>JAVLVB010000558.1:3630752-3743916 GCA_032876305.1 Orestias chungarensis | reverse complement strand
CACACACACACACACACACACACCAGTTTCCCCCATACAGTAGATGACAAACACACATTAGTCTGCTCAATAACAGGCTGTGTTATATTTCACTGCAGTTATACCCTCACTCAGACAAATACCTGTATGATTTTTTTAGCACCAGTCCTACTCAACTCTAATATTAATGATCATGTTTTAAAGACCAGAGATTAAAGAAACACATTGAAACTATTTATGGCTTTTAAAATGACATGCATTGAGGTTTTCTCTATCTTACTTCATCATGGGTTTCCGGTTGAGGCAGCGCCATGTGAGGTCGTGGGTTTGTGAGCTCCACAGCAGAACCATTTCATTTATGATACGGCTTTTATAAAATTACACGTTATAGCTTCACACAGGCAGTTGTGTATGTACTAGACGACAACCAACCATTCAGGTAGGCCTAAAAAATATCAAGCCAACAAGGTCGGACAGGACACGAGGGATTCTGAGGCGGGAGCCAGCTCAGCTAACCTAGCTTGCTCAAACGCAACAATGGCGACTGCAGCGGGCAACCAGAATGCCATTATGGAGGAATTACAGTCAATGAGGCAAGAATTGCTGAAGAAAATGGATGAAAAGGCTATAGAAATCCAAACGGAGCTGCGCAATGCCAAAGATAAACTTAATAAAAGACTGGAAAAACTTGAGAGTCACACGTCTGAGCTGGAAAACGGAGTGACTGCTAATGCTGACTCTATTGCGACTATGGAGTCTGACTTGTCTGCGATGAAAAAAGAACTTGCCCTGCTCAGAGCCCAGTGTGAGGATTTGGAGGGTAGATCTCGGTGTTGCAACGTCTGCATCACCGGAGTGAAGGGGGGGGGGTGGTTTGCAAGGAAAACATCAATCGGTTTATGTAGCTGGTATGCTGAAAGAAGCCCTTGGACTGGATAAGTTGCTGATCCTGGACAGAGTGCACCGGACTCTCCGAACAAAGCCAGTACAAGATGATTTGCCACCAAGGGCATCGTGGTTAAATGTCACTACTCCGTGGAAAATGAATTACTTCTCAAAAAGGCAGCAGAGAATGGGATGATAACAACCGCTGATGGTGACAAAATCCGTATCCTGCCGGACTTCACCCAAGCTGTGAGTAAACATTGCACCGCTTTCACTGAAGTAAGGAAACTGCTTCGCAGCTGTGCCTGCGTCCGCAACGGCCTCAGATACCCAGCGACGTTAAGGATTACTACGGTGGATGGACAAGAAACAACCTTCAAAGATCCAAAGCGTGCAAAGGAGTTTGTTCTGAAGGAGTTGCTGAGCGCTGGGGCGTCGCCCTGTACATGACTGTGCTGGAGATATTAGGTCTGGACATAGACATGCACATGAGATCGAGTCTAACCTATTATGAGTTTGGGGATCGTGCCAGCAAAATCAACAACTGCAGGTTTCATCACACCGATAAAGAATGAGCATGGTAATATACTTACTATCCAAAATGAGATCAATACCCAGTGTAGGTCATTTTAAGAGAGTTTGTATACTTCTGAAGCTGGTGACACGACCTTGATCGAAGACTTTTTCAGCACTTTCACTATGCCCACTCTGGACGACTCGGACAAATCTAAGTTGGAGGTCACTATTACTATACCAGAAATAACTCAGGCTCTCACAAAAATGAAACCTGGAAAGGCACCTGGCCCAGACGGGTTTCCCATAGAGTTAAAAAAATAATAATTTGCATCAAAATTAGTCCCTTTACTTTTAAGAGTTTTTACGGAAATATTAGACAAAAAGGCTCTACCTGTGACTATGACACAAGCAATTATTTCACTGATACTTAAAAAATCTAAAGACCCTTTGCTCTGTGAGTCATATCGTCGATTAGTTTGTTATGTTGTGATCAAAAGATTTTGGAAAAGGTCTTTGCTGGCAGGCTCGAAAATGTTCTTCCCAAACTTATCCATCCGGACCAGACGGGCTTTGTTAAGGGCAGGCAGATATCCAGTAACTTGTGACGTCTCTTTAATGTAACCTATGGGCGCCATGATATTGAACCTGAAGTAGTGATATCCCTTGATGCCGAAAAGACATTTGACAGAATTGAATATGACTTTTTGTTCACTACACTCAAAAAATTTGGATTCGGCCCAGTTTTCTGTAGTTGGATCACCATTTTGTACATGGCACCACATGCGTCAGTATGAACAAATAGGGTAACTTCTACTTTCTTTCCTCTCTCACGTGGTACTCGACAAGGATGCCCCCTTAGCCCCCTTTTGTTTGATATCGGTATTGAACCTCTGGCAATCATAATAAGGCACTCTGCCAATTTAACTGGTGTTCAAAGAGGGGGGCGCGTGAACAAATTGTCCCTTTACGCTGATGACCTCCTCCTTTTCCTGTCTAAACCCAGTATCACAATACCTATTGCTCTAAAACTAATCGCAAAATTTGGGCAGGTATCTTATTATATATATAAAATCTATCAAAAAGTATTATATTCCCAATCAATGAAAAGTTAAATGTCGTTCCATAGTCTCCCTTTTATAGTCGGTAAAGATAGTTTTGATTATTTGGGCTTCAGCGTAACGTACGACTACAGTTGCTGTTTAATAAAAAATTCACTAAGGCACTGAGTAAGGCTAAATTAGACATGGAGAAGTGGTCAAAACTCCCTCTTTCTCTTGTAGGAAGAATAAACTCAGTCAAGATGACAATCATGCCAAGGTTCTTATATCTGTTTCAAACCATACCAGTTTTTATTCAAAAAAAGTTTTTCAAAGAATGAAACAAACATATATCTGAGTTCATTTGGAATAAAACTATTCAGAGAATTAGAAAGGAACATCTGGAGAGACAGATTGAGGAGGGTGGACTATCACTACCTAATTTCCTCCACTATTACTGGGCAACCAATATCCATACATTTTTGTACTGGTTTATAGATCAGTCGGATGCTGAATCTCCAGTTCGGGTTTACCTGGAACAACATTCTAGCAATCCAGTTTTGCTTAGCTCATTAATATGTAGCCCTTTACCATTAAGTAAATGTCACAGGACAAACAATCCAGTTGTTGAGGTCTCTCTAAAGATATGGTCCCAATTTAGGACTCATTTTAAATGTAGAAGTGCATTAACTGCATCTCCAGTGCGATGCAATGTCCAATTTACCCCATCCTTGATAGATCCATCCTTTCAGAAATGGCACGAGAGTGGCATAACTTGCATAAAGGATCTTTTTGAAAGAGAAAGATACATTTATTTTCTTTTAAACAGCTAAAAAGGGACAATACAACATAACCTGGCAGCCATTTCTTTTATATTTTGAGAAAAAGTGAGCCCTCCCCTTCACCCCTCCATCCCTCCCTCCTCCCTCCCCCTCCTTCCTTTTTACTACGTATGATGTTAGCACCGGTTGACATTTTGATTTTGTTTTATTGTTGTTATTACGAAACGAATAAAAAGAGTTGAATAATTTTACCTCATCATTGGTAACCAGAAGACATTCACGGTGAAAAGCATGTCAAAATTTTCAGCTTAATGCGGGTAGCAAAGAGCACAGTGGGTACAATTAAAGCTAGCAGATTAGGCGTGGCACTGACAAATGAGACATGGCCATGGTGTCGACTCACACAAAAAGACTCACACAAGCCTTTAGGGGGGTAATTAACACAATGCAAGTGTATCAAACCCTGGACCCTGTTCAGTCTCCAGCATCTTATCCTTAAATTTCACCATTTATTTAGCCAGGTTTCACTTGTAGCTTGTTTTTTGTTTTCTCAAAAATTATTATTTTTTGTATTGCTCAGACAAGGATGCATGTTTTGCTGTATGAGCATATACAATCTTTTAGAAACAAGTTACGCAAAATAAATTACCTAGCAAAAATAATTATACCTTCTGAGCTGTGGATTTCAGCAGCTCCCCCAGAATTAAAATGGGCTTCTTGGCTGCTGCTCTTTCCCCCTTTGTTTGGCCTCAAATCTCCTGCTTGTCCTGTTTCCATTCTCAGCTGAGACGAACACCATGAATAATAACCAGACATTTTTGTTGTTGTTTTGTAGCTAAACCTGCAAAGATGTTTTCAAAGGAAAGGCAGCACAACAGAAGGGAACCAGGAAGAAGACAAAAGAGTGGTGAGTCGTAGCAGAGTTGTGGCAACAGATGACCTTTTCAGAGAAAGGAGCCTTTACGCAGTCATGGGCCAAGGTTTACTTTTATTTATAGTAGGTATTTATAGAAGCGATTTTCCCGAGGTTATCCTGAGCAAAATGCCAGTTCTCATTACCAGCCAGGCCCTGCCTGTGCCTCATTTTATGGCTGGATGAGCCCTGGCAGTGGGGGACCCAGCGTGTAGCACAGGGTCACCTATTAAATCCTCATGTCCAAGAGAGCACCGTCATGCACTTCTTGTTCTACACTGGGTGGAGCTGTGAGTGGAGCAAGTAAATGGCTGCCCAGGTGTGTGTATGCAGGTGCGTGTGCTTGTATGCATGTAGAAAATGATTTATTAAGGGGAGTACGCCATCAGCTGGGAACTTCGTAATACTCTTGGTTAAAAAGGTCACGATATTTACATTGTACAATTAAGATCTTATTGCTATAATCAATGAAGGATAAAAATGCTTGAATTATATTTCTAAAGCCCAATCGGTTTCATTTTAATCCGTTACATAAGTTCTCAACAACAAATTGTCCAGTGACAAAATGTAAAGACTGTGTGGGTTAGACTTTGCAGGAAACTGAACAAGAGTGTCTGAATGCATAAACATATTTCTCTTCGAAGCAACTATAGGTCACCCTGGTGAAGCACCTCAGGCTCTACTAGAGAGGCCTGGGAGCCTCAGCATGGGGTCATCACAGCCAAACCCATCAGGGACAGACAGACAGCCCCAAATGTCATCTCAAAGACATATACAGACAATTGCAGGTTTCCAGAGAAAAAGAAAAAGGAACTAAAATCTGAAGTTGGTTGCTAAGTATGCATATTTCATACAAAATATGTGCTTATGTCTAGATTTTCAAGTTAAACTTGCAATAAAAAAAAATGGTTTGTAACACTTGTTTATGAAACTGTACAAGGGACCAAAGCGCAGAGATAACTGAAACCATGACAGAAAATACAGTTTGAAAATGAGGATCTTCTGCATCTCCTTCCCAATAACATTTGGAATTTTGATTATGTAAAATGTGCTACAGCCTGAGAAAATTTGTTTTTTAGGCTCCCCTATGGAAAACGTTTCCAAAAGACTCTTGGTGTTAACTTTAGAACAGCTTTTCTTTTTCTCTCTAACACTCTTCTGACCTTTCTTCTGGGTTTGTAGATACGATTGCAGTTTTCCTGAAAATCCTTAACTTGTATGCCAGAAAACTAACCAGGAGGACTTGAACAATGCTCATCATACCTTACATGTTTTCGTCTAAGTTTTATCCTGTCAGATTTGCTTATGGGCTTCAACACTTGAAAGCTTTGTAACCCTCACCACAAACTTTAGAGACGAGCTAATGACTGCTGATATTCAGAATAACATAAAAAAACTTTTTGATTGCAAATAATATAAATAAATGTTTCTTTTCAATCAAATTAATGGAGATCAAACAAAGTATCTGTTGTTGCATTACACTATTGTGTAGATTTAGACAAGTATTGTGTAAAAATGGCTTAAGGCTTTTTTTTTTTTTTTACCCTTCCAGCAACAGTTAAGAGGAAGACACAAACAGACCATCCTTATATGTGAAACAGGAACCAGGATGACATCAAGGCCCTAAAGACCTTAAACTGATTTTAACTTTGGAGAAAATGTACTTGGTACATATGTTGTATTAGTATTGAATTAGGGATCAGGCTATCAACTTTTTGGGTACAAAATAAAGCTGTATATGAACATTTTACTTGCCTGTCTGTCAACTGGCAATAATCTTGGAATGTTTCGTACCTGAATTGAGACTAAGTGCTTTAAAGTAATTCTTTACTCAGTCTACCATTAGAGAATGTAGTTATATTTGACTCCAATGAATTATGTCTTACCGCAACTGTTCAGTTACACCTATGTTGGTTTGATCAATAGTTCCTACTTTATAATAGTCAGCTGGCACACATGGTAGATCACATCCAAAATGAATGGAAACAGTGTGAAATGAAAAAGTAAAAAGCGAACAGTATAACATTTTAACAATTATGTGTCACATTTCAGCAATTTTACAAGGTTTATATATCATAAAAATGGTTGACTACACAGGTATATAAGCTAAAATTAAAAGGTTTAAGCACATTCGTACCAAATTGGTTGCCTTATTAAATTTTTTTGGGGGGGGGTAATAACCCAAGAAACACGTTAAATAGCGTATAAAAGCTACATTTCAATTAATTTTAGTTAAATAAAGTTTTAAAAATTGAAAATATTTGTAAAAGTAAATAATAAAATAAAGGGTTTCTAAAAACAGTCTAAATTATAAAGCCGTTTTCTTCTATTTTAGGTGAAGCTCTTTTTAAAATAGCAAATTAGTCAACATTTTTTATTTCTTCCCTCTTGAATGATATCTGGATTGTGTATACTTTTGAAGCAACCTGTATGAAACCTCACTGGAACTATACACAGAAAAAAATGTGATGTGAATGAATAACAATGCTAGCTCTATTATACACGTTCTAATAAGCTCTTTTAAAAGACAAATGCCATAAAATTTGTTTATCTGGTCATATATTATAGAAAGTAAGACACAACCTGCTGCCAATGTAAACAATATCTTTTCAGATGGTGATGGAGACGTAATTATTTACATTTTATTTTTCTAGTCACACAACACCTAATGTTCATTTAGGAAACACTTGTGCTTTAAGGTTGTGTTGAGCGAGAATTTCAAAACGTGGCATACATTTCAATGACAAAAATAAACATACTGATTGAGTTTGAGGATGTATTACATTAGTAGAACATCTTTATCTGAATGATCCGCCTCCATTTATCTTGGTAAAGTAATACCAATGCCAACACACTTACACCACACACAGTTCTGACCAACGACTGCAGCCCCCCAAGAGTATTAAGCCATCTCCCTGGCTGCTCATCCATTCAACTTTCCAAAGCTGCACAATTCCTGGGATTCCAGTGTTTGGAAGGGAAGGAGCAAGGTCTGTCCCCCTGGGCTGTTTGCCTGCCTGTCTGACATCATAGACTGCGGCGTCTTATGATCCGTCGGCGCAGAGAGACAATCTGACAGGCTTAATTTACAATGTCAGCCCTTTCAAAACCATTTCCCCCCTCACGCTGACAGCAATCCTGCATTTATAAATTAGCAGAAACATTAACCTTTAGACTGATTAGAATGGCTTCGGAGGGAGGCAAATTAACTTCCATTTGTTAATGTCAGATTTTGGGTTCAAATGGTACGAAAGAAAATGAAGTGAGATTGAATAGACAACGGTATGCACGTTATGTCCTAAAGTGAAATGTTTTGTCAGCCTGTCCCGATAAGGACGTTTCTGTTTTTTGATGTAGTGTAAAGCATGTCACACTTGAGGTGAAGCTTGATAATTGCAGTCATGCACTCATCAAAAAATAAATAAATAAAAAAAGTACAAAGTTTTCATTTTTTTCATAAAAACAAGATGTTTATTCTCTTTTATTCTTATAAAGCGTGACCTTAAAAACGGATGCAGGAAATATTGAAATAAAAGATAAAAAGGCAATTAAAATAAATGTTACGACATGATGGCTTCAATCCAAAAGCCAACGAAGACTGATATACGCTGTCCTGGTTGCCATCAAAACGCAACATTGCTGTCCAATTACATCAGTGTAATTGCTAACTTGCGTCTATCAAACCCAGAAAAGTCTTCACACGTTGGCATGTAACAGCTTGTCACGAAGAACTGTTGCAGCAATATTTGTGGCTATTACCCTAATTAGAGGAAAGCGCACAGATGGTGTTGTTTCACAAACTCACAAGACTGAGAATCAAAATGTCATCACTGCCAGAATTAGTGATGGTCTGAGAATAAATAAAAAAAGACGTTTGAAAAGATAAAAATCACTTCACTCTTTCTCACAGTGGTCCAGGCTTGTTTTTTTTTTCTTTTCAAAACTTATTTCTTCTCTCCAAGTGAAGCTGACATGAAATTGGCTTTCTTCCTTAATAAAAAAACATGGTCTTTATTGGTGAAACAATGGTACTTTGGTACCATATGCTGCGTTTAAGTGCTTTAAGACAGCTGTGAAGCCTGAGTGTGCCTGGATGTAGGCCAGCTCCCAGAAGAAGCATCTACCACTGCTTGGAAAATGTTTCCAGCGAGAGCAGGAAGAAGCCACTTTTCATGGAGCAACTTCCAGATGCAAAACACAGGAGATGAGATGAGTTGCATCTGTGTGCTACAGCATGTGTGCGTGTATTTTTCCATGTGTTCGCCATTACTGTGTCGCATCTTTGCCAAGCAGAGTGCATGCTCATCTTCCTAATAAAGCAAATAGAAATCTACAATCAGCAGACTTTTATTGACAACGCCTATATTTTCTATTTCGGGTAAAAATTGCTATATTACATTGTGTCTGTACCTTAATTGTAATCTGCTGTACATGAAATATACTTTTGAAACTCGTACAAGATTCTAACCAGAAAGATAGTTTTCCACCCCACAGACAACAAAGAAAGGGAATATCTTGTGTTTCTGTGCAGCCATGCAGGAGGTGAAAGGCAGATAGGCTGCTGCACTGCTTCTGAAACTGACTTTATTACTTACCCCCATAGAAACTGTCTGTCAATCAAATCAGGCTCCTTCACAGAGTAGCCCAGGGGTAGAATACCTGCGCACCTTCACAACAATGTTACATTGTTCACTACATATAGCATATCTACCACAGAGAGGCAGAGGATTCAATAAGGAGACCATAAGGTAAGACGAACCCCTTTGTTGAGGAGGAATGCTCAGGATTCTGTATTGCCAAGCGGAGCTTTTATGTGTGTCTTGAACATGGTTATGATGAGGTGAAAAGTTTCCAATAACTGTATTTTGCCTTCAGCTGGGATTAAAAAGAATCTTTGCCCAACGAAGGAATCTTGGATTACAAATCCATTCCCTGCCAAGGGGGTGTTTAACTCCTCTTTGTCGTTTCTGAATCTCTTGGCGTGGCCTGTTTTGCACAGATTTTTTACGTCAACGAACAAGACTTTTTTTTCTTTTTTTTAAAGCTGCAAAACCTTATGAAATATTTTTGGGGGGATTTGTGAGAGTTCTGCTACAGTGTAAAAGTTTTTTGAAGGGAATTAACACTTTTGATTACACTGAATAAATAATGCATTACAACCAACAACACATCCATAGGTATTCCATCATAATGGAACATCCAGCAGGAACTTTAATCCCAACAATTACTCAACCTATTTGAACACGTTCTATTCAGAAACAGCAATCTTACAGATTCACCCATCAGGAACTGTAATGCAATATATCTTAGTGACACTTCAAAGCACTCATCTAATCCAGGTACGTTAAAGAGTTGATTAAATTAATTTTGTTTATATTGCTTTAACATTTGACTTTCACAACTTTGCTATTTTATTTGTTTTATTTTTGCGGAATTATCTGAGTGTCCGGTTTTATGAAGACTTGACAAATCATAGGAAAATGATATTATTAGCACCAACTCAAATGTGGTTGAACCCTTACGTAAACAGAAACTAAAGGTTTTAAAGAAAGAGAAGGACTCGCTTCCACTGGAGCACAGGTGGACTGCAAATAAAATGTTTGTAAGTTAGCCGCTACTTATTACGAAACTATAAGTATTAAATTTATAGTAGAGTCGTGGTCAGATAAAATAACATTATTGCTTGTCCTAAGCGATTACTCTTAATCATGCAGACTGCATGTGTCCACACAGTCCTTAACACCCACAAGTTACAGCCAGTAAGCAAATGAGGACACTGCAAAATATGCATAAAGGCGACAGCTTAATGTTCTACTGAAACAAACACACAACTAAACACACACACATTCCCAGTCACTCTGCTATCTACCAGTCACACTCAGTCACCCGGTGTTGGTACAGTGTCTGGTCCTGACAGCTGAGTTTTAATTGGCCAGGGTGGTGCAGCACGGGCCGCTGTCATGTGGCTGGCAGTTTGAGGGGTAGTGGGACAGGCCCCGCGGTGGGGGCTGTCAAACGGGCTACGGTCTCCACGGGAACCCCCTACCGTGGGTGTCCCGCAACATTTGGGGTGTGCAGACAAAGCGCCAATTAAGAAAGGCTTTAAACAATCAAACAGAGTTCCTCAGGGTCTACAGACACTCCACAGGGTACTGAGCAAAGACAGACATACAAAGATACGCACATATTTTCATGGACGATGGTAGATAGGGAGGGAGGCAAAGATAGAAAGGTAAAAATAGACTGATTGATCATAATTAAAGCTTTGTCACGGCGGAAGCTGGGAACAATTTCTGCAAAGACATTTCTCCAAATTGAACCTAAAATTAAGTTTAACTTATGAGCACAGAAAGGGGGGAAAAAAATGAGAACACTAAATTTCTGAATCTCTCTTTGGATCTTTTTAATGTTTTGCACAGATTTCTGCTAACATAAAAAATACACTGCTGATATCATGAAATAAATCAAGAAGAAAACTTGCTACAAGCTCAAAAACAACAACCCCTTGCATCTGGCTGTGTTTGCTCGCCTCCAGTCCCACGGAAGGAAGCACTACTGACTGATACTACCAACCAAACTGATGAACCTAGCTTTTCAAAGAGCAAAACAGGGCTTTTAATGTATATCTCTGTCACTCCCCTTCTTTTTCCCCCATCTTCCACTATGAGCTTCCATATGCCACTTCCATATGGCCCTGCACCCTCTTCTGACAAGCCCATGTCTAAGCCCCATCCATCATTCTAGGGAGTGCATTCACTTGTTATCAGCTCAGGCTGGCGCTGGGGAGGAAGGTGGATGATAACAGAATTCAGGCAAAGCACGTAGATTTTTTTTTTTTAAAGTTTTATCAGAGAGGCATCATTTGGCCGTAAATGTTATTTCAGACACTGTCCACCCTCCATGCCTTCTTACCAACCACACACACACCACTCATATTTTCTTTTTTTTAAAAGGTGGAAATCCTAATGTGAGAAAGAAGGTGAAGATGGGGCGCTGAAACTGCTGCTCGCTCAGGCAACAGTGTTAAGGGAATGCTGGACCATAATCCAGGTTGTCCTGGAGGGGGAGATACAGGCAAGCTGGTGCAAAAGAAATATATCACACTTGTTGTGGGGGAAAAAAGAAAAAGAGAAATGATCTACAGCTTAACATAATGGAGAATATTATCATTATTGTTATTATAAAGATGTATCACAAAAAAATACTACTATTATTTTAATGATAACAACAAAAACAAGATAATAATAATAATAATAATAATAATAATAATAATAATAATAATAATAATAATAATAATAATTATTATTATTATTATTATTATTATTATTATTATTGTTGTTGTTGTTTAATGAAAGGCTTTTGGGGTTTATTAACCCAGTGTGCTATAGGAGTTGATTGTAAACCTTAGCATCTGTAATTGGATCTACGGAAATTTGGATAAAACACATAGTTGTACATATGAATGTATAACTATTACTTTATTACAAATTAGGTTAGAGTTACTGCAACTATTTATATTTATGATATGAATACTGTCTTATACTGTCTTTATACAATACATATAATCAGAAATAATGATTGTAAAAATAATTATTTATTCTCTATTTGGGTTGTTTCACACAGTGTGCTTAGGGTAGAAGGTAAGTGGCATCCAGAATTGCATCTACAGCAAGGAAATCTGGATAAAATACATCATCTCTTGCGTACAGTAGAAAAAAATAAACACAGTCCTAAAGACCAGATGCTCCCCTAATTCATGATGTTTATCAAATCCCATATAAACACAGAGCACAGACAGTTTACATTTCTATTAGAGAGAATGTTCTGTGCTCTCTCAGTATTAAAAGGAAAATATATCTTCGGCGAAGGGCTGAAACAGAGGGGGACACTTGTGTATAATATTTTACTTACAAAAATATTGCTGTAAAGCAAAACACAATTTGCCTGAACTAGACAGTTTTACAAAGCACACCAACAACACGGACCATCCCTCTATATCTTTCCCATGCTGGAACCATATTTCCTTGCATGAATCCAACAGGCCAATAGGTTGCTGCACAATGGAAGAACGTCTAGAAAACACAGCTGCAGCCTGGTGTCTTTTGAAGGCAACATCTTAACACTGATAGAGATCATTTTCCAAAGAGCAGGTCCAGCTAATTAAAGGGAAGAAGAAAAAAAAGTCTTCTTTGGTGCAACACTTTGTAATCGGAGGAAAAGAAGTATGAGAAATGCATCAACCTTGAAACTCAAGGGAAAGGGTGTGGAAGACGATGCGTCTCTAGATAAGAACGATGACAAGGACGAAGTGGAAGTGGAGGCATTGTGGCCATTTTGTGGTATCAGTGGTGCCAGATATTCTATCTTCAGGGCCAGGTTGCTTCCATGTGCTTGTGTAGTCAGAGTGGTCACACTAGCAGTTGTCAGCAGGGCATAAGTAATTTTAGACCCCATTAACAATCACCATATTTATTTATGAACCCGAAGCTAGCTTGGTATGCATTGCTGCCCACAGAATGATCCCTGTCTGAGGTTTCCTGGGATGGGGAAGCCTTACCTCCGCGTAGACACTGTGATAACATGAATTATTGAGTAAGTGTAAAAAAAAGAGCAAACTTAATTGTAATATGTGGCCTTGTTATTGGCTCACCCCTCTGTATCCTTTCAGCTTTAATCAACGGAGCGGGGAAACACATTGATTTCTATGAATGTGATGTTTGTGGTCATTGTTCATGAAGCAATTTCTCTGGACAGGCAATGGCACATATAGGAAGTGTGTGGTTTCTTGGGATAGAGCAAATATTGCTGATTATGCACAAATGGATCTCTGCATCTTTTAAGGTGTTAAAACTGGCATGCTTTCCTAGAAAACCATTCATGACAATAAAAAAAATTATATCACTGAATTGCACCAAAAACAACAATTTAGTTATGTTGCTTAAATTAAAGGCTTTCTTTTTATGTCCATTTGATTAGGGTCAGGAATTTGACTTTTTTCCCCCCTAAATAACAAATTTCACATAATGTTCCATTTCTTGTCAAATATGTTTTTCAGGTAATATTTTGATATTATTGCACCACATTTGTAAAATAAATGCTTTCTCATCCTCTAGAGGGCATATGTTGCACCCGTAAAAAAAAAAAAAAAGCCCAATCCCTTTCTCCAATTCCAAAACATTTGTAGCAGTCATGTCATGATTTAGGATGGCATCTCCCTTAATCTTATAACTTTGTAACAGTGGAAGCTTTTTTAGTGCAATTTTGAGATAAAATGTAGCAACTAGTGGGAATCCCATATTCTTTGGCGACTAAACTCCATCTTCCGAGATGTCAATGCTCCCGATATATGCTGATGCAAAGGATAGAGTAAGTTTCTTGCAGTTTTCTCCTCAAACACAATGACGAATTGTGGTCTTCTGTCAGCCAATAGCTGACCTATGACTAATGACAAAGAAGACTTGCAACACATCCCACAGCAGTGTCTGACTGAAATGGTCAATATCATAAGAAGGAGGTCAACGCTGTTGTGGTATTGCACAGTACGGACTTCCCTGTTTGCAAAATGTGTTTTGTTTCCTCATGGTTTAATCTATTCCATCAATTCAAAAAACAATCAATATTTCCTTAAGATTGCTGGAGAGGTTTGAGTTTCCATGGGTGCTACACAGTTTCTCAACTTTTCTACTTCACCCACAAAAGCATGTATCAAGTATCTCACTATTTAAAGGAAAGTCATGCAGTAATTCATTGCCAAGAAACATTGTTGAAGCAAAGAAACACTCAAATGTATTTATTTTTGTTATGTTTATCCAAAAACAAGATGTAATAGCCCTAATTTTAACTCCATAAAGGTTTTAGTTCTTTACTCTTTGTTGTAAACTACACTATATGTATGTTTAGTTGCAATAGTCTTTGCCCGTAAGTTGAGCGATACAATTGTAGATCACATCTGTCTGACAGACGAATGGTTCTGATCCAAAGTACTTCGATTTCAAACAACTTTGCTGCAGTTTTTTAATTAGACTGATCAAAACACCTCTGCGCAGTTGCGTGCTCATCCTGCACGCCAACGAGGGCCTGAAAAAAAACACGTTTTTCTCCCGATCAAACACTGTGACTGATCCTGCCCATGTGTCTCCAAACAACAAGTGCAGCCAATATGGCCACCTCTCTTCACGCTCCCTGGGTGGGACGCTCCCACCATTGCCCCCCCGGCGACTTCAAAAGACGCCGGCCCTCAGAGCGCCACTGACAGACAGGCGAAGAGGCTGCCCATTGAAAACAAAAACTCGTTTATTTTTTTCACCATCAAAAAGGACAAAGCATTGTTGTGGTCAACGCCATGTCACGTGCCATGTTGGACGTGGGAGGGGTCTGTGTTGGTTGTTTTAATGTGCAGAGGGACTTTTTTTTCCATTTTATTTTTTATTTTTACAGGAATGCAGAGATTGGGGCATGTGTTTAACCAAACTGCTGAGACTCAATCTATCAATTTCAAGTGTCAAAACAGAGCGCATTCCGGGGATTTCTTTTCAAAAAAATACTCTTACTTTTCATTTATATGCTGTTCAGACAAATGCCACACATGTATATCTTTATATTTCTGAAGTGAAACTTTGAAAACAAGATTTAGGACGCTTCCTGCGTTCGGTCTTCAGCTTTTGTATCATCAGCACTTATCCTTTTGACCTCTACAACTTTTCTTTGTAATTTTCTGCATGCCACCGGCGAACATCCCAAGAAAACATTTCTGTTTATGTTTTCTCTCTTCTGCTTCTTTCTCTTCGCTTAGCTGCTTTGTCATGCTTCCCTCAAAAGATGTCATCCTTTTAACATGATAGATTTGGACCTCTCAGGAAGGCTCTCCCTGTATGGCTATTTCTTCAGGAGACAGAGTGTAGGGAGAGTTGTTGGGGGTCACAAAGGGGAAGG
Source organism: Orestias chungarensis (assembly GCA_032876305.1). Taxonomy (NCBI): domain Eukaryota; kingdom Metazoa; phylum Chordata; class Actinopteri; order Cyprinodontiformes; family Cyprinodontidae; genus Orestias; species Orestias chungarensis. The sequence goes on along the minus strand of JAVLVB010000558.1, from coordinate 3,728,872 downwards.
GGAAGAGGAGGAAGATTGGAAGTCCCCTTGGCGGAGAGGGGAAATGTGAAAAGGTCTTCAGTTCAAACTTCCTCCAGCCATGTCAGCTGGGAAGATGTGTTTGCACGTATAGAAAACAAACCCTGAAAGTGAGAAGGAGGGCTGAGGTCTGAATAATTTCAACCCGGCCATTGGAGCAAAGTCATTTCCATAGCAGGTGGTCTAGCTCAGCCGCCATCTGGAGGCCTTGATGGAAAGATAAGCTTTGCTATTTACAAACCCAAAACTTTGTTTAGACAAACCCTCTAAAAGCCAAGTGATGGCCGAAAGAAACACCAGGCTTGCTGCTGTTTTTAACCACTGAGAACCGAGGTGGAAAAAAGAATGTCATGCTGAATTTCCCCCAAAGCCACAAAGAATTACAAGTAAGTCAATAAATAAAGCATTAGAATAAAACAGTGATGTTGCTCTGCATATGTTTTGAGATCCAAATTGTAAAGATCCTGAAGATTAAACGTCAAACATTCATCAGATATTCTGTTATAAATGCATCATATGGATTTTTGGTAATTAGGATGTAAACCCTGGAAAAATTAAACAAACACAAAGATGTTTTTCGGGATGAATGAGTCAGCCCTTTTCTCACCAATATAGTTTGTTTTACACCTAAGTGTAAAATCTGTAAACAAACTTTTTTGCTTCAGTTTACTTAAACCTGACAAAATAAGCAATTTGTCTTTGTAGATGAATATTTCTGAAGCATGGATGAATAATGTAAATAGTTGTTGCATTTAATATTGCACCCTGTTTTCATGTATTTTTTTTTTTTTTTTGTGTGTGTCTTTTCAGACCCTCTGTAGTTCCCTTTGTGAAACTGGGAATAAGAACATTGGAGAGCAGATCACATGACAAAGACATTGAACTGATGGAGCCAGTAAAGTTTTAATTCCACAATCAAATATATAACCCAAATCTCACAAGCTGTCCATATAGAAATTTGCTATGGCTTTTAAAAGTTGTCTCCTTTAAGAACAACAGGGGAAAAAAATTGAAATAACCCATTAATTATATTAAAGTTTCTGTTTTATTTTGTGTCTCTTTTACACAGAGGTGTTCATGCAAAAAATTGAATCTGTTAAGATTAAGTTTCACTGAATTTGTGGATACCATTTATTCATGAATGCATTGATGCTGCTGTTGCTAAACGTGACTTTGGCTCGGTATAAGCCTTTCTGATCTATCATCACAGAAGTTAAAATACAGCTTAATTCTGTATAATCACTACCGGATGTCAATCATACTTTAACTAGATGGCGTCAACATGCCTCCAATATGATCTTTGCTTTGTGTAGACAATGCATCAAAGGGCATTTTCTACACACTCAGCAGGCTGAGGTGATTTTGAGACAAAAGTCTAAAAGCTACAAACCGCGAGAGCGTCTTATCTGCCTAAAATAAATCAGCAGCCAACCGCTGCTAAACTGGATGTGTCACTGTGATCTTAGACTGAAGACGACTAAGCCCATCAAACTGAATTAAATGTAAAACCGTACACTATTCATTTAAGATTCAAACTAGTTGATAGTGACAATTTTGTAAGTTTTTTTAGAAAGTAGGTCATTGTTACCGCTGATACACAGGAGTTCAACATGCTTTGTACTTGCTTTGAATCCACCCCTCATGCAACTCTCTTCTAATTTCCAATGATTGGGGTGTAATGCAGGCCGACTGCATTAAGCCATTTCCACTGAAATATGGGTCTCGTCAGTGCTACTCGTTCATTATTAATTTGTTTGCTCACGTCGCTGTTCATGGGCCTTCAGGTCAAAGGAGTAGTCACTGATGTCATGCATGCAGGGGTTGTGCTTGCATGCTGATTTGTTCTAAATATTCTTAACACATTCCTGCACAGATGGCTTTAATCGTGTCAAGTGGGATGACGTGTGATTGGAAAGGGAAAATAATCAAAGACTGTTACCCATTTATTCAGGTTATTGTAGGAAAACTGTGCCTGTCCGAGTTCAAAATACATGTCATTTGTTTTCGCCCTGTCCTTTAATTAACTATGAAGATATAGTTGCTGTGGTACTGTCATAACTGACTATAAGTTCTGCAGATGATTTCCAGATGTTCCTCATGTACTAATGCATTTACTATAGCAATAAAAATACTTTTGATTACATTTTTCCCCCTCAAAGAATAGCTGGAGCTCTCATTGCAGCTGGAACAAAAGCAGATGAAAAGGCAAAGGAAGATCAGAGGGATATGATGAGAGGCTGGAATTCAAGGATAAAAGCATTTGAAACAATTTTACTACGGCTCGAGAGAGAGTAGATGGAGTGCAGCTTTCAGTTTGCAAGCAACCCAGAATTTATCGCATCGTTGCAGGAGCAAGCAAGAAAAGTAAGTGTTAAGAAAATCAATCGAATCCTCCTGGATCCTTTGCAAATGTTTAAAATTCCCAGCAAATGTGCGGAGAATGCAGACGGCGAAGGGAATATGGGAGAAGTAAAGGGTTCCAGGAGAGGACATGGCTGGGAGTGGGGGTCGATAGGCATGGAGGAGAGGGTCATCAATCACATCTGGGTGACACACAATGAAATCTGACCGCAGCCCAACATGTTTTAATGCGGCATCCATTAGAGCCCTCAAATAAATTGCAATTTGGAAAACAGAACACAATACCGGCCAAGTTTTCCTCATCCATCTTGCAGTGTGTCATGTAATGTAATTGCGTTGTTAATTTATCCAAGAATTTCCTTGGTACACCATTTCATCCACATTGGTTAATTTCCCTGTAGAGTATATTTTCTCTTTCCCTCAGTCAGCCCTCCCCTCCTCTAGCTGTGCAGCCAGCAGGGGCAGAGTAATGTTTCTGCTTAGTGTGGCATTAGTCGAAGGGCTAATCAAAGCACTGAAGTCCGTGACACTTTATCAATGCTTGGCTGCATGCCGACCAACCTTGCTGTGGTGCAGATCCAATCAGGCCTCCATTGGCTGTCATTACATCTCGGTGACAGCAGGATCACTCAAAAATGCCTGTGGAATACGTCAATAGTATTGACAGAGTTTGAGGGGCATTTACAACGAGGCAGCAGTGGCGGCCAATCACAGAGCAGAGGACTGACACTTCCAGTGTTTGGACGGAAGCTTTAAAGCTAGCCAGGGAGAAGAGAGGAGTTGGAAAAATGTATGGACATGTCCGGGATAGATGCAAAAATCAGTGCATTGCTTAAAAAAAACATATGGAATGAAGAGATGCACTGCGAGCTGTTTGTATGATAATGTAAAAGTTAACATTTAGTTTTTACTTTTTTTTTCCTTTCACTCACATTTCAACTTAAAACCACAAATCTAAAGTGGTTTAGTAATAATGAACTCAGAATATTATAGATCAACACAAAATAGTATATAAAGCAAATCTGCAAAGGTACAAATTGGCGAGAACATGCTGGAAAAATGGTTTTGGAGTTCAGTAGTAGATATATATTTTTTTAAATAAATAAAAATTAATTAAACATCTTACAGTTATTGGTGGGTAAACATTTTTTACCACAGCTTTTTTGTTTGTTGTACTACATCATGTAAAACTAATATTCATTCACATGTAGTGAGGCACTAGTCAGTACCAAAAAAACTCTATTGAATCCTTGATTCCACTGTGAATTATGTGGCATATTGTCCTGTTTTCTGCGACAGAAATGCGGTAAAGTGCGAAAATAAGCTGAAAAGTGAGAAAATATGCGAAAAAGCATGAAAACATGTAGAAAATTTAGAAAAACTTGGGAATTGCTGTTTACAAATGTAGAGAGAATAAACATTCTTCTCCCAAATATAGTAAGCAGCAAACAGAACATAACATAGGAGCATGGCTGACGCAGTTATTTAATCCCATTATGCTAATTTAGAGTCTGAGATCCATTAAGGTAAACTATAATGTAGTATGAGCAGAGTGGAAAAGTACAAACTATGAACATTTTTTAGTTATGAAATACAGAATATGTCAAAGAACAAAGACAGTTATAACTAACTTAAAGCTCCCTGTAGTAAGGGGCTGTGTGAAGTTCAGTCAATTTGCTTTTCTTAGTTTATGGGGCAGATCTGCCTCACCCAATATGGTTAACATGCTGGTGTAGTGTTATGGTGGCGCACAGGGTGATGACGTCACTACGCAACGCGCCGGACAAATCACTTAGTGTCAGTCAAAAGTCAAAAATAAAAATAACAAAATCATTTCAAATTTCTGTCATAAAATGTGGGATCAGCAAAATCAGGTGAATTCACATAATTCTGCAATTTCTGTGCTTAGCTGTTATTTATGCGGTAAATACGCACCCCCACATATTGTGCGCTCTTTCCTTGACTTTGCGGGATTTTCTGAGATCGCAGAATCGCGTTTTTCTGGAGGGAGTTATTAGTGGTAAGATGTGGTTTATCTTAATTACGCCTTACATAATTTTTCTTAGAAGTTCAAATTCATACGCTTTCAGTTAGAAAAATAATGATGTGGAAGTCTGAGGTTTCTCACTGTGTGAGTTTCACAATCTAACAAGATGGCCTTGCACGTGAACCTTTGTGACTGATACAGTAACAAAAAGTTGTGTTTATATCACACAGCAGTTAGCTTTAAAATAATTGCTTATAGATCAGGAAATCCCACCAATTTTTAAACATTTGTTTGGGATGAATGTTATCCTCAGACCCAGGTTCCTAATCAAGAGGTAAATGAAACACATTAAAAGTTGCTGCTACTGATTTCCTTCTACATAATTTTGTTCGGACCTCAGTTTTTTGCTCTTCGTCATTGTTTATTTGTCCTTGACTTCAAGACACATTATTGATAATAATTAAATGTCTTTGAGTATGACTAAAGACATCTAAGGTACCACCACTGGTACTTGTCCCAAAGTTTGAGTGCAAAACATGTAAATATGTGCATTTTTAATCTTTCAATGGACACAAGACACTGCCTAAATGTGTACATACATCTGTACTGGTAAAAAAAAAAAAAAAAAACTACGTATAACTGACACAGTTCTTTGGACAACATCTCTAATCGTATAGAGCTCTTTTTTCTCTTGTCACCTGACTTGAGAGCTTGTGGAGGTTGAAACTTAGGGCTAGGGCTAGGAATGGCCCTGAAGGGGGAATAAGGACAACATACTTTATTCTGTCTGCTAGCGGAGTCGTCGATGCATCGTATCCCCTCCTATCAACCCCATGAGGCTCGACAGACAGTGAGGAAGACAGAAATGATCAAAGGATTACAGATGAGCGCAAGAGGAGAGCCGACCAAAACAAAGACTCATTCTAAAGTTCCCCTGTGCAGGGTTCCTTGGCGTTTGACAGAAAAAGGAGAGACACGGACTCCTCCCCTCAGGCAGTGCTCGTTTCTATCAGTGGACACATCACAGACAACAAATGAGGCTCTGTTATACGATTCACCTGAATGCTGCACCCATGCAGTACCTTGGAAAAGGTCTCCGTGCTGCTTGAACATTTCACATTTTTGTCAAACAAAAGCAAAACGAAGAATTGCTTCAAAACTAATTTTAACTGTGCTTAAACCAATTAGCAAACAGAAAGCGGTCCATGATGATAAAGTGGAATAAAAATTTATAAAGTGACATGCATTTATATTTTGCTACTTTTGCTCTGATGCCTCTAAATAGATACAGTACAATCCTTTGCCACCTAATCAGAATATAGAGTCCATCTGTGCGTGGTTGTTAATTTAAAAGTCATATAAACAGTAATGTACATTAATATGTTGAGTTTGACAGCAGCGATCAGGATCAGAAAATTAAACTTTAGTAAAAATATGGGTAATAATCTATTAGAAATTCTCTTTTAATAATTTCTTTGCTTTCTCTGTTAGCCAATATATTACTTTACTTAAGCTCTCATAATAGATTTACGCCTGTTCCCATGCTGAGGACATCAGATACTGTTGTTTTACAATGTACTGTTGGCACTGTAATCCATCATCTTTGGAAAATATTAAACACTGAGAACATACCTTATTCTCGAGTTTCCAGTTGTAAACGTACAAGACATGCATAAAGAAAAGATGGGTGGGAGATTGAAGGGAGTCACACTCCTCGACAAACAAGATTTTTGTTCGTTGACATTGTTCATTTTGTTCAGCTGTTTAGTTAAAAGTTTAACTTAGTGGTCAGTTTTGTTTTATTTATTATTCATACCTTTTGTAAAATATTTATGTGGCACTGATGGAGCTGGATTTGTTTATTTGTAAAACCAGAATATGCTGGCATTTCCAGGAGCACAAACTTTTGATTAACACAGATGATTTTTAAGATAATATTCAGATGATTAGATTAGAGAGTTTTTTTGGCTTTGCATGTTCACATGTGTTTCACATGTGTGGATCTTGCTCATGCTACATAGTTATTTTACACCAACAATGTTACATTTGGTTCAAGAGAGGTGGAATGCCAGACTGAAAACATTAGAAATCAGATTAAAAAATGTATTTACTGAAACAAAAACAAACAGGCTATCAGTTCTGAACAAGTGTAGTAGATAGGTAAAAAGAACTTATATTATATGCTTTTAATAAAACCCTATCTGGCCTGTCTTCCTACAAACACTTTAGTGGACCTTACTCAAAGAAAAAAACTAGAAACGCCATGTACATCCAAAACACAGCCTCAAAGCCAACTCTGTAGAAAAATGTATTTGTTTTCATGGTTTTGAGAAAAATGATCTAATACTACTATATGGATTTGGCTTAGCTGCACATCTACTTCACACAGGAAGGGTTATAGGTCTGAAATCAGAAGGAAAGAAACAAAAAAGACAGATGTAATCTCTTTGAAAATATATAAAGTCTTTCACGACAACATTTTAAGTGGCGAGCATATTTTTCCAGTTCATTTTTGTTTCATGTAGCAAATACATAGCTATTACTGTATGATCCTAATTACTTTAGAATGAAATACAGATTGTTTTTTTTAAATAAGATCTCATCTTTCCTTAAATACACAAGTAGTTTTAAAATAGTTGTCACGTTTTCTTTCACTCTTCACATTCCCTTCTAGTTTTTTTCATTGTGGTGGTAAATAATATCCGAATAGGAGGAAAGCATAGAGGTGGTAACCAATTTTTCACGTCCCCCAGAAAGCATGGGTAAAAGATGAAGGTCTCAAAATCCACTTTTTCCATCTGCTCCACAGAACCTCCCTCAGTCAATACAGCTAAATGTGATGTAGGAGCAAACCTGAGCTTGGGGCGACACAGGTGTAGTAAAATCTTAACAGGACTGAGATCCAGCTTAGTTTTCTCGACATGTGCATTATAAATTAGGCATTGGTTCTTTACCTATCAGTTTCATAGAACAATTTGGGTTAGGAATGGGTGTCTAGAACATGTTTTCTGCATTCTAAATGTTTAAATGTACCAAAAAACTTGAAAAAAGCTAGTTTTTCTTGCTTACGTCTTGATGAATGCAGGCACATAGATATACTATGTGTATATAATTACTATTTCTGTGGTATACAACATGAGATTTATTGTAAATCTTAATCTAACTGTAGAGTCACATTGCCTGCCTCATACAATCATTTTAAATGTGTGCATCACAAGATTTTACAATCTCCTGGGTTCATTAGTCCACTTTCCTGTTTGGGTTAATTGAAAGATCTTTTTTTTTTTTTTTTTTTTAATCGTCATACCACTTCACATTTTCATGTTTGTGAACATTTGTAAAAAAAAAAGTACATTTGAAATTAGACCTTGTGTTAGGTTTCAGCCATTAAAACTGAGCTGTTTAGCAATGTTTTAGTTTCTTACTGTAACAACCTTATAGTCACAAGTAAACGGATGTTGATTAAAAAATTTTCAACAGATTTTATAAAGGGGTCTTGATAGGGCTGCTCCAAGCTAAAAACAAACTTTAGGAGTAGTTAGGGCTCTGGAGGTTGTGAGATTACATGAGTAAAATGTTTAAAATTCACTACTTGTACACATACCTACTGATTCAATAGTCATGACTTCAAAATGTCAAATATTGCTGTTTGTACCATAATGGGAAAATGTTAGTTTCTAAATAAATCATAGGTTAATCGTCTTTTTTTAATGGATTCAGCTTCAAGTCTGTTAAAGCCAGAAAGGACAAATATCCCACATTTATCTTTTTTGCGATTATTTGCGGGTGAAACGCTTTCACGACCCTTTAAATCTTTCTGAGGATTTCTACTGACTGGTAAAATGGTTATGACCTCTTTATCTGTTTTATGGACTCCCTGGCCATTGCAGAAGGGTAAAAAATCAATGGCATTTTTTGACTGAAATCAATTGAATTTACTGGTGATAATATGACCATATAGCAATTCAACAGAGCGGTAAAAACATCAAACCTTGTTCTGAGCAGCAAAAAACTAGTAAATAAATGTTTAACTTTAACTTTGGATTCAAATATAAAAAACTCTGCAGGAATCTGCAAACTTTTGTACTGAAAGTAGAGTACATTAAGCTTTTAGTGTTGCTTTAGTTGGATGGATAATACTTTACCTCAGCATGTTATTATTTTTTTTGTTTTAGTTTTGTTATGGAAGCTATTTTCTCATCATTTCTCTTTTGCTCACACCTTCACTGTAATGTCTGATGATGTTCAGATTGATAACACAGCTTCTCCCCCGACCTGCTCCTCCTCTCTGCCCATCTGCGTTACAGATCTGTGACGCCCCACCTATCAGCCTGGGAGAATAAACAGGAATTAATGAATCTGATTTATCTCTTTCTGGTGATACGTGCACCTTTGTTTGTTTTATGCATTTCCTTAGTGGATGCAAAATGCATCAGTGGAAGTCTGCAAAATAAAAATCATGCTACCTAACAATTTTGGACGGGCTTATTTTTATCTGTAGCTAAGTTTAAAAATCCACTAAGAAAACTGTACTTGCAATATGTGCTGGTAAAATTGTTTTGAAAAACAAACTATGCACTTGAGAACATCCTGTTGTGGTCTTATGACACCTATTCAATTTATTAAGGGACACCCCACCAGTTAAATGAAAAAAAAAGCGAAGCACTTACCCAACAATCCATATCAGTGCATGCTATGATAACAGAATATACTGAGAAGGATTACATGAACTCATTACAGCGCAATTCAACATAACCTGGAGCTGCATATGCAAATAGATAATAATAATAATAATCTTTTTGGGGAGAGTAGTTAAAGAGGCCAGGGGTCTTTAATGACTTACATAGTCTTATTTGTTTTTGTAAGAGCTTTTGTACCTATTAGAAATCTTTTTTTTACTCTTTGCAGCCCCAAGGATGATGGAAATGAGATATTACAGCGGTTTGGATGGAAATTCAAAAGCTTAATCTAGGAGAACAATTACTCAGTTGATGTAGATTACTGGTACAGCATCTATTCACCCTCACATTGACTGAGAAAATATATATTTCTCATCATCATTATTATTCTTAAGAGGAAACAAAATAAGCACACGCGTCACAATACCTTACATAAAGATCAAAGTATGTTGAACCTTTTCATATTTTGTCATATTACAACAACAAGAAGATTATTGGAGTTTATAAATAATTGGTTATCTCTGTGGTTCATCTGTATTTAAATTGACTTATAAACATAGCTGTTCTCTGAGGGAAACACAAAAAAACCCATCATCATGACAGCTAAAGAACATTACAGAGAGCAATTGGAGAAAGTTAAAATTTTTCACTCTATTGCTTAGATTATCCTTTTATCTGTTGGTACGATAACAAGTATAGTTTTGGTGCCATCAACCAACTTGGTCTCTATGGTAAAGTTCCAGAACAAAAGCCATTGTTTAAAGAAAGCTATAAGAAGTCTTGTGTAAAGTTAGGGATACAGCAAACATGTGGAAGATGGTACTCCAAGTCGACGTAGCTTTTTGACCATCATTAAACATACCATGTGAGGCAGGAAAGTCATGCTACAAATGTGTTTGAAAACAACATCCTAATCTTTAAACTTAGTGATGGTAGCATCATGCCGTGGGCAGAATTAATTCTGTCATTTTAAGGACAAGATATCGGTGGAGATTTAGCTACTAGCAGGACAAGGACTCTTAATATGTTGGAGCTATACTGGAATTGTTTATACATGCTGTCCATGTAGATTAACATTCAATAATTTAGATTGGTACTGAAAAGTCCTGTAATGTTGTTAAGGCTTCTGACCAACATTTAACAGAGAACTCTCAGGAGCATAAATAATAACAGAGTTTATTGTAAGTTGGTTGAGTTCTGGATGTCTTGAAAGGGAGTTCGGAGGATAACAGCCAAAGAGTAACAAGGGAACGGCTGGAAGCGACGCGGGAGACCAGCAGGCTTCTGGGGGTGGAGACAGAGAAGGTGAGGTGGTGCTTAGTTGAACAGAGGTGACTGGAGTGGGTCTTACTGTTTGCTTGAAGGTGGATGACGCCAGGGGAACTAAGAGGGCTGGAGGTTTGCAGATGGTCCGATGGTTGGTTGTCCAGAGGTTCGCAGCAGTCTTGGATGGGTGTGGCTGGAGCGGGCAAATCGAGCTGAGCAGGCAAGAGAGGTGATCAGAAGTGAACGATGATATCCAGTGGAGATCAGCGAAACAGAGGTGGGTCTGGATGCTTGAGGCTATAGAACTGAAGAACACAGAGACTGGAATTAATAAAGCTAGAAAAACAACAGGCAAATAGAACATTCAGTGACTTGCTGAAAACACGACTAGAAAATCTAGGAAACTGGCACTGAAGAACGTGAGAACTTACTGGTAGTAACACAACACTCAGGCGACGAGTAGCAGATCCACCGCTCCTTAAGTTCCAGCTCAGTTTGTCCTGGATGATGTAGAAGACCTGTGCCTAAGCACAAGTGAGGCCGGCGCTCCAGCCAGGCTGGAGCTCTGGAGAGCTTCTAGTGGACAACTTAGAGTGGTGCAAACTCAAACGCTGACAAGTCCTTTGTTTCAGAACCACAATTTACTACCAATTCACTAAAATGACCATAATGTTTGGAATAATTACACTCAGACTTTATTTCAGTTGATTACAAAGATTTTCAGCTTGCAAATAAAAACATCACATTCACATAGAAAAATATATGTATATGTTGGCTAATTTAAAAACATGTTTAAAACATTCTTGAAGTTTGTTTTCAAAGAGTTATTTTGATCTGACCAATAACAAAATTGAATATTACTGTATTAGAATGGCCCAGTCAAAGTCCAGACTTGATTCCAACTTAAATTCTGTTCCATGATCTGAAAATTGGTCCATCAGATAGTCCCTGTCCAACCAGGCTTAGCATACATTTTTTTTGCTAAAGTAGAAAAAAAAATTCCAATATGTAGACGTATGTTGTTGGTAAAAACAGAATAAAGACTCGCAGCAACAAGTTCGAAGAATCAGGACATTTTTGAAAGATGCTGTATTTTTAAACATGTATGAAAGGATAAAAAAATAGGTCTATATAAAGAAAACATGTTAGGTGACATTTCTTTACCATCTGTTCAAATAGTCAGCTGCTAATAATGGGGGCAAATAAACTGTAATTACAAAGGCATGAATCACAAACATTATCCTGTGAGTGAAAAGCTTTGCTGCCTGGGTGGTTGACCAAAAACAAGCCCAGGGAGCAGTGGGTGATCTGCTAACAGGTGAGGAACGAGCTTTCAGCACGTCGCAGATTGAGTTTCTGAAAAAAAGCCTACAAATGAGCACCAAAGCATTCCTAACTGTTAATGTTTCAAGTTCAGAGTGAAGGGGTGTTTTCATGTCGATAGCGCATTTTTATACCCAAAGATCTCGCCCTAACAGTCTCAGAGGCTAGTCTTCAGGAAATGTAAGGCAGGATCAATTACCTCATATTTTATTGAAGATCTAGAAATTCAGCTGTTGCTCGTATGGAGTTGAAACAGAAGCTCATTTTTAAACTAGAGGAAATTTTCATGGAGAGCTAATTAAATAAATTAGATTGTCTTCATATTTTTAGTATTCTGCCAATAATGAGCTGCAGGCTTATAGATATTTGGTATCTTTTGCCTCTCCTTCCCCTGAAGGCCTAGATTAAAATATGTTCATAAAGGTAAGGAAGCAAGGAAATTTCCAACCATAAGCTTCCAAAAATACAAACTAATGATTGTTCCACTGGAAGATGTTTACCCTCAATGTCATAGTAAATGTGTGAGACTGCCTTAACTCAAAGTGGTGCCCTGTTTGAAGAGGAATCCCTCGCTCCTCTCTGCACATGCACAGCCATCAGCAGGTTAATTAGCTGTGAAAGCCGCTCACTTGAAACCTTAAATCACTCGTTCAGACTTCTTGTCATGAGCCACCGGCTTAACCATGCCGACGAAGGCTTCGCCTTGTTTACCCAACGCGGGAGATGCACATGGGGGTAGGAGGGTGATTTAGGGGGGGCAGTGCTGCGAAAGGGGCATTGAATTTTACATGTGGTAAGTCTGAGACTATGTGTCGGAAATAAAACCAGTAGGGATTGCAATAAATGTCCTCTCCGTCTCATATCTCCGTAACTGCAGACTGATGTTCTTTGTGCTCCTGGAAACATAATCTGTTGATCCAAACTGTTTGAATAAGAACAGGTGGATTTCATATGAAAGCTTTGGATATTTTGGAGGTGAATCAATCTCACCCACTCCACCAACATCCTCCTAGAGCACTCAAACACCCGGGGTGTCTTTGTCTAACATAAATAGTATCTCCAAAGCTCTTCTCTCTGCTTCAGGGCAGAATTGAACCAAATTCCTGGCATTCCAAAGGAAATTTGGAACGGACTTCTCGGGTGATAACTGTTTGCCAGGGTGCCAGGGACCAAGCTGTGATCTTTCGCACCCTTCAGATCCTCTATTATTTCTGCCTCCGTAGGGCGTCTTTGATATCCAAATGTGTTTGCTCTGGAAGAGCTGCGCCCCTCGCCTCTCTTCCCATATTAGTCAAAGGCAGCCACGGCTGGATTCAGACTCACTTTCGTACAGCAACAAAAACCACCAGAGAGTTTGTGCTGTTGTCGGCTCAAATCTCCTTTTAACAGGTTGGATATCTCAGAGACGGGTTCATTTTGTCCTCACTTCAGAGGTATTGAGCGGTAACGGCACCCTGGGGAGGACAGCACTAATAAGTAAGAGCTTTCAACAAGAGCGAATATGTGAGATGCATAGTGGAATTCACTTATTTCATGAAAAAAAATACTTTAATTTGGTAGAATGAAAACCAAACTGCTGTTTTCAAATGTCCTTTGGATTTGGTGTTTTCCCTTGTCGAAGTGCTGACAGTGTTGTGTTGGGGGGAAACAAAAAATGAACCTCCCTCAGTCTCTCTGCATTTGTACGCATTGCGTCCTTGCTTTAAAGCATTATCGCTTAAAATGATGTCCATAAATCACCTCCCACATAAATAATCTCATAAACTTTTTGTTTTTACAATGCTCATCAGCATTCTTTGTTTAACATTTATGTTTATTGATAAATGAAGATACGTTTAAATAATTCAAACCAAACATTAGCTGTGAGCAGGGAGATTAATAATTGATGGGGTGTGTGAAGGGCTGGGCCACTCTGGGAATAGACAGTATTAGCTTAATGCAGGCTGTATGAACAGGGGAAGTGTAATGGACCCACTGCCTTTAACTGATGACGGTTGTTGTGGCTTCTAAATTGTTGCAAAAAGACGAAAAAAGAGGGTTTGACTTGTACAAAGAAGGGATGGGGGGGGGGGGGGGTCACATTTTTGACTCGTAGGAGCTGACAGTGCAAACTGTGGTTTTAATAGCAGGAGGTTTACACATTCTACCGTTAGGCCCTAATGGCCTGCCGTGTGGTTTGGTGCTATTAAAAGGAAACCCGAGAAGGTCTTTGCTCTTGGTTAGGTGTTTTCTTTTTCCCCTGTTCAAAATCTGTCTATCCATCACTCATTCGGATCCCCTCCTGTCTATTTCCTGTTCAGGGTCTCTTTCAGGTTTGCTCAACCATTCTCAGCATGGCAAGATGCAAAGACCCTCTGTTTCTCAAAGGCTGGTAGACCAGGTGAAATATATGACAGAAGGAGCATAGGCAAAAGAATCCTCAAAAAAAAAAAAAAATGAAAACTCTCAGTGAAACACTTTGGAATTGCATTTAAAAAAAAAAAAATACACCTAATTACAAAACTTTTCATAACCTTTACACCTTTTAAAGTTGTGTCACCTGAAAGCCCAAAAACTCCGGCATTAGGACATGATTTTATCAGAAATATTACTGGAAATGCAATAGGAAAATTAAACATAGTGCTAAAAAATGTTATCATTAAAATGGATTGGACCATAATGGACAGTTTATGTCAACCTGATTTAATCAATTATAAACCTCTCTGTTTCAATCGGGGTATTCCCAGATGCTTAAAAGTCTGCTATAGTTACTGAACTATAAAAATCTGATCATTTTGCTTTTTTGTAGTCTTGCAACCATCTTAAAACTTTTAGAAAAATAAGTCACTGAACAAATTGTCCATCAATTTAAAGAACAATCAAGTTTTTCACCACATGGAGACCAAAAAGTCTCAGTTGTGGTCTTAACTTTTTCCAGATATTTGTGAATCTCTGACATGGATTTACAAAATGGCTTTGCTCTAGCCACTCCATTCTGCTCAAATGTGTGATGTGCACTACATATCTTGTGAACAGAATCTCCTACTTGGGCATTGGATTGCTGGAGCCCCTCCGGAGTCACTATAGGCCTCTCCTTACCTCACAGTCACTTTTAATAGACACAAAATTTTCCGATTTCTTATTTGTGAAGATTTTACAAACACTGTGGCTCTTCTACACACTAGTTTTTGTTGGTCTAGAACATAAAATTCCTTGTAAAACACATTATAATTGGCGATTCTAATGTTGCAAAATATGTAAAAAGATTAATAGGCAACAGTACCTATGCTGGATACTAATATATACATAAAGGCAAGCTTTCAGACCCATTAAAAGTGCACAATCATCCAAAAAGGCATAGTCATATTAGAAAGAGATCATCATCTATTGCCCAGAGAAGACGAAAGCAGGAATTTCAGATATCAACCACATGCTTAAATAAAGAAAAACAGCTTCGTGCCTGCAGGTCAGCCTGCAACAAAAGGACCTCATTTACTCTCCAAGGGATACTATTCTTGTTGTGGCAGGTTAGTAAAAAAATATGCTAAGGGATAATATTCATCAAAGGCAGAGGAGGACCCCTTCATTCCATATTGCTATCACAGCAAGATATTAGCATGTAAACAAAAGAAAGAAGCAGAATCCCCCGCAGCGCAGCATTGTTTCATGTGGTCACTCGCTGCCTTTATTTATTTCTCCATCCAACACATTTTTATGCTGACTAGTAAAATTTTCCACACATCTCTGCCCCTTCCACCTCCTACGAAAGGGCTGGAAAAATAACTATATTCTCGTGTCTTGAGCACAAAAGTGTTGAAGTTGCGTCTTCTTCTCTTTTTCTTCTCCCAGCTCTCGCCATTCTTTTGTTTGACTTTATCACACAGATGACAGCTGCCATCGCTCCTCAGCAGGTCTTAGATCTGCATTTCAAGGTTTGCAGGTTCACGGGTTCACCAGATTCTGCATGGGTAGCTTGTCTGAAATCTGAAAGGAGTTTTTTTTTTCTCCCCCTAAACAGAAGATCCACGATACATGCAAAAAAAATGCTAACATTCGAGGGATAGAATAGAAATAGTGTAGCGCTTGTTACCAGTTATTTTTAGGAACTTGATATTTCCTGAAAAGGGTCAAATAATCAGAAAAAAAAAACTTTACTAGAGCAAAATACAGACTTAAGCTGACAAAATATGTACAAATCTATTTAACTGCAAAAATTATAAATAATCAAAGAAACAACTGCAAATATTTGTCATAAACTTGCAATTCGAGGATGTTCAAGTGAATATTGACAGCGGTTTTTTTTTTGCTTTGTGATAACTTAGATTTTGGTTCCATGAACATAATTGCAAAAGTTTTTTGTTTTTTTTCTCGCTCCTTATTTTTGTTTGTAACAAATAACTAACAGAAAGTTTTTCCTTTGTCAAAAAAATATGTTACATCTGCTCTCTATACAACTCATGTTAAAACCTATCTGAGCCCAGTGTGCATGGCTTGTTACGTGACACACACAGGAAGTGGTTACAGCCAATACAGTCGTACTTTCACTGAGAGAAAATGGGGAAAAAGCTTCATTTATTTGCCACACTAGCATATAGCTTACAGATTTTGAAACAGTTTTGTAAACTGTACAGTTAAATAACAGCCACAATAAAAAGTGCAAAAATTGCTGTACTTCCTTCTGGGTATATGGGTGCAAATTATATTAAATCAGAGGCAGTACTACACCAATAAAAAGTATCAGGATTTGTGTTCTTCAGGAAGTTAAAATTGTACCTTAAGTTCTTATGAAGAAATTCATAATTTCCAACACTATAAAGGTGGCGGCTAAAGAGGCCACCACCTCATCCCTCGAACACTTAACCGAGCCAAATCGGGCAAAGATAAACATCGTGGCCAGAAATTAGATTAGTAGTGGTTTCAGAGGACCAATTTTTTCCTTACACTGTAAAATAAAATGTAAATTAAAAATAATTGTCAAAAAACGTTTTGAAAACTGTCAACTCATATTTATTTTGAAAGATAATGGTAAAAAACATCAGCATCAGTAAAAGCTTGTTTTTAACTATCAAAAAAAATCTAAATTTGCTCAAGATTAGTTTCAAGATTAGTTTCAAGATCAGTTTTTACCTCATTTGGGTAAATGGATTTGTACTGTATAAAGGTTTTGGTTATACATCATAATGGTCCTCTCTATACATCTATGCAGAGTTAAATCTGTCACCTCTCTGTTTAAAAGGGGGAATCAGATGCAGCGATGAACCCGTCCAGGTCCTGACAGACAGACTTGTTTGCTTTTGACCCTGCCTGCTCCCCCTTATGCTGCCAACGTCAAAATTGAGTTGCCCTTTAAGAGGAACGTTTGACTGGTCAGCTGGTGACCTGCCGGGCCGCTACTGTATGTGTGGAAAACATGCAAAGACTAACCCCACAATTTCCAAGACATAGCTATGACAGCCTATTGAAAAGGATCAATAGTAAACTGTCAGGAAGCAGAATCCGGCCGCCCTCAATTACAGATAAAGGTGAGTTTGAATTTGATGTGTTGAAGCTGGTACATAGCACAAGGGAGATTTTCATGAAATATTTTTGCTGCTGATTTTGTTGTCCAGGCAAAACCAGAGAGTTTCAGAATTGTGTCGCCAGTATGTTGAGACCGGTATGTGACCTCTGGGCATGAGGAGGAGTCTGCATTTTTAGCCAGGCTAATTTAGTTGATGCTCTGAGCAAGCTTTAAAGTATAATTCACAGGCCTCTGAATTACGAGGCAAAGCTTGTTTGAACCCCTTTTCTCCTCATCAGACCGCAGTAGGTCTGCACAACATAGGCGCCCCAGCTCGTGTGGATTGCTGGAGGCCAAGTCAGACGCGGATAACAGACCAAAGGTACAAAGGAACACACACATCCCAATAAATGTATGAGAGGGAAGTGCCGGGTCGTTATGCTAGCCTAGGATGGCCCCAACCCCATCACTTTCTCTGATGTGTGTGTAAAAGGGTGACATGTCATTGTCCTCATGCCCGGCTCAAAGCAAAGCTTCTTTGTTATTGTGTCTGAATGCATGAACCTTTCTTGTCTGGACCTCAAAAGAGGGGACGGGGCAATTATATAAAAAAGGACCATAGTGATTTTAAAATACTCTTTTTTTTGTTTCTCATTTGAAGATGCCCTAAACATATGTTGAGTAACCTGAGAGGAAATGGTGCACAGATGGATGTTTTTCGCAAATTCATTATTACTCAAAAGAGCATGTTTCATTCAAAGCATTGAAATAAAAAACAAGTACACCAAGTCAATTTTTAATCCAATCTTTTATGTGCGCAAGAAAAAATCAAAACCTCTTTTTTTCTTGTTTCAGTTTGAAATGTTACTAAAAAACGTACAAAAGCCCCCCTTTAAATCTCAATTTTAGAGATAACTTTGGTCGAGCTTTCAAAACAAACTTCTCAGGCACCAAACCCTCAGAAAAATTACCAGGGTTCCTCTGTTCCTCTGCGAGCGTGATGACGGGTTGCTCTTTCTCTTCACAGCCTTAATGGTGTCTGCGGAAAGGCGCGCGGCATCGAGTTCCAGGCTGGCAGGGATGTGCTCAGAGCCGCACACTTGTCACAGCGCGTGATATGAGAGCTCCTCTGAACTACAGCCGTGAATAATTTCTTCAAGATCCAAAAGTCTCTCTCTCTTTTTTTTTATTTTTTATCTCTAGTCTTTCTCTTTACAGAGCCAAGTCACTGTAACCATTTCAACAGATGCAACGAAGAACGCAAAGAGATGGAATACAGTAGTAGTCTCTCTTTGTTTAACTGTAAAAAAGTTTGCAAAACTGTTCTTTAGAACTTGACGTTAAAAGAAAGAGCATATGTTAGCAGTGAAGCAGACGGATGTCGGGGTGCTGGGAAAGAGTTAGCTTATCTAATTGTAAGCCAGTACAAAAGTGTGTGGACACTCATCATGCGCTTGTCATAACATGGGTGCCTGTGACTTTGCTCTGCCTTGGTTCTGTTTGCTTCCGCGCGGGCCTTTTATGAGACCAGTTTGAGGGTACAATTGTAGCAATTACTCACCGAAAGGTGCCGTGCAGCTGGAGAAACAACAGCATGAAAGGATTTATCCTGAGCCGCCATTACAATTATTGCATCATCGTTGGGCTTTCTTTTCTTTTCTTTGTGCGTCATCTCTGAAAGAAGATTGGTAGATATTCACTTTTTCCTCTGTGGCTTCAACTGTGAAAGCGGAAGCTTTTCTTTTGTTTGCCCCTTCACTTGGCCGTATCAGTTAGAAAGGGGTACTTCATGAAGAAAAGAAAAAAACGTTCAGAAAACAAGCAGCACACACGTATGCAGAGAAAATAGGTCACGATCACAGATCTATCTAACTAAGCTCTTAAGTGAACGTAGGTAAATCTAGTTGCAAACCCAGGCTTAAAAGCAGTTTGGCATTGAGACTGAAACCACTGGGGTAATGGTTCTTTGTGAATACACAAGGCGAGTACAATTTGTCATCTCACTGCACATGTGAAAATCTTTTTTTATTGTCAGGTATGCAAGGATATGGTTATATCTGTCCTCATCCGATTAGAGCTTTCAGTTTTGATTTGAAAATAAGGTATTATTGGATACTACATGGTTCTCTGTGGACACCAAACACGTTTATGCCCCACGACCACCGATCCTCATCTCCTCTGTCCCCCTGATTCTCCTTCCTATTGTATGATCACCGCCTGTCCCCGATTTACATCTGTTTCTAAAATTATGCTGCTTCGGGTTATTATTATAGTTGCCTACACCAGGCAGTCTTTCACCCAGAGTGATGTCATTATTTTCTCGTCAGCCAGCTGCCAGGATTTAAGGAACTGAATTTCAGGATTTCGACATCCACTGGGACTTTGTAAAGGTTTCGAGGATCTTTCCCGGTTTTCTGTCATTCCCTGAATTCTCAGCAGGAAAAAAACTGTTTCTTGTGTCCCAGTTGCTTCTGACCTTGCTGCAAACATTTCCCTGTAAATAAACCTTATTAAACTTCCCTTTGGTTGAAATTTCAGGCCACGGTCTGAAACCTTACATGATCGAATATTTTAGTCTTTTATATTTTATAAGTGTCAACATTCCTAAAGTATCCGGGCAAAATTAATTCAATCAGGGAAAAGTGACCCCAGGTTGATTTCCTTTTTACAATATTAAGAGGAATTGGGAAGTGAATTCTAGTTAAGTGACAACAGAACACAGTAGGTTGTTCAAAAGAGCTTTTTTATTTTAAACAGATGGACACACTCTAGAAGATTAAAAGAAAACGAAGAATATTCCTATTTAAAACTGGTTTTCTAGTAAATAAAAAACATGTTTTTTGCACAGAAAATTATTTACAGAATAACACTGGGAGTGCAGCAAACAAATCTTAGCTGGTTAATTATGCCACGCAGGACTCTTAGCAGGCCAACTTACTCTTTGTTACACTGCTGTTTAATTCTCCACACTGCAACCAAGAGAAACAAATAATTTGCTTAGGACTTTGAAACTGAGGTACAATGGAATAAAATAGCAGTCTGTGGATGCCTATATGGCTACTAACAAACAATTTAGCTAAAAGTGGAAAAATACTTTTTCATCCCTAATGCATCAAGTCCAAAAGGAGTTTTACGTTTACTTGCTTAACAGCCATGTTAAGATATTACCATCAAAGTACTGGCTTGAGGCTTAACCCTCTTGGCTAAATGGAAGGGGAAAAAAACAGATACATGCAAACAAGCACCAGATTTAATGTCAGCATGAATTTTGCAAATGCTAAAGAAAACATAAGAAAATCCTTCTGTAGCAGATGTTTGAATCTCTGTCAAATTGTTAAGCATCTTTTGTAAAAGAAAACACCCTGCTCAGTCTTAAATATGTAACGCACTAGGCAATCTGAGCCTTTACGAATGGAAAGCGTTTGAATGACATGTTCTTTTGGGTTTACTGGGACATCCTCGCTAACCAGGTGTCACCAGTTGAAAGAAGAGGCCAAAGTTGAAGGAAGGAAGAGGCCATTTTGTTTTTCATCATGCACCCAAAACTGCTGATGGATGCACTTCCTGAGTCTTTGCATCCACACACATGCCAGAACAAATGGTGCAACCGTATGCTAATGTTTTGCTTGTGGCCATGCATTATGTGCTCAACAGAGCAAAAGATTAAAAACAACCTCGGATAGCTTCTGTTTTGAACGGGGGAAAAAATGCATTTGACAGCGTTTTGCACTTCTCCTTAAATGCTACAAGGCATCAGTGCCAAGCAATGACTACTCCCTCATTGGTTTATGTGGCTTTCAGCATTAAAACTTGATGCTTCTCCTCACTTCACTGTAAACGCCCGAGAACCTCTTAACGTACGAGCCAACAAATGTCCTGCCGTGTTGGATTGACCGTAATGGGTTTGGTCCAGTGACAGATATCCTGCTCTCATAAATTGATTCGATCTCAGAGGACACAGAATGAGGGATATTTCTAACAATTGAGTCATTGATGGAATACAAACCACAAGTGAGGAGATGGAAAAAAGTCAATCCCTGCTAAATCTGACACTGAATAAATTAAAATGGTGCTGCATCATCACAACACTGTACAGATATAATAAATGTGAAAACATTTGTCTGTCTGACAAAACAGGGTCCATAGATGTGCCGGCCTGGACTAATAATAGTTCATTGAATCAAGTTTTATTGTAGAACTTCAAAAATCAAAGTTTTTTTTTTTGGTAGAAGTTGGAAATGGCTGTATAAAAGTAGATAAGGAGTGCAATTTGTTTCTAGTGAAATATCATACTCTAAAACAATCAGATGGAGAAATATAAAAAAAATAGCAGAGTTAACTTTTTTTTCATGAAAACCAGCTGTGCAAGCTACTTAACTTACGGACACCTGAAGCAGGAGATAATGATGTGTAAAACGCTTGCAGTCTTTCAGTGCCGCATGCTGGTTTCACACCTCTGTGTCCTTGTGCGTCTGGCCGTTGTAGTGATAGATTGGTTGTCGGTTGCACGTTGGGAGGAGCCCTGAAAGAGACGCCTGCTGGACAGCTGTGCTGGCACGTGAAGTGCTGCTCGCTGCCAAGTCGCAGAGGCTTTTTCACCCCTGCCGCTCCCTGAGCCCTGTGCTTACCTTCAGCCTCTTTCCCCACCCGTGGTGCTGCAGTGACAAAACACAAGTCGGGCATTAACAGCTCACTTTGCACTGGCTCGGCGGTCTCAGTTTAGCTTTTAGGACGCTGGCACAGTGTTGGGAGCGGCAGGCCAGAGGAGCACACAAGGTCATATTTGTTGTTCTAGTTGATTTATTACCAGGATTATCATAAGGGCCAAGAAATGTTCACTGCAAGTTTCTTGGACTAGTTGGATCACACAGACATATTTAAGTATAACTTAAAGTTTAGCATTTTTTCTGATGGCACAGTTACTAGCAAACAACTTTAATTTAAGCCCGTTTTTGCAAATAAGACATTGTTTGGTATTTTCCTGTAATATTTACCAGGTTTAAAGTACACAATATGTATAGAATGTGTCTGGGTTTTCTCTTATACCCTTACCCACCTTTACTCAGTCCTCAGAAGAAAGCTACGTTTTTGTTTGGTGATCCCTTTCTGCCTTGAATTGGCAATTCTTGTGACTCATTATACTTTTAATGGCAAAGTAATTACTAATTTTAAAATTATGGGTAAAGTCTACCAGAATTTACTTAAAAACTTCTGGTTTTACAAGGACTAAATTATGCTATGTACTCTAAATTCATATGATCTCAGCCAATATATCATACCTACAGTAACAGTAGGCAGTTCTGTTCCACAAATGTACCCTTTGTTTCACAACAGAGCTGCATGTATGTAAAGGGGTAGGGACTGCAAAGAGCATCTAAAGGTGAACCACACAAAAGGTAAGCATGAAATTATTTGCCATCCCTGAGTTTAGCATTTACATATGTTTTTGTTTGAAATGGTAGGCCTTAGGTTTTTTAACAGGAGATCATGCTATTACAATAAAATACAGTTTTTTTAACATTGTATTTATAAATGTGGAGTTCCGTGTATTTTGCAACAATTTTGAATTGTGTATGATTAACATTTGCTACAACACCAGACTGTATTAATAAGTGATGATGATGCATCAATAGTTGTCATGTGCTGGATAAAATATTAACCAGTCTGGAAACTGACCTGAAGAGATTTCTTTTCACCCTGCTGCGAAGGCTTCATGTGGTTGTTGGTAATAAACACCTACAGTGGTTGCACAGCTAGATGGGGAAATATCATGTGTTCAAAGAAAGGGGAAGACAAGCAGTTAACCTTTGTTATAATTACATCAACCTGCTCGCTTGTATGTTATGTCAGTCAATTAGAGGCAAAAAGAAAAAAGGTGCTTGAACAATCAGTAATAGAAACCCTGGGAATATTGGTTCCTGCATTTGTATTCTCAAACTGACCCCTGGACTTCAAAACATTAATCAAAATTATACCATGGCTTGGTACAAACATCTGTCTGTATCATCTTATGGTTTCACATGAAGGCAGATACTTTGATCATTCCAAGCTACTTTAGGATTTGAATGAAAAAAATCTGTTTCTGAGTCGCGTTGCATGAACATTTGGAAAGAGGAAGCAAATGATGTCATTAACCGGATTCTCCATATAGTGTTCTCATTTTCTCTGCAGTTATCCAACCAGCCAATTCCTCCGCCTCCTCCTCTCTCCACCTTTTGTGAATGAATTCCCAGTGGAAGCATCAACATGGATTTAACAAACAATTTATTCCAAATTACAGGAAAATTGGCCACAGATCTTAAAGAGAAGAGGGGGGGTACAGCAGGTTTAAGATGATCCACAGGGTAATTATTCACGAAAGCGCTCATGGTTTTTCCACAGAGTTCTCTTCTTTCAAAATAGCTATAACCCCCAAACCCCACCCCACGCACCCCCCAACAGCCCCCTGTTTTCATTTGCTCTTTAAAATGTATTAATGGGCCGGAACCGTCCTGGATGATCTTGGCCCTCTCCGTAATGAAAACGCTCTGCGCCTGGATCCCAGGGCAGTAATCAGGCTCTGGCCTCCAGAGCACCAGGGCAAGCAGCACGCAGAGAAGGAAGAGCCTCAGCGTGACCTCACACGGAGTGACCCCTTCACCCCGTTTTGCCCGGGCCCCTTCTTCTCTAGAGCCCTCGATGCAAAGGCCCCAAGCCTGGTCTTAAACAGAATTGAAAGGAAAATCTAGCAGTTTGATAGACTGGAAACACAACAGTGTTAACAGTATGTCAATTGTTTGTAACATTCTCCATTATTCCATTTAAAACAATAAATATAAAAAATTCAATGGGTGATATACATTACATTTAATATGCTTATATAATCAGTCTCGTAATCTATCATAAATAGTTCCTTAACGATATGTTCTTCACCTGTTAAGTAAAATATTTTGGAAATCAAATCTTTAAACAGTTAACAGTTAAACATGTAGTTAAAAAAAAAAAAGAACAAACAAGTAGAAGTAAAGTTTAAAATTATATTAAAGCGGATTTCAAACTTACCAAAGAAGTTATATTGGAGAAGAAAATAGAAGGAATGGTAATGTAACTTCACACACAGTCCGCATCTCTCAGAAAATACAGATTTTTTTCAACTGGGGGGTTCAGATCATCTGCGTAACGTCTCCATTAAGCAAACACTGTCTCATGATCTTCAGTATCAACTCAAAACGCCCTGCATGGCTCCTTGGCGCCTTCAAACGTGTGTAGGAAAAAGTAAATCTAGCAGGTACTTCACACAAAGATTAGAGGAAAGTAAATAAAGAATATTCTGTAAATATATTTTTAATGAACAAAAGCTGGCATTTTTATCAGGCTTGGTTCTGGTGTGGGTGGTTAAAATGTTTTGCTGGTCGTGTGCTTCTGTTTTCTTCATCAGTCTCAGAACTCTCCAAGACATGATTAGCCAATAAGATTATTTTCAACATTTGTAGATTTTTTGAATTTTGCTATTTAGCTAATACAATAAATAAGATATTCTTCATGTTTTAAAATAAAATAGGCTCACTTCTGAGTTTAGGACATTCATTCACAATTTCTCTCTCATAAGTTTCTCAGACCATCAAATCACCCCAAGCTACTGTAAACAAAGGCTAACCATTGATTGTACACTGTGACGTGAAAGCCTTACCTTTCACTAGAGGTGTCATCTTTAAAAGCACAAGCAGAAACCATGCACTTGGCTCTCACTGTGTGTAAGCTGTCAGTAGCCGGTAAGCTTTTGTTTGGTATGTCCTGACAGGTCTCCCTTAGTCTCAGCACTCCGTCCCTCAAGGCCCCCTTGCCTTCGTCAAACTTGAGGTAAGCCTAGCCAGATGTGGCAACCCAGGGCTTTGTATGCACAGCAACGTACTAAGAGATGGGGGGGGGGGATCACTGGGACGTGCATCATCTGTTTTACCTTGTCTGTCTTCTCTGTCAGGCTACCTGCATGCTGTTTTCATTCCTCTTGGGTAATTTCTCCTTACAGTTTTGCAAAACTGTCAGCACACCAAAAGCACTGATCCCCACCTGGCAGCCCCATGGCCAACCACCCTTAATGAAAACCAGACACCCTTTAAGACAGGGGACTAAGGTGTTAACTACCCCACAGAGATATGTTTAGCGCACACTTGCCTTCTCATATTTTCCATCTGGAATAGAAAAGGTGGATGTTGAAGAATTTTTTAAGCAGCTGTATTGTAAAATATTGCGGCTAGATTACTCAAAGTTTACATTTAGATTCAAAACATAGTTGGCACTTATTGAATATGTGCAAAGGTTTGAATACAAATATGTCCCATCTGATGCCAATACAATCAATTAAAACATATGTATGATTGAACTCAAATGACCTTTGTTGGAAAGTGCCCTGAGGTTACATGTGGTGCATATAAATAAACTGAGTTGAAATCTGCCGGTTGAAATGAAGCACCTGTCATTTTGGTGTGTGAGGTTTCATGGGTAAATTGGACCAGCCTGGTGGCCAATCTTCATTAATTGCACATTGCACCAGTAAGAGTAGAGTTTAAAGGTCCAATTAGCAGGGTAAGAGCACAGTTTTGCTGAAAATACCGCAATGCACACAACATCATGGCTGACAGTTCAAAAGTGGACAAATTGTTAGTGCACATCTTGCAGACGGATCTGTGACCAAGAAAGAAAGTCTTTGTGATGTATCAAGAGACACAGTATCCAGAGTAATGTCAGCATACCACCAAGGAGGATGAACTGCATCGGACAGGATTAACAGTGGACACAAGAGGAAGCTGTCTGAAAGGGATGTTCAGCTTCTAACCTGAATTGTATCGAACAAACATAAAACCACAGCTGCCCAAATCACAGCAGAATTAAAAGTGCACCTCAACTCTCTGGTTTCCACCAAAACTGTACGTTGGGAGCTCCACAGGGTCAATATACACGGCCGGGCTGCTATAGCCAAACCTTTGGTCACTCGTGCCAATGCCAAACGCCAAAGTTTCAATGGTGCAAGAAACGCAAATCTTGGGCTGTGAAACATGTATTATTCTCTGATGGGTCCACCTTTACAGTTTTCCCCACATCTGGTAGAGTACGGTGTGGTGAATCCCCAAAGAAGCATACCACCAAGACTTTTGCATGCCCAGAGTGAAGCATGGGGTTGGATCAGCGATGGTTTGGGCTGCCAAATCATGGCTACCGAACCACTCTACAGGACAATGTGCATCCAGTGGTTCAAACATTGTATCCTGACGGCGGTGCCATGTATCAAGATGACAATACACCAATACACACAGCAAGACTGGTGAAAGATTGGTTTGATGAACATGAATGTGAAGTTATACATCTCCCATGGCCTGCACAGTCACCAGATCTATATATTATCAAACAACTTTTACCTGGCCACTATCTGGCACGAAGAATGACTAAAAAACCCTCTTACCACTATGCAGAACTTGTATATATCATTTCCAAGACCAAATTGATGCTGTATTGACCGAAAAACGAGGCCTTACACCATACCGATACATTGTTGTGGTTTAAAACCAGGTGTTTCAGTTTTGTTGTTCAACCCCTGTATTTTCTAACTAAGTATTTCAGACTGAATAAATGTTCTCAGAATAAAGATTTGTGATTTGTTAATGTTATATTGAGATTGTGCGACTGTGATTTTAAAAAAAATGAAATTCAACAAATTTCTTGTCTGTAAGTAAAATAGAAAAGAAAAAAAAAAAAAAAACTCACCTCCATACTTATATAAACACATTTAGTAACATAATATAAGAAAACTATGCCACTTAATGTCAGGAACTCAATATCAAAAACTGAGGACCATTTTCTTAAATTGTGAAAAATGCAGCTCTCAGTCTAGATTAAGTGAAACACACTTATGTGTGAGCACTTTTTCAGGGCGATTTATGTGAGGATAAAAGAGGAGCCAGCTTTCAATTGTGTTAGCGGAGCATATGACAACTACACTATGGTCTGCATTTGTTTTTCGCAGGCCCTTCCACTCTTTCTACCTGACCTTGAGGTAACAAGGACCACTGGGCAATTGCTGCTGGATAGCTCAATTGGAATGTCACTAGACTCCAAAGCTCATGGATTCAAATCCAGCCCAGGGCAAAAATACACCACAACATCCAGTGTGGGTCCTTAGGCAAGACCCTTTGCGCTGCTGCCTACCTGGCGCCTGCAAAATGGCTTCCACGGTGTGGTTTACACCAAAAACAATTTCCTACAGAATCAATAAAGTATACATTATTATTATTATTGTCTGGTGTCTGGAGTAATTATGTCAGACATTTTGCTATTCTGCTATAGCCCCTTTAACTACGGAAGAAATTATGGGCAAACGATAATGAAAGAAGATGCGTTAGTTGTGGAGAATACTCAGCTTTTTAGTGGCATAGCTCAGTCCTCCCCCTTTCAAGACACAAATCTCTCTGACACAGATTTATGGATAGGCCATTTATGAATGTAGAATGTCCATTTATTTCCTCTCTAGTTTTCCTACACGCCTTTTGCCTTTCTCCTCCTGACAATCCTTTCTTGAAGGTGAGCAGTTCAGCCCCGAAGATGTGAAGCAAACGCTTAAAGGCAGCAGGAGATTAATCTGTTTAAGTCCTCTGAACAACATAAAACAGTCTGAGCTTCCATTATTCAGAGGGGTTTGTGCTGCTTGTTTACAGTGCAGCGAGCCCACCTCACCTGCACTCCAGATAGCCTGACAGCTTGATGGGGCCTTTAATGGTGATTCACTGGCCAGATCTATGTGGATAAAAATGGAATTCTGGGTGAGCAATCTAATAAGAAAATAAAGCGCTGAATGGTTGCCATGGCTGTTGAATGGGTTTGTTGGAACGCTATTTACCAGACGATGCTGGCTGGAAATCAAATCCAAACCTTGATCTTGGGGTTTTATCACCTTAGCTTTGAGTTCCTTCAAACACAGTGTTGCAGGGTCAAGTACAAGGTAGTTTTACCCTTTAAAACATGAGCTTTAACCTTGATGCTCTGTAAATAGGAATTCAATCCCTTAGTTGAAGATTCGCCAGCAGCGGATTCTGCGGTTCACATCTTGGAATGCTGATGATCTCAATAAAACACTAGACTGCTAGTTACTAAGAGACAAAACGTTATAGATTGATGAACTGTAAATTACAAGCCTTTAAGTGGTTTTTAGTTATTACAATATACTATTTTTGCTGCTTACCCGTAAATGCTATAAGTATATGTGAAGTAAGTTTACTGAAATAATTCAGGAAGACTTCACTGTAGATTTTCGCTAAACTGGTGTGAACCACCTGGAAAGGTAGATACCCGATGACATCAGGTTTTTACGGTTGATGTAACGAACAGGATCATTTACATAAAGGCATAATCAGAGAACAGGTCCGAGGGTCAGGCAAGAATAAGGAGTCTGGACGCAGAACAAGGTGAGGCAGGTGAATGCAGATTCTAGCAAAAGATTTGTAACGTAATCCTTGTGGTCATGGAAGTTAAATTTGGTTGTGTCAAGATTGTCAGAAGGGCAAGGCATGGTTGTATTGTCAGGAGACAGAACGTAATCATGCACAGGTAATCAGGGAAAGAAACCCAGGGCATATACTTGTTGAGGCTTTTAAAATCTGGTGCAAAAATGCAGCTGTGTGCAATAACAAGCCACATGTCTTTGGAGAAAAGAATAATTGAAAAAAATCAAAGGAGACAAAGATTGAGGTTATTGGATGCAAGGCAAGAAGAATGGTTGTAACACTAAATCAACTGTTTGTGGTTGTGAGATTACCATAGTACATTTTATAATTTTGGTGAAATAATGAATACAACTTGGATACAACTGGATGTGTCAATAAGATAAAATAAGTAAAATAGCTTTGAGCTTTTACTGACAGCAAACTGACATTAAACTTCTTTGATTGCCACAATGTCATACAAATAATCTGTTCAAACCGAACTGTAGCTAAGCTGAAACTTGCAAAGAGACGTTTTGTTTTGCATTTAAAAAATATATTAATTTTTAAAAAAAGTCCAAGATGAATCTTGAAGTCGTAATGAGCTAATGACAATTTCAGTTAAATGTTCTAGGTGCTATAGAAGTGCTCAGACCTTCACACCATGCTCCAACTTCTTCATGAGGTGTAAAGTATCCAGAGGTAGGCCTGAGTAAGTGATGTTCAACACTATGTACTCATTAAAACTAATGCAAAAAGAGCTGCACACTCCCTGTAAATGAACTTATAAGCTGCACTCACACACATGCATAAGGGCCCTAACGTGCAGTCTGCATTGATTTCCCTTGTCATATATCATTAATGAGGGTATTAAATCCATGTTTAGGAAGCAGAAGGCCGGATTTAAGCTGTTTTTTTTTTTGCTTGCACAAAAGACCGTTGCTAAAATCTCCCCAAAGGAAAGGCCACTCTCGGGCTCTCTTTGGCTAAGAAACGCATTAATGGAGTGATGTCATGCTGGCTCATATAACTGCCACTGTCCAGGGAAAGGGAAGAAATTTAATTTATGTGAAATGTCTATTAACTGATTAATTAAAGACCTAGTAAAAGAAAGCAGTGTCAATCCTGGTGCTACATCCACCAAAAAATCAAGTCATTATATTATTATTACATTAAATTATGTGTGGAAGATGCAACACTATGCTCCTTTCTAAGAAACTACCTTGTAAACCAGCTCTATCGATCAGAGTAAAATTCCCCGCCTATGCACCTCACCCTTGGGTTATCATCGCATCATTACCATCCGGAGTTTGCAAAGACGCTGCCGTATGATACGGCAAATGGATTTACTATTGATTTTGTCAGAGAAAGAGAGAATGGCAGATGGAGTGGAAGTCTAAAGAGAACATCTGGAAGGGGACAAGGGTGCGTGAAGGGCCTCAGATGATAGATGATATGGAAGGATTGTGCTACAGATAATCCTTTTGAAGTCTGTGGCTCTGTCAGAAGCGTAACAGAATTTCAGAGGAAAAAGCCATTCAATCTCCGCTTCGATAGGTTGAAAATGTCTTTTGCTTATTTTCTTACTTTATTACAGATGATCTTGATTATTAGTTCTAATACTCAGAAATAACAACATATCCATTATTATCATGCTTTAAAAGAAGCAAAGTCTGTTTTATATTAGGAAGTAGAATGTTCAACTAATCCTATTATGAGAGGGAGTCTGCTTTACAGGAAAACTGAGGTTTTAACGTGATGAGCAGCGTGAAGTTTGCGGGAAAAAATGGTGCAATCCTTCCTTTTGGGAAAGGGATATCCTGAGGCATGGCTATATAGACCTTAAGTGCTGACAAAGAAGATATTTTATTTTTCCAGTAATCCTTTTAAACACCACAGGGCAGATTCATACACTTCATTTCACAGTAATGCTGTTGAGTTTCGTTGATGAAAGATTCTATTAATCATTTATTAAAGGCCTAAAAGCTGACAGTCTCATCCAAAAAAGTCTGCTTTTATATAGCCTGACTGTAAGAAAGTATTTGCAATTCCTCTAGAATCAGAGTCAAGCTATCCACAAAGAAAAAATAATATTTTTTCTTTCTGTTTTTTTTCCACTGGCTCAGTTTGTATTGTTCTGCTTGATTAATCAAGAATGCGGGAAACTGTGTGTATTGTTTCCGCACTATGAGCAGTGCCTCAAATATTTGGTGTGCATTAAATACTTTAGCAGACAATCAAAATCCTTTCAGCAGTCCCCATTACTGTGAATAGGCTTAAGGGAAATAATGTGCTGGGCATGCTGGTTAAGGAAAACATGTCAACAATCCCTCGTCAGTGTGAGTTCTTTGCTGTCAGTTGGATCTTACTAGAGGCTACGATTAGTGCGGATTTGTGTGATGCACCGTAACCTTGACACTGAACTGTGAAACAGCTTCATGGAACGTTCCAAAGCACCTGTCAGTCAGCTCACACCTACGATGATAAATATCCATCTGTAGCGACGGTTCTTTCAAAGACATGTTACAATGAGTGCAGTGTTGCTGTTTTAGTCACACCAGGAACATGTTTTAAAATACATTATTGGCCGCATGTTTGAGGTTTGTTTCACCGCTGACACTGTAATGTACAACAGCAACATTTCTGACAAATTGACCCTCACAGTTATCTGCACAGATCAAACTGGAGTATGGTTTCTTTAAAGGAATGGTTAGATATTTTCAACTTGTGTTGAAACTTTCGAAGCAGTTTCTATTTTATGTCCAGAAAATTTCCTTTGCATAATTTCCTAATTTAGCATAAGATTTAGGACCCCTATTTCTAAATTTACGCCTTTTAAAGTCACCTTAAATTTCAATGATTTTTGGAAAACAGAGACGAAAAACGAGATGTTGCAAATTTAAGGATGATTTTTGAAGAAAAGAATGATTATATGATACAATTCCACTGAAAACTGATGCAGGAGATGATGTGACATCTCCTTTTTTGCAAAATGAGCAGACAGTTAAAGTATTTCCATAGTAACTGTTCAATAGTACATTATTATATATATATATATGTATATATATACACATATATAGATAAATTAGATTAAAGCAACATTAAAGAAGTTTCAATTTTAGTTGATTTTCGGGCCCAGTGTGGACAAAAGTGAAAGGGTTTTTCCTGAAGGAAGACTGCAATTCCCATGAGGACCAGCGCATAGCGTTTTAAAATCAATGTCAAATGATGATGTTGAACATAAGAAATAGGGGAAGTGACATATGCCGTAAAGCAGTCAGCACATTTGTAGTTGTTTTGAGTGGCAGGGTTCCTACCACCCTCCTCAATGTTGCTTAGTGCCCGTTAAAGCTATATGTAATTCGACGTACAGTCACAAAAGTTCTAAAAGTTGCTTTCATTTCCAATGCATATGACAACTGTTTAGAAGTGTTATGATATTTTTAAGATTGGAGTTGCTTCAGATCTGGAGTCTTTCTAAATAGTCTTAAACTTCAGGCTTCTACAGTATTATGTTATGAGGGATTTTTACACAGGGTTTTCTTACCTCTAAAATATGTCTTTTACTGAAAAACCTTAACTTCCCTTTTAAAACACATGAAGACAGAAGAAAAAAATTCAGACATCAAACCTACCCTCAAGGGTTTGCTCTCTCTCATTGTGGACCTTGAGAAAAGCAGCTGCAGTGGATGTTGACATGAGTCATAATCATGTGACTTTCTGTTCAGACGGCACTGACGGCACAGGAGGAACCTCTCGGCAGTTTGTTCTGGACACTGTAAAAGTACAGAGGTGATGTGAAATATGAAGCAGAGGGGAGTGACACGTCTTTCAGTGTATAAGGTTTTAGGAAGCATCTTTCATAAATGGTTCTGCTATTTTCTGACCTATAGAAGGCTTCCAAATGAATTTCAGCTCATGGTTGAGGTGGCATGGCAGTCTTCGGGATGAGGACAAGCCAAATAGGGAAGCATTTTGTCCCTTAACCAAACACTCTTTTTATCTTTCATGCTTTGGTTGAACTTTGCATCTATGTTTACTTGGACAACTCTACTACTAATCCATCAGAATGAAAGGATGTAAGTTTCCCTTACTACAGTAGCTCACAAGGAAAACAAATCTGGCATCAACCATTTAACAGTTAGACGGCTGCTTGAATTTATTGCAGGATCGGATTATCTGTCTGCCAACAACCCCACATGCTTTATGTAATATGTATTGGCTTTAAACTACAGGAAGTCTGGCTTCTTTACCAGGGGAAGCTGGATACCCCTGATGAGAGGAAAGATGGACAGAGGTGTGGTGCGGTGGTCAGGGCACCTCACAAGAGACCAGAGAGGATTTCACACCACTTATGGCCAATTGTTAAGGCTCAGCACAAACTTTATCCCATAGTTTAAACAACTCCGCCTCACTAGGAGAGCAACAGTTCACCATCAAACAAGAAAGGTTAAAATTGTTAATCATTGCTGCTTCCAGCAGGGTGAGAAAAGAATAGAACATACACATTTGCAAAAAGGACTCGGATGCCAATCGTATTAACACTCATAAGATAAATGAATCGGCCTCACCTGCAGCCATTCCGCGTGAATTAAAGGTTTGGCAGTTCAGTGAAGCTGTCAGTCATAAACATGTCTGGACTTGTCGTCCACTAATCATAAGAGTTTATAGAAGTCCCTCACCTGACAGTTAGGGATGACGGATACCTTTCAGCAGCAGTGTCTAAACATGCACCAGCAACCACTCAAAATCAAAACAGGATGAAATGACCACATACTGATGACATGTTTTGGGAATAGATCCCCTATAGGCTTTTACATTTTTGATGGAATTTCACCTTGAAGAGTTTGACAAAGGCTGGCATTCTCTCTTTAAAATCTTTTCATTTGGGTCTGAGTGCCATGGGGGTTCTGAAGGGAGTGAGATGAGTGGCATGGAGTGGCACACATTTGGCTTCTGGTGTGACGTAAGGGCCATGTTTATGCAGCATCATAAATATGCATGTTGCCTTATGTGGTACAGGGGCAGTTGTGACAGTAGAGTGACAGTATTTGCATTTTCAGAGGTCATTTACCTGTCATCCACTGTGACAGCGGAGAAGAGCAAAAGCAAAGAACAACTTCACATTACAACCTAAAGAATGAAAACTTTGAAATGCTATATTGTTTTAATCGAAGCACAAATCACAAAAAGAAAGTTTGGAAGTTGCAAGTTATGAACTATTATGGAAAATTTCAAGGTAAAACTAGAACCTAAAAAACAAGCATTTGTGAATTATAACCATTTCTCATGGTCAAAGTCTTCGTTTTTTATATGCTATTTTTAAAAGTAAGAGCATTCAGTACCCTGTAATGAGTTTTTTTGTTTTGTTTCAACAATTTTCAATGTATCTCTGATTTTATGTGTGATAGCAGCAAAAACTTGTGGAGTCAAAGAAAAATTATTTTCTTTTTTACAAATACAAAAAATCTTATGTGGTGTGCATCCAAAGCAATTGGATCCAGCGAAGCAGTATGAGAAATTTACTGAAGAACAAGATGTTCAAGATACACAAAGCGGGAAGAAACATTGTCCAAAAGGGGTGGGTTACCGATGTTCAATGCTATATCTGTTGCTTCAATTTGTCATCCTTGCTTTTGTACACATTTTGCCACCCAGGTGACCGATTTATGGCCTACTAGTTGGCCTTCACTCCAGGCAATCTGCTGTCACGAAGGAGTTATTACAACCTTAATGAGTAAAAGGTAAATATCAAAAGTTTTATCAGTGTATATCTTACTCTGCGTCTTACATTTAGACATTTCCAATTGACATATTTATGGTAATTTCCTGAAAATAACTTGAAGAAGGTCAGCGAGGAAAGTAGGATTAAGATTTGGAAAAACAGCCAATCACACAAATCAGTAAGCTGAGAAGCTGATAAAGCCTAAGAAAACCAAACCCTGCTGTGCCAAGCCTCACAATAGCTCACTGTTTTCCTTCTTGAATACAAGTCTGAGCAATCTCCCCTTGCTAGGTCAAAGTGTTACATGGCACAAGTCCAAACACAGGCCCATAGTAAATAGTGAGTGCTTCGGAGGGCTTGGAGCCCCGCTGCAGAGGGACTGTGTTTGGATAGGCCCCCAGCTCTCTCATCTACGAGGCCTGCAAAGTTGAATTAATGGGCTCAAATGCTGCATGTCAGATTTATGTGTCTCAGTTTGCTGCTTCGCCTCTTCAGCTCTGCACTTAGCATATCATACCATAGGTCTCTCGACGACATATATCTCAAGCAACACAGAAGAAAAAAAACTAAACTCTGTGATGACTTTTTCTGTTTTTGGAAGTTTTTCCTTGTTTACTGAAAAAGGAGGTAAGTGGTAAGGAGGGGGGTTGGTTCAAGGTTTGTCATTGTTCAGTTGTTATGAGCAAATGGCATTAGTTAGAGTATTTAAACATGTAAGGGTGGGCGCAACTGTAGAGGGAGGGTAATTGTTTTTTTGGTGTTTTTTGGGGGGAGGGTGGAATTATGTAGCGAGAATGCCTACAGGGAAAATTAAGTTATGTATGGTTTAGATATTTAGAGTTAAATTGGGCAGGAAGCTGGGATGCTGGAAAACAATTTTCCCCCATTCCTCTCTCAGCTAGGGCTAATGTGTCCCTGGCAAGGGCCCAAGGCACTGAGAGTAGATATCCACTCCTTAACGTTTTTAGCCTGGAGAATAAATACAAGTCTATCATCGCTCAGCTGAAAGACTCATTAGTGTTAGCAGGATAGAGAAAAATGGAGGACTCGAAGTTTGGTATAAGTTTGTGTTTGTGCGGATTGGTAGATAGTGATCAAAAGCACAAAGGGAAGGTATGAAATTATGTAAGATTCTAAAGATATAAACTGTTATTAAAGCTTATTTAAAAATGGACTAAACTCTGAGGCCAATGCCTTGGAAGTGACCCGACTCTACAAATAGCACCCCTGCCCCTGTCTAAATGTCATTGTTAGGGTTCCGACTGAAATATGGATAGTTCCTACTAGGTCAGGATCGCAGGAGATGGATATTTCCTTTGTGTCTATGTCTACAGAGGAAAGGAAATATTAAACAACTCCACCGACCCTTGATGTTTCTGCTGAATGATGTATTTTCTGACTTAAGTCCCACAGATCCAGGAAACATAATGGTAACAGAGCATGCTCCATGTATCTTTTAAGTCTATATTTACACAGAATGACAAAGAACAGTATAAACTTTGACAAAAAGTAGAGGCAACATTGCGTCGAGAAAGATTAAACAATCTCAAACAGGAAGGTACGAGGCAACAACCAGACATCATGCTGTCAGTCAGAGTCAGTCTATATGCAGCAGCTCCATAAACTGCTGGATGCAGACAGGCGCAGAAGAGGCTATGGCCTGCGTTCATGCAGAGCATTCCATTATAGTGAGCCCAGGGGAGTGTTGGGCCCGGTGAAGTAAAATACCAGCCAAAGCTTTCTTCAGCAACTAGGATCACAGCCCATCTAACGGAAAGGACAGAGCACTTACACCACTGTCTCTCAGAGTCATTAAACATCCTTCACTTACAAAGATTTATCACCTCATGATAAATGTGCATGTGACTAAGTCCAATAAAGACACTTCCAAAGATAACTGTTTGTTTTTGTCTATGTGCTCAATAAACCAAAAAAAAATGTCTACAGTAAAAGACAACTATTTTCCAGAACTTTAAAATCATGGTCTAAACATACCAAGAAAATATACTGAAGTTTGCATCCTTAATTTGAGAAAAAATGAAAATACTTAAACATATTTTAACACATTTTAATGTTTATATTTAAAAATGTTAAAAGTGAACATCAAAGTAAAGAAAAGTAAAATGTAATCTAATGTCCATACGGAACAAATCTATGGTACACTTCAATGAAAGCAAATCTTTGGAAGACCTACACTGTTTGGAGAAACAGAGCAGGAGAGACCAAAAACACTATCTGGAAAATAATATCACAGCTGATCTGAACCATTTCAAGGATTTGGTGCGGTTTAGATGGCCACATTCCTTGAAGCTCCACGAAGCAGGACTTCCTTGCCTAAATCCCTGCTGAGGAGAAATAATCCACTGACTGATTTCACACAGGCCTGCAGCAAAGAGCTAATAGCAAAGCTAACTATCACCTGTCCATTAAAACTTCTACTATTTAGATTTTTTTGTCCATGAGGAAAAGTGTGTATGTGGATTTTGAAATAAGAGGTGGCAAGGTTCATGTGTGCACTAACAAAGTCCTTGCCAAAAGCGCAGCTGCCTTTATTGTGACGCATGGTTCCATTCCATCTAATCAATCTACCCAGAAAATGAACACACAATCCCCTTCTTTTTTTCCCCTGTGGTGTCTTTTTCTGACGCTCCACTTCTATTTCCCCGTCAGTTCTTTACTATTTTTATCTTCCTCTGCTCTTTATCTTATAATTTTTTCCAGTTGTACAGTGGGACTCTTCCTTCCAGACTTATTTTACGGAAATAACCTGGAGCTCCAGCTTTACTTTTGGAATGTGATTAATTCCAAAAACTTAGAGAGTCATACACGGTTAAAGATTTCAGTACCATATTTTGTTGAAAATATCTGTCTGTCTTACTTTGTGTAACACAATGATATACAAACAGCATATATGTGCTTTGTGTATTGAGCGTTGTTATTATCTAATCCCAATTCTTACAAATCTATCTATATATATATATATATATATATATATATATATATATATATATATATATATATATATATATATATATATATATATATATATATATATATATATATATATATATATATATATATATATATATATATATATATATATATATATTGTTCAGTAGACTTAAATTAACATGTTAACGTTAAATATCAGAATTAATCCTACAGCCGATGTTTTAATCCTGAAGATGAAATTAGATGTATAAGCATTATTTTTCTGAAATGATCCAAAGACGTGGACCATCGGAACAAGAACAACCAACATGGAAGATATACTGTGGACAGGTTATCAGTGAAACAGGAGACAGGTGGGAGACTAGATAACAGGGTTAGAGCAGCTGAGTGAGAAACCTGAAAAAAGACTGAAAGAGAAGGCAAAACCGAAGCTAAAACCTCAGAGAACAGAAAAAATAAAGTCACAAACCAAAAATAGTCGTAAAGCATAATCCACAGGACAGGTCATAAATATTATCAGAAAATGTAATTAAGTGTAAGATTCACTTTCACTTTCATTCCCAATATACAATGAATATACACTAAGTTCAACATTTTGTATTTTTTTTTTTTTGAAAAATCAACAGCAAATCATACCATGATTGGATTTCTGCCAGAAAAGTTGCTTATTTTTTCAATGTAATCTGTCCAGCTTTTTTATGTTTTTCCCTGTTTCCTAAAATAAAACTTCCAATTAGACAGAAAATTCCGGAAGCAATTTCTTCACCATTCTAAGTTTAACCACATTGTATTCATGTTGTAGAAGTACGTTTGCTTAGAAACACCGTTATTAAGACAATCAAGAATCAGTTTATGTATATAGCGCCAATTTACAACAGATGTTGTCTCAAGGCCCTTTACAAGAAAATCAATTAAAATCATAGATACATCCTAAACAAATCAATTTGAAAAAGTTGCCAATCTAAGAAACCCCAGCAGATTTCATCGAGTCATTGACTTGCAGCCTTCACTCCTCTGGAATCAGAAGACCTAAACAATGGCTTGTGTTGTCGTTGACTTTACAGTAATCCCTCATAATGAGCATGCATGTAGCGACAGTCGAGAGGAAAAACTCCCCTGTAACAGGAAGAAACCTCCAGCAGAACCTGGCTCAGTACAAGCAGCCATCTGCCATGACTGACTGGGGGTTTGAAGAGACAGAAAACTAAATTTTATGCACAGGATACTGAAAAAAAAGAGTTTATAGCAACGGTTGTAGAGCGTCACTGGAAGCATCTCAGTCCGTGTTCTCATCCAAGAAGCTGTCTCAGCTAACAGAATGCCAGACCAGGTGTGGTTACTATGGACAGAAGAACACTAAGAGAAAACATTTCAAATCTCATTTCTAATTTAACTGCTTAATTTATTTCATACTCAAAACTATCATGCATTCTGATAGAGAACAAATTAACAAATAGGGACCTTTTACAGAACACAGTGACTCAATTAGGTCTTTTAACGTAACCACAGCAAACAAATCACTTCCTTGATCAATGTCTTCAATAATTAAATGCCATGCAATAGCTTTTCTTCGTGGCTGCTGTCAATACCACTGAAATTTATTTTCCTTTGCCTGTAAAGGAAGTCAATTTTTACAACCTTTCGATTTCTGACTGCAAAAGCAAATAATTTGGATGCAGTAGTAAGGTTGGGAATGAAACATTCTGCTGTGGATCTGAAGACAGCAACGTCTTCAAAACAGCCTTTTGTTTTCTTGTGCTGCAGCATTAATCAATGCTGGATTTAGATATGCCCTGCAGTCCTAAAACTCCTGTGCCATCCTCGAGGAATATTGATACAGAGTGTCCATTATGTGAATGTGAAAACCATACAGTAGTGGTACAATCCACGGTAGTATTACAACATGAAGAAGTGCATCCTCTAAAAGCATTTCAGATTTTTTTTCTAAAGGAGTTTGATTCTGCCTCATGATGGAGTTTCCCTCCAGATAAACCAGCATAACATTATTGCATCCTACCCTCATGCTATTTACAACACTTTTGTCTGACGAAATAACTTACTTTCGATTGGCAACTTGTGCCCTCTTTGTAATTTAATATTGTAAGGAAGGCTTGGTTTTTTGTTTTTATTTTAGTTTTCCAAGCTTAAGTTAGACCAGTAAATGTAACACAGCTGTAGAGACTAGGCTAGTATTGCGAGATTGTGTTCATGTTCTGTTGTTGGTTATGGCTCTCACCGCTCACTGCCCGGACATAGCTTAATGCTGTCTGTGCCAGAGCTAGAGACCAGAAGCCACACAGTCCTTACGTGAGAACGACTCAGTGACCATTGTAACTCACCTGTTGCTGGAAGAAGTAAAGTTCATGCAAGATAACCTACTTTCTTGTCGTGTATTTTCACTTACCCACACGCCTCCGTCACACCGGAAGCCAAAAACACAACAATATCCCTGCCTGTGAACAGAGCAGGCAGAGTGGGAACCAAAAGGACACATAATCCCAACAGTGTCTGGCTGGGCAACAACAGGGACATCTAAAGTACAGAGAGGCAAAGGATAATCTCAGAGATGCAGACTAGTGCAGAATAGCTAATAGAATATACACTGTTTGTTAGAATGCTAATGCAAATAGTCACAACAGTAAAAATAAATAACAAATTTGTCTGGCTTTGTAGGAAGAATTTAGTGGGGATCATAAATCCAACAAATATCACAGGACTGTGACTACTTCAACATATCTCCCCAATGACAAAATCTGAGCCTACTTAGACCCTGGACTTTCTCATGGCTTTGTAAATCATTTTAACTGTATAACTGTTCCTAAGCCCTACACCCTTCAGACACAATTCAGCTCTCACAGCTCAATTTCTAATTCAACCCAGAAATCCCTGCAGTCCAATGCTCTGTCTTTGACGCACCAGAAGCTGCCATGATACAAGTGCTATGTATGATACAATGTAAGGCACAATCCAGGACCTATTTACATATAAAATTCGTAAAGTTTAGTTACAATTACACATACACGGGAAATGTTTCCTCTGAAAATGGGACAATTTAAAATCTGACTCATGATGGAAATGGTTCGCAGAAAAAATTGATTTTTTGTCACAGCTAATTCCTGGATCATGATTAGTTTTGCAAAAATCAGTACAAATGAATACACAACATAACTGCCTACAATTCGAAAAAAACTCCAGGGCTTTTGTATTCATTGGCTCTCCAAATAATCGGTTTGCTCTCCACATACTCTGAGTATTTCAGCTTTGATGATGCCATGTCAACATTCTTAACTTTATCTAGTATCCGTCCAGATTACTTGCTCCAGTGTTTTTAAAACCTGTTAGTCAGGGACCACAATGTTGCAAGTGTAACCGAGTTAAAATCGTGTTGTATTCCACTTGTCATCAATTATTAATTTGGGTTCAAGCATAGTGGAAGAAACAGCGGCACACCTTGGTGGTTAGCTGTGATAAATAGAGCGGATACAGGGACCTTATTGCCAGTTTATGAGAACCGAGCATTGTGGGAAAACATTGTATATCACTGTACATAATGTATTTTCTATTATCACAGGGTAACTGCAAGATATTTATGAGTATATGTATTTACGGGAAAATTATAACGATGTGATAAATCTAATATACAAGTAAAAATGTCTGCTAGGTTGATGCTAATGTGAAATGCTATCCCTTTCAAGGTGCTGTACTCGTGATGAGCATGAAATTCTGACCAGTACATATTCTGTTTCATGCAAGTTTGTAATATTATTATTATTATTATTACTATTATTGTTATTATTATTTGCATTTCTGCATTATTTGCATTCTGCATGTTTCAATATTGTTAGGCCAGTTTATGAGAAACAAGCAGGAGTTGCTGTACTCATGTTGAGCCTGAAATTCTGACCAGTACATATTATGTTTCATGCAGATAAATAGTATTTTGTCTCAGCTTGTCTTCTAGTCATAATTAATAAAAAAAACAGCACAGAGTAATATTAGACTGAGCTGAATTAGTGTACCGTCAAGTTCAGCAAGGTTACACAAGCCTTAGATCTTAATTTTCTTCTAGACAGCTGACCTGAAATAGTGGGTAATTAACAGGTATCTACAACACTTGTTAACATGCAGGAGCTAATGATATCATTTAAATCAGGTGTGCTAAAGCAGACACATCTAAAACATGCAGACCAGTAGACACTGAGGAACAGGATTAAAAAATACTGACATAGTCCTAGAGGCCTGTAACTAGTTGTTTCTTTGATTGGGTCCAGAACAAAGCGTCTCGATTCTGATCAATGACTCGAGCAGGTTCCTTGATGATTTATTGTACAAATGAATGATGAACAGAACGTACAACGAAACAAGAGGCAAAGCGGAACGGACCAGGGATTACGCGGTACAAGAACTGGAAAGTAAACAAACGGATAATTGAAGTGAAACGTGGAAACTACGAAACCTGAAAAGATCAAAACAATTGAAATAAACAAATCAGCGAAAAAACATAGAATGGGAAAATAAACAAACAAACTAATAACAATAACGAGAAACGCGAGGGGAACCGGAGGAACGAGGGAGCAAAAAACCACTGAGGAAGTAAACTACTAGAAACAAACAACAAAGAGGGACGCGAGGGTAACCGGAGATAACCAAGAAACAAAACACTAAGAAAATAACTGAGAAGGGGAACGGAGGGACATAATGAAGGAGAGAGAATCAGCCAGAGAACCAGGCAAGCAAGAGGGAAGTTTACTGGGAGACGGTTAGGACTGGCAGGAGAAGGAGCACAGAGATGAAGAGGTGATGTAAGGTAACGGAAAAAACAAGCAGTGAGTGAAAGAATGAGTGATGCTTATATACTGAGGAGCAGGAGGTGGAGCAGTGGAGAAAATAACCAGATGATTGGAAACAGATGTGAATGATGATGAGGGAAACATACACACAAGGAGAAAGAGAGAGAGAGCAAGGGAAAACTAGAGAACACATAAAGAAAAAAAACAAAGTCTCAACCAAAATAGAAAATAACCTACAGAAAACAATAATTAATAATAATTAAAAAAATTCGGAGCGCTATTCGGAAAAACCTTAAAATCGGGTTCAATTAGGCTATAAGTGACACAAAACATAAAAAATACCTAAACAGGTTTCTACCAATGGTCTTTGAATCTGAAACATAAACTGAGAAATTAACTTCTGAAATTGCTGTCATCATAACAGGATTTTCATTTCATACATTTAATGGGGAAAACAACAGGTGGTGCACTGCCTCCTACTTGAAATTTCAATGAAAACAATTGTTGGCTTTCCTGCAAATAACTGCTACATGAAACACTGCAACAGTTTAATAGATCATAAAATATCTACAGTACATGTAAACAAATGAAGCTACTAAGATTGAAGCTGTAAGTCAGCTTTGGTATTGGTCCCTCTTTTTGTATCTACTAGCTTTGACCAGCAAAGATGCTAACAGAATTTTATACCACCGGCGAACAAATGTCCAAACCTTTTTTAAATTTTCCACATTTACATACCCCACACATAATCTTCAAAATCCTGACGATGTATTTAATGTTCTTTTACCTTGCTTAAGAAAAAGCCTAAAATAAAGTTTAGCTCTTAAGGTAATATTTGTTTCAACTAATTACTTCTTTAGGACCCATGCAGAATCTTGTTTTTCTCAAAGGGAGCTGTTGATCGAATGCACCCATTTGTTTGACCTTTTGCCCGTCTTAAGGAGGA
The DNA here is from genome assembly GCA_032876305.1 of Orestias chungarensis. Taxonomy (NCBI): domain Eukaryota; kingdom Metazoa; phylum Chordata; class Actinopteri; order Cyprinodontiformes; family Cyprinodontidae; genus Orestias; species Orestias chungarensis. The sequence continues at coordinate 3,685,896 of JAVLVB010000558.1, read as the reverse complement.
AGGCCGGAGACAGGTAGATATATGGCCGGTTTGTTATTTTAAATTCCAGATCCTGTGATTATCTCAGACTCTCAAACTTCTGGAGTTTTTTAATCTGGGGATTCTTGCAACAGTTCACTTGCAGTCTCTGACGTCGCTCCATGCTCACCTCTGTCTGACCTCCCATTCTGACCGCACTGATGCTGCCGCAGCACACATACTCAGGCTTGCACACACGGAACAGGATTCCCTGCTTGAGCCGAAAACCATAGAAGGGGGGGGTCCCAGCACCATACAGATTCCAGGGCCAGGCTCGAGTTTCGTTTTAATGTTCGTTTGAATGTTGATGGGGGGAGCGGTACTGGGGTTAGTGTGGAAGGGTGTGGGGTGAGCGGGAGTTCCCTTTGGCAGCACATCCATTCTGCAGATGGAAGACTCCTAATGTCACACACAGAATCTACTTTCTGTTACAAGTTAAACTTGTTCTAATAGTGAATTAAAAAGCTTGTAAGCTATAAAGTACACTAAAAGACAAGATAAACAGGAAAGCAATGATAGCAGAGCCTTCTAGACAAAAGGAATCAAGTTACTGCACTTTCCTACGAAGCAGAATTGGTTGATTGAAACCAGATAAGGTTCAAATGGAACTGCTTGGTCCAGTAATGAGATTCCCCGGGTCTATGTTTGGATTAGGTGATTACAGACTTTGCCTTCCTACTCTCAGTCACTCAGACGAGCACAGCGACACACTAAGCATTCACAGCCTCATACATTTGTGCAGGCACACCAACCGTGCAGCAAAGTTTTTGTGGCTTCCACGAGGTTAAGAGTTCATAATAATTGTAAAATACAACTCCGTCTTAATTTCCCTGTATATGGACGTGTAGCAGAACAAAAGAAGTCAAGTCAAGTCAAGTCAAGAGGCTTTTATTGTCATTACATCTGAGTACAGGTACACAGTGTAACGAAATTACGTTCCTCCAGAACATTGGTGTAACATGGAACTAAAACACTAAGACAGTTTAACAGACAGGACAAATGTGCGTGGTGGAGATAAGATGCAGAGATATGTAACAAACTGTAACATAGACATACATGATCACAGCAGTTACTAAGGTAGAGAGTTTATAGTTCTTATAGGAATGTTGGGCAAATATTGCTGATAGGGATAGAGACATTTCAGTCTCTGTGTGCTGAGTGTGTGTGTGAAGAGTGAAAGGTGGGTTTTAGTACAGTCTTGTGTTTGTGTGTGTGTGTGTTTGTGTTAAAAGTGGAGGTGGGGGTTTCAGTTCAGTTCAGAGTGATGAGTGGGGGTTCAGCTCCGTCTGTGTGTGTTGAGGAGTCTGACCGCCTGGTGGATGAAGCTTTTGCAGAGTCTGGTAGTGGAGGCTCGGATACTCCGGTATCTTCTGCCGGACGGCATCAGAGTGAAGAGTCCGTGTGAGGGATGGGTGGGGTCGTCCACAATGCTGGTGGCTTTGCGGAAGCAGCGTGAGGTGTAGATGTCGGAGATGATCTTCTCATGAAGAATGAGTTATGAAAATAGACACAGCTGCCAGAGCTGGAACAATGGGCCAGCTGGTTTTTTAGAGGTGAATGATCGTCCCAGCCTCTCTCAGAGATGTAACCGGCTGTGTGACGGTGTCAGTAAAAGTATGGCTAAGATTAAAAGACAAGCAGAACCCAATAAAATAAACTGCCTTTTTTTGGCAAACATCTGTTTTTGAGGAGGTTAACAGTCGGTGTCGGTCATGAGCACTCCTTTTAAACATATACACCACCTTACAAAAGTTTAGATATTTTCAAGTTTTTCCACGGTTTAACAACAAAATTGTATTTTACTGGCATTTTATTTTATTGAACACAAGGTGGTCCAGAAATGTGAACTGTAAGCGAAATACCTCCTTTTTATCACATAAATCATAGAAAGTAGAGAAAGTAGAGAAAATTTTAAAGCAGGGTTTGTATAGAGAAACTGCATACCTACCATAAAATGGCAATATACCTGCAGCTGTCCAGGAGTGCATTATTCACAGAACCAGCTAAAAGGGCCATAGCAACAGCAGTAGGAACCCAAAGCTCAGGTGGGACAATCTGCTGATCAGAAAACCTTTAGAGATCCCTTTTTATGTCTTTCTTTACAAAAGGCTGCCAAAAAAGAAAACTAAAGGCTAGTAGGCGACACAGTAAACATGTGCAAGAAGGTGTTCATTAAAGACTTGGGTGGCGTATGACTTATTGGCAGGCATAGGGCTACACAAGCAAAGGTCCAAAAGGGTTGAATCCCAACCTCTAAATCAAGACTGTTCTTACATATCTTCCCCTCTGTTCTTGGTCTAGTAATTGTGGATAAGGTCTATGAGTAACTCAAACTATACATACAAAAGCACATTCAAATAATAATAATAATAATTTGCATAAGAATATTATTTTTTGGTCTACATGAAAATTGTTTGGTAGAAAACTAACACTACACAAAATCATTTACACACCATCTCTTTAGTAAAAGGGGCATAATAATGGTGTAGGTATGCTTTTCTGCAAAAATAAATCCTTGAAATTATTAGTATTGCAAATTTTATTTGTAAAAGGTTTTAAAAATCAGGTATATTCAAAATTCCAATAAAAGACAGGTAAGTTTGCAGCCGTAGTGTTTCAACATGTTAAAAGGTTCAAGAGGCAGAAATGCCGACATATTAGTATAAAGGCAACTAAATATTATTCATATTACAGTATAAATCTTTCGTTTTCCCAGTATGTTGGCAGAATGTTGACATACCTTGGGTTTGTTGGCTTAAAATATAGCATGCATAATTAGGTGATGTTTCCATTTTTTAAGTGCTGGGACAACACTGTCAAGTAGGCTTGCAGCAGTGCACTTCAATGACGGCATGCACGCGTGCATTGTTCTTTTGAAAAGTTTGTCACAGTGACAGCGTCACCGGGGTTTTTGACATCGCCTGTCATGCTGAAGATATCTTCTGCCTCTGTTGCTGTCACTCCTTATCAGCACTCATTTCTTAAGTTTACGCTTGCAAATATTTAAAACCCATATTACCATACCTACCGCTGCCAGGAGGGCAGAAATGAAAGGAGGCAATAATCTCTCGTTCTTTATCTGCAAGCTATCCTTCAGCAAAGTATTCTGAGCTCTGAATTTTCAGCAGGCTTACATGACAGAGAAGGATATTAATGTTTTGATTGTCATCTTTTTTTTCTCCAAAATGATCCGGCTTGTGTTCTCTATACCAAATACTTTTAAGTTATTCTTTTAACACTCTTCCAAATTATTCTACTTTACTCCAGGTTAAATGGCAGTGTCACAAAAGAGTGCATATAAAATTATTAAATGGAGTACACAATAGTTTGGGGACTGTGGGGGTGGCTTACAAGCAGGTTTAATTGCATTACAAGAAAAACACTTAGCGCCATAATGCTAAATCACAGCAGTGCAATTTCACAGTACTTCCACATAAAAACATGCTGCCTGGCATGCATTGTGGTATATCCATCACAATGCTGCTATCTGCAAGGTGCAGGGTAACCTGATTTAAGGGCAACTTATTGGATTTGCGGGAGGGACAGAGAGGGGTGGAAGGGAGAAAAGAAAAACAAAAGGGAAGGATTAATCTCGATGCGGTGGCATGACAGCACCTACAAAGGCAGCCATGAAACAGTTGCTTGACGAGAGAATGATTGCAGGATCTGCAAGTAACCGGCTGCCACAGGCGATGTTCTTCCTCCAACTCAACTTGTCAGGTGTAATCATTTTGTTAAGCTTAATGTTTTGTGCAAATGCTCTTGGGGAGAGTTTTGTCAGGGGGCTATAAGTGAGTGTGTGTGTGTATTTCTTGTTTTTCTGTTGTGTGATATATGCGTGGCTATGTATTGTGGTGTAAAGTGTGCTCATGGATGAGGAGTGGGGTAGAGGTGGTCCATGTTTGGCAGTGTCTGTGTGTGGTATTGTTTTTTTAAGCACTTTGAAAATATTAGCATTCCTCTGAGCCCTGCCTGCACTGCCCTGATTATTTCCTGTATGCATCAGGGTTTTCTCTTCTCTGAGATCACATGGCTCAAGTTGTACTATGGTGCTTGAAGCAAGGAGGGAGCTGGTGCTAAACAACACCTGTTTTCACCAAGTTGCTTTATTTTATTTTATTTTAGTACCAAAACTGTATCTGTGTGGTCTCAGTTTGCCATAAACAGGCATGTCTGTTTACAAATAGATTCTACTACTTTTAAGATGATCACAAAAAAAGAAAAAAAATAAGCCTTTAAGCCTTTTATTCATGACATAAATATAAATATAGATATTGAACCCTATCTATAAGGCACATTAGTGGGTTCAGGGGCTCACTTGATCGATATCTTTTCGCACACTTTAGCATGGTGTAAGACAAAGATGGTAAATATGTATTATATTAACTTTTATGTGAAGGGGTGAAACTATAATAAAAGCTAAACGGACAGACTTTGCACTTATTTTTGTAAATGTAAATGCCTGGCACCAAGTACATGTATATTTATGCATAGTGAATCTTTTCATCAAGCATGAATGGCTTCTCTCTGGGTATGCCGACTACTTCCTACAGCCATAAAACATGACTGTTTCGTTATTAGTTTTTCCCATGTTGTTCTTGAGTGTGTTTGTGCATGTTTTTTTGTTTTGTGTTTGTCATCCTCTAAACTGGTGAATTGTGGAATGTGCGTCTCGCCTCTCACCAAATGACTACTGGCACCATACCCCCACGACCTTGCAAGTACAAGTGGGTACAGACAGCAAATAGATGGATGGCTGTAAACATAAACTGGATATCCTTACTGCCTACTTGGGCTCTCCAGCTCAGCACTTTCTTCTAGATATGATGAGTACATACTGCTGTTGTGTCTAAAATCGGAGGCCATGTAGTTTGTGATGTTTAATAATTGCAGTTACTAATGTAATAAACTTTTACAATGGTACCAAGAGTTGACTGAGAAATAAATGGACTTGACAAGAAGAAAAAGTTTCACTTTCTGGCAGCACAATGATGATAAAAAAACATAAAGTTGAAGCTGGTAGAGAAGCACCAAAAGAGAGTTGTTGATTTATTTGCAAACTGATAAAAAAAATCCTTCTATAAATACTATATAAAAGAAACGGCACTTAAAAATACTTTGCTATTTCCTTCCACTTAACAATTACATATGTTACTTTATGTTTATATATCACATAAAATCCAAATCAAACACACCAAAAGCTTGTGCTTAACTAGAACCACACGTGAAAACTCCAGGGGGTGTAAATAGTTTTGGTTTATTTTTGAAAGGACAAAGAGATCCTATCAGCCTATCAGGACCCAGTATCCAAATACGCTAACTCCATCAAACCTAAAAGCGGTTCATCCATAAATATCTGAGGTAATCATCTCTAAAACTCAGCCGGGGGAGATGAAAAGCATCGGCAAGGACCAAACCTAACATGGCTCCCAGCTCTTCTTCATGAACTCTTGTCTTTTTTTTTTTACTTTTACTGAGCTATATAATTTTTTTTTCTGGTTCATAGTTATCTTCCGTGGATCCCATGTGAATATGGCCGTCTACTGTCAGTGTGGAGAAAAGAAGGAAATCGGGCTGAATCTTTGCTGCAGGTTTCATTTTCAATCGCCTTTTTTTTTCTACACGTACCTTAATTTGCTGCCAGATGTAATAAAATGGATGTAGCCTGTGGAAAAAAGGGTTGCCTCTCTTATCTACAAGATAATATTCACTGCCTTGCTTTTTTATCACCTCTAAAACTCCCACATATTTTCACATTGCTACCTAAATCAGATAAAGCAGCTTCCCTTCTTCGTGCTCTCCTATTTCAGCTAAAGGAAACTGAGTGATATTTATCTACAATTTTAAACACCTCACTGCTTTGAAAGAAATTTGACAAATTGCTCATTTTAATTCCCCACAGAATATATGCCCCTAAGCTCCCCTGTGCAAATTTAGGTTAAATCTTTTTCATCACGGTCTCGATCCGAAACTGTTTTGAATGGGAAGTTGAACGCTGATGATTCATGACTTTGAAAATTATTCTAGTGGCCAAAAAGGGGAAAGGCTTTGTGACTCTTAACCTTTAGCTCATCTCCCATGTGCATACAAGTCTTGGTAAAAATATATGAGGATCCTGTTTAAACTGACATGACCTACAAAATGTTAATAACAGTACAAAGAGGAAAGGAGGGGCAAAAAGCTCGACAGCTAATTTAGTTTATATGTCTGAGCTATAAAAATATAACTTTTTGACTGTTTTTCTCCAAGAATACACTTGTTTGACTTCACTTTTTCACCTCATCCTTAGGCTTTACCCCAATATTTCTAAGGGGTAGAGTATCCCAGGGAGAGACAGTAGTACAGTTTTTTTATGTGCACACTTAGAAATAAAGGGTTAAAATGTATGAATATAAAGGAATGCATGTAACATTTTGTTTAGTGTTGATACTGCAATATCTCATTTTGGGTGTTCCAATAATATGGAGTATCAAGGTTAGGTTTTGTAAATTAGTTAAAAAAACGTGATATATTTTTTCAATTTTAAGTTTTTCTCAATAAGTATTCTTGGCGAGAAAAAAAAAGCAAAAGTGGAACTACAAACAACTCAGAGAAAAGTCCAAATGTATTGCTTTGTGAATGTCAGATGGCAAAACAAAACCTGATAGAAATTAGTGGTCAAACAGAACAGAAATAGAATGCTTTTAATCCAATATAGACTTAATATTTTACCCAGCCTGTTGGTAAGCTCCTTTCTTCCCCACATATCTCAATGGCTGTTTGGATCATTACAACAGCAAAATTAAATCTCTGGACTTGTAATCACAGTGGGCTGAACAGAGACTCCCCCATCACATGCATGTCAAAAATGCTAAGTGTACACTTTTTAGCATGATGTAGAGGTTATTTCTACATTGGACTCCCACTGTACAGTGGTTGCAACTCTGAGTTCAATCTTTGGTCAAAATTTTGTACAAACTCTGTAAAGATGGTGGCTTAGAAGTAAAATCTTTTCTAATTTAAAAAATGTGTTTATAAGAAATCCTTGCTTGCATTTTGACAGTTTTATTTAGAATGACCCAAATCTGTGATACATACAGATAAAAATAATGTCTATTAAAAAATGGAAAGTTAAAAGCTTTTTTACCAACTAAAACTTAATTCATTGTTTAGAGTAAAAAATATGGACAACCTACATATAATAGCACAAATCAAAGGATTTAAAAGTAATATTTATTTTATTGTAGTAGAGAATGTCCAAGATTGAAGGAGGAGATCGAACCCTTTTTTTCTAACCCTGCTTGTGCAAATTAAAAATTGACACATAATTAACCAAATGTGCATGTGCAAATGCCGGTGTCTTCCCTGCTTTTCTACAGTGTCCTGCTTTAACATGTATGGCTTCTGCAAGTTGGTTTGGATGACTTTTCAACCAGAAGTAAGCAATAAATAAACTGCAGTTTCTAATAAACACCAGATTGAGCTCCAAGTAGATTTGATACATGATAATGAGTGCTCATCTGCGTGTTCGTCATAAACAGGCTTGAGCTGACGTGCAGTGTTACAGATGACAACAGAGGACTCCTGTAATCCTCCACTAAAATGGCATCCGTGGCTGCAGCTAAAATTATGAGAGCTGTGTAGAGCCTATTTCTCATTAGAATTTTACCTCTGGCTCCCAAAAGCAAGTTGAACCCCATTAAGATGACCTTCACTGGTACTAGTGCTCATTAAAGAATGCTGAAATGCTCTTTTTCATCTGTGGCCATAATGAGGCGACCAGTGTACATATCAATATTGGATTTTATCAAGAATGATCTTGGCAGCAATTATAAGGACCCTTTTGAAAAGTTCACTCCCATTATGGCTCTGTACCACTGGTAATGACATTGTGGCCATAATCGCTCCCCCAAGTAGTTAATATCAAATATGAAACCTGATATCAATGGCCCCAGAGACAGTGCATGGATGCTGTGTGTGTGTGTCTGCATGTAAGCAGTATTGCTGATCCTTCATCACATTGTGCCTTTAATCTGTTGATATTACAAGCCATTCATCATTTCATCTTGACACCTTCATAAAATAAAACATACAGTAATTAATTTTGTTAGATGCAGAAAAGGAGAGAGGGAGAGGAGAAGATGATGGGAAGATGCTCACGGAGACAAGATCCCGGAGTCCAAAATTAAGATTAAATTTGTGATATTTCATGTGTCACATCTAGCACAAAAACTATTTCTGAATCCGGAGAGAAGGAGCAATGAAGCTAATGGAGCCGAACACAAGGATGATCTACCGATTTTACACTTGAGTCTTGAAATTCACCTCGATCCTCATTTATCAGCATGAAGCCCTGATATTACAAGAGTACATGACTGCCGGATCCAGCCATAGATAAATGAAAAATTGTAGAAACTGTAATATTCACTAAAATACCTCATATAAACTGTCTTGTTAGTCACTAAATATTTAAGATTAAATATATTATGTCACATCAGAGCGTGGTTTTAATATGTTCTTTCCAAGTACTACAAGTGAACTTTAATAAAATGACTAAAGCAAATGTCTAAATTAAACATCAATTGGCATTTTTTCCCCAGATTTTTGTGAGTAAAAATAAAAATTCCCTGGATAAAAACAAAACCATCAATAAATATTTTTTTCTCTTCTCCTTTTCAATAGACACGCAACGCAGCTTGCTTCACCTCGTCAGTTGCAGACTCCACGTCGGCCTGTTTCGCACATCAGTGCGCTGTGAAACCCCAGACGCTGCTGCAGACAGTGGAGATGGATGCTTATACGGTGGAAAGTGCAAAAATTAAAAGGGAGACTGATAAACTGGCAGCAGGCACCTCAGGATAGAGAAGATGGAGATGGAATGTGCATCCCGACTTGAGGACGGACCACTGAGGAAGCATGCTGGATATACACTAGGTGATGTTTTTGTGATAAAAAGAAAAACTACAATTGTGTGATCTTTGTTTTAGCATGGACTGTGTGTATAATGCTCAGCTTGTAGATTGGTCTCATTTTCTCTTAAAATTCAGCTTTAGGGTCAAACCCAACAAAAAAATGTAATTAAACATATACATGTCTATGTATATATGCTTTAACTATTTCTAATGTTTAGAGAATAGTAAATAAAATCTGTATACTTATGTATCTCCAGGATGGTTATTGTAAGTGGTATTTTTTTTTTTGTATGTTGATCATAAAAATAGCCTAGGCACATAGAAAAGCCTATGCTAACAAAAATGTCTGAAATTAGGACAAACGTTTTTTTGTTTCTTTCTGATCTCAATTACTCTAGTAGATTTGTGTGGAAATAGGAAACTAAATAAAAATTACAATAGCATAAATAAATAAAAAAGCAAAAGTCCTAAAGAGTAAATTGTTCATCCTTTTTTTCTTTATGTACTAGACCAACACATAGTGAAGTAGTGTTTTATTGTGAAATGAAAGGAAAATGGACGGTAGCTTGGAGTGATGTGTACTAGTGTTCAGTCCTCCTTTTAGGGAATATTGGTACCATCTTTAAATATCCAGAGACAAAGCTGAAGCATTTTGTTACAGATTCTCATTAACTCTGATTTTACCAGTTTCTGCTAAACAAATTGGAATCCCACCTGTTTGCCGTTCAGTAGTCATAGACTCTTGTACTTGCAGATCTTTATTTCCAAAATTATTCCAATATGTTTACAGAACCATTACTTTTTCATGAATTTTTTTCCAAAGTATTTGAAGAAAGATGCAGCTTGGAAAGCTGAAACACCTACTCGATGACACTACTTTGACTCTTTGGTCAGCATGAGCATAGCAGCCAATACAGGTGTGGCATCCATCTTCCTTGGAGCTGATCAGCTGTACCACCAATACTTTCAGACTATACAAGTTAGCTAGGATGGGTTTGGTCCATCCACGTCCTAAAAAGGCCAGATTAGTTGGGTTAAGGACTGACACCTGTCCTTTTCACAGCCTCTCCCATCTGAGCTGTTAATCTCTGAAGTCTCTTCAGAGTTATAATGGAGTGCTTTGTTGATCATTGCTACCGTTTATGTAAACAGCAACAATACTTTAAACTACTTTAAACTTCTCCAAAATTGTCTATTTCCAAAGTTTTGGTCTTCATGATGTTTTCTATCTCTATTTCCTTCAAACAGCCTTCACAAAAATTCTGGATTTATACAAAATGCATTGCTAATGCATTGCTTGCTTAAGGTAATTGGTTGAACATAATTGTATTAGTTTTTATAAGAAGTATCAGGACACAGATGAGTAAATATTTATAAATATTTATTTATGTGTAAACCAAATATTGTTCTTCTTCCACTTTTATCAAAATGGGAATTTCAAGGTGTATGAATAATTTGGCAGGACACTATAGATGGCTGCTCACTTACAGCCCTTAAGGCTAGGGTTTACATTTTGCAAGAAGTCTTTTAAAATTTAAGCAGCAACAACCAAGACATCAGTGTAACTGATTCCCTCGGACTTCCACTTCTCACCGCAGCAACAAATGTGAAAGGATGTAGTGGCCTTTCAAACTGGCTTTATATTTCCCTCATGCCGTCCCTTCCTCTTTTAACAGTGGTACAACATCACACCCGCCCCACACACTGCCCCCTTTGCCCTATAATGTACAAGCCGCTCGACCTCGCACAGGTGTTTCCCATTGCCAGTCACAGTCTGTTGTCCCAACACCAGCATTGTTATAAGGCTGAGGACTCCTTCCAGAGGCATCGGAGTCATGTTCATTTGAACGCATAAAACTGCATGAACTGAATTGTCTACACGCTCAGGCCTCTGGAGACAACATATGGTTTTAGTATTACCACATCCGTCTGAATGAAGAACAAGAGAGTTAGTGAGGCCTGAAGTCTTTGTAGAAAGAAAACCAGAGAGGCTTTATAGTGGATGCTCATAAATGCTACGTGTAAGAAGTCCAGGCTTGGTTAGGCTGCTACCTGTGTTAATAGCAGTAGTGGACATACACTTATCGTGATAATTTCAAATTTGAGTGTGCCCTGGGGTGAAGCAATTTTTATGTTATCAACTCAAAGCAGTTAATTTCATTAAAATATCTCCTTGCCCAATAGTAAGAACCTGTTTCTTTTTAGATAAGCTACTACAGTTCATCATAATTGTAAATGTTTGCACATAATATAAAGACCGTGTGGGTCTGGTATTTTTTGAGATGGAAATAAAAAGGTTGTAATGCATGTAAAGCAGGAAAGTGACAGTAATTCCTGAGAACATTTTCGATTACTTTCAATTCATGTAGAGGTGTCAGAGTTGCTCTGGCCTGCAGGCTTTGCGATTCAGCCCCAAGTGTTTGGTGCAAAAAGGTGAAACAGACGAGTTTTTTCTTCACAGAGCATATAAAAAGACAAAATGTGTCCTTCTCCGACATAATCTTTTTAAATTTAAGTTTCAGACTTTAATTTTCCTTGTCTCCCACTCAGTTGGCACATTAATGCACACCATGGATCACACTTGTATGCTTGCGTGTTCACACTCCCTCCCACACATCCACACCGTGTGGCAGCTAAGGGGGTACGAACTGACAGAGATTGCTGGGTAATTCAAGCCAACATGATTGACTTTATGAACACTTTAAAGTGCCAACTGCTCTTTATGTTTTCAAGAAATGCCAAAAAGTTTCCAGAACAAAAAAAAACGAAAAAAAAAACACAGGAGCAGGAGGTAAAGAAACCCAAAAACTGCTCCCACTTTACAGACCACCTCCCTTGTTACGTCCCTACTGGCACTTTTAATGGCATAAAATTATGGCCCTGCGAGAGCGACAACAACCATCTAGATTAAAAGCATAATATATTGACGGGGGTGACATGGCTATTTTTCTCCTTCTTCCATTAGCATTGACATGTGGCCACCTCCTTTTGCTCTTAAGGAAACAACCGTAGTGGCAGGCTGCAGTTGTCAGACGTCACTTCCTATGTCATTACTTGCTGACATACTGACTGCTGTGGCTTTCATACTGACAAACAGCAAAAAATCAAGTGATTTAGCAGTGTGCTCCTTGTATTGTTGCATTAATCCACAATAATCACTAGGTGAATCAAATTCAGCCAGATCCTAGAACACCTATAAGTATTTGGCAAGTTGAAGCTACATCATTCATATAATGATTAGCCAAAGAAAATTGGTATGGTAACACATCAGTGCACTGGGTTACCTTTCTTTTTTATTTCTATTTTTGTAGCTTATGTCAGTATAGTTTTGTTGTAATATAATGCACAAAGCAAACCCAGCATGGTGTGTTTTGCTAATATGCTATCTAAAATGCAAGTTATTTGTAGTTTGTTTTTTTTGGACGTCCTTCATACTCTTTTTTTTTATTCTTAAACATTGGAAAACAACAAGTCTACAGGACTATGTCTCCACCAGCTTTACTCATTCAGATACTGAAGTTGTCGCTATTTCAACTAGGCAGAATGGACCTGCAAAGTCTAGTTAGTTGTTAATACTATTGCCTTGTAGTTAGAAACTCCGGTGTTCATAAATACAACCAACATCTTTTTGTATAGATTTTGTATTTTTTCTCTGTGAATTTGTGGGTTCTCATCTGGTACTCCAGCTTCCTTACACAGCCGAATGAAACGCATAGTTTAGCAAGCCTGTTGATTGGTCTCTTTAAATTATCCTTAGGTATGAGATGTATGCAAACCCATGTTGTTTATGTTTATTTTTTGTGTCCCTTCCTGTACCCTGTGACAAACCCGCAACCGGTGTACCCACATCTTGTCCAGTGACAACTGGAGATAGGCACCATTCCTTGTTGCAGTGACATAAAATGGTTGCATTGATACTTTAAAGATAGTTTAAGCTCAGTGGTATACTTTAAAGATAGTTTAAGCTCAGTGGTATTGAATAAATAGCATCTGCAAGCATGCATTTTTGAGTCTTGCCACCGTTTCTCAGTTACATTGAATCTGAAGTGTGTGTGTACCTCTATCGAAGATTTGCCTTGGTGTTTAGGGTTATAGTCTTGCTTTAACAGTATTTTTATTATTATTTATTTTTCCCCTGTATTTTGCTCCATCCATGTTTTTAATCAACTCTGACCAGTATCCCTTTCAGTTCTGTAGAAAAGCATTCCCACAACATGGTCCTGCCACCATCATGATTCACTGTGAAGATGGTGCCTTGTGGGGGAATGTGCAGTGTTTGTATTCCTCTAAACATCACTTATTGAAGGGAACACTACATTAAAGTATTGTTTTGCGCAGATGAAAGAGAGGTTCATACTCCCACAAAACTAAACATGACAAATCAATTTCGTGTAAAGAAATTAATATGTAATAAAAACAAAAATATATTGCTGAATAGTATTGTAATTCCAATGATAATGATAATTATCTTAATAATGAACAATGAGTTTTGTAGGAGACAGAGATTTTAGTCCATTCTAAGCTATTTATCTATATAAAGGAAATAACATATTTGTATATCTATTTTTTTTTTAAATAACATACGTAAGCAAACTGTGGCAGACTCAAGGGCCTTTCTTATAGAAGTGAATTTAGCAGCACACGACTTTTAGGTTGAGCATATTTTCTTATTTTACTTGCACACCATTATTAAAAACTTGACTGTCTTGGGTCATTTTTGTGTGTGTTTTTTAGTGTTTATCATAAAGCCTGTACTACTGCAATGGAAATGAGACAGAGCAGTCCAGGGAGGCTCCACTGGCTAGTCAGGATGTGGCCTCATTAGGGACATTGATGGATGGGCTTTTGCTGCCACTGGGTTCCCCTAGAAAAGCTCTGGCTATTATTAGTGTTTGTCTGTTACATAAACAGATATTTAATTACAGGTGGAAAAAATTATACAACACACCAGATTAACAAGCAGCGAACCAATGCCTTCAATTAAAAATATTTTGTATGGACATGCATAAATAGATTAAAGGTTTTGGAAAACAAATACATACGATTTTTAGATTGGAATAAAAAGAATATACAAAAAAATCTGAATCAATATTAAAAATGCAAATAATGTGTAATTTGTTTAAATGTGTATCCTTATTATTGTTAGCAAGTTTGGATAAATAATCCAGTCTGTATTAAAAAATAAAATAGGTTAACATATAAATATAAAAAAAATTTTTTTTTTAAATGCACATATGAGACACAAGTATGAGTAGCTTATTTCCATTCATCTTTGCACAAAGTCAACTGTGGTTGTGTATCGGATTTACAGCGTATAGTTAACTTTTATACCAGAGCAGGTCATTTGATATTTTTTTGCTCTGTTTCCCAAAATGGCTTCGGCTGAGGACTCGGAAACATAAAACACACTCCTGACAGTGATACATTTCACATGATGACACTACTGGATATTGCTTTTCCTAGTCATAAACAAAATCTGACCACAGTTCTATAACATCTGCGTTTGCGTGCGGCTGCATGGTGTAAAAGAAGAAGGGTTGCAGAGGGATGGAAACATGAAAAGCTATCTTACTCTCAGGAGCAGGCAGAGTGTGTAGACAGGCCTGCTCTATAGGGGGAGCAGTTGGAATAGTTTGTAAAATGCAAAACTAAATAGGAAGGATGTGGCTTTGTAGAGGGAAGAAAAAGAGACAAAAGAAAGAAAAGGAGAGAGACAGCAGAGTGTACGAAGATGAGCAAACAGGCAGAGAGGGATGGAACAGACTTGGTAGGAACCCCGGCAGGTCCTTTATCATGTGCTAAGGCATTGTCAGGGCGCCCGTAAACAGTCATTGTACTTCTCGAGGGAGCAGCGTTCTTCATAACCTGCTCAGGTATAAATCCACCTCTTAGCCACTAAATTAGACATCTTCTTGAAAGAGTCTGAGTGTGGAGGTGCTGCAGAGAGATTAGGAAAAAATGGAAGACAAAACATAGGTTAATCAACAGAGAGAGCCAAACAGGGTGTTTACAGAGGCTGTGATCTATAAGATTTAAAGAAGCTGATGACTGTAATCCTTTTGAAAAATTGCTAATAACTTATTGCGATGAGAGTCTTTGCACCATGATGGAATTAAGTCATTTTAAAACCATCTCAAACAGATGACGCTGTGGAAAGTGTCTGCTGTGGATCCAAACTGGGCAGCAAGTCATAAGTCTGCACTTTGTCACCCTGTCTTTATGCATATCTTTTTTTTAAACTCCGACGCACACAAGACTTTTGTTTATTAAATTATTGTTGCAGATTCATTTAATGCGAGCAATTAAAATAGCTTGGATGTAGCTTTAACGTTTGCAGAAAATTATTCGATAGATACATTTCCAAGAGTAGCAAATTAACATTTTTACAATGTAAGGAACATGAATTTAAAAGATGTGTAACATAGGTAAAATCAGAAAAATATATTTTATGATATGGTGTAAAACCAATAATAGGCTTCACAGTGGTGCAGTTGATTGCAATGTGGCCTTTCAGCAAGAAGGTTCTAGATTCAATCCCCAGCCTGGGGTCTTTCTATGTGTTCTCCATGTGCATTGGTGGGTTCTTTGAGGGTACTCTGACTTCCTCCCAGAGTAACATTCCAATGTAAAATAATGCACCAATATGTTTTTGGTCAATCGCTTGAAAGTACAAAATAAGTATTTTTGGTATGCCGTACATTGTTGAAAACTATTTAATGTAGTTTGCTAAATTCTACATTAAATAACAGGATGCTTGTACTGAAAAGCATGTCAGTCTGTATTTGCTAAAACATTGCTTCACTTGCACCATGTTAGCTCAAAAGAAACCTCACTCAGGCATGTTTGTAAAAGGCTTTCTGTGGGTCTAAGAAGGGGGGAAATAGGTGAATATTCAGACGTCCTAAAGAAAAAGATGATATGATAACACTTTATTGTGGAGAGGTTTTTCTGTGATATGAGGATCAGTTAAGGTGAAAAAGTAACCATAATGTGAAAAAAAATTATAGAAAGCCTTTTATTTATTTTTTATATTTTATTCAGGCTTTTAACTAAAACAACTGTGGATAAAATTCAAGTACAAACTAATTCAATGAATTTAATGCTAAAATACACAAAAAAGCACAATAATCCAGTCATCTCAGGGCTTTGTCGGCCCTTAGGGCTAGAACAAGCATTTTACTAACCCCAGATAGTTTTACAGAAAAATCCCCATAGGACTGTTTAACATTCTAATAAAACCTTTTTACGGAGTGGTGTGACTGTTTTTTTTTTTTGGGATGATGCCATGGACAAAAAGACTGGGCAAGAAGTCGCGAGCACAATAAAAACTAGGGGGAGAAGAGTGAAGGAAATGTGTTTAAAGACATTCTACAAATTCATCAAAAAGAAAAACAATTTTTTTACAAAGAAAACCAATAAACCAGGATGACCTCTTTCTTAAAAATACTTTACTTCAAGACTTTAAATTGTCTTTTTTTCGTTTGAAAACAGAAACAGTAGACCATGCTAAATCAAGCAAGCCATAATCAACCTTTGATACAATAAGCCAATGCTGACAGTAATAATCCACTGGCCACCTTCTTGATGAATAATTGATGCACATCTTAACTGACTAATGAATGAATGTGGTTTGGGTTTGAGTGATAGCCCTCTTGTCGCAAAGCTTTCCCAGGAGGGACAGGGCACTGGAGACAGAGGTGCCATCTACTATAACCTGTGTAATTGGACTTTTGACATGATTTACTCGACTGTGTGTGTCTGCAGCCTGCCAGTGGTTGCTGACCTATTTATTTATTAGCATTGTTCCAGGTTATTCTGCCAATTTAATATGGAATAGCAGCAGTTGGGAAAGAAAAACTAATTATACACATATGATGACGCACTGTTTAATGTAAGCAATGTAGATATGTTCTTTAAAGAAAATCCACATTAAAAAAATGATATGAAAAATTAGAGATGTAATTTAACAACTTTAAATGTTCAATGTAAAACGGCAAATAAAATTAAAAAAACATTTTAATCAAGAAAATTTTCCTTTGGGATTAATAAAGTACTTTAATTTGATTCATTTTAATTGATTAATATCTAAGTAAAAAAAAATATTGATAAATGTACAATTTACATTTGCTAGTAATTCTGTTACAATTAAAATCAAGCTTTCTACTTAACTCTATGACATTTGTTGATAATGAAGGACACATTTGAACTCTGACTTTCAACGTTTTAGATGCTAATTTTTTTTTAGAATGCATTTAACAATTTTGTATCCAGAATTAACTAGTTTAAAAACAGTGATAATGCTATTAAAGAACACTGCAAGCAGTCACAGCTTCCTAACCTTGGGGGTGTTGTTACCACGCTGAGCTCATTCTCAAATATAGTTGCCACAAAAAAAGGGTTCAAAAGATCAAAATCACAGAGTATCAAAAATAAAAGAAATGTTCCCCAAAAAGATAGAAAACAACCATAAACAAATGAAAAAATATAGATGGTTAAACACTGAAAAATATGGTGTTCAAAAAGGTCTTGTGACATTCTTCCTAGAGCAAATATATGACGAATAAAATATGTTTTTTAGATGTATTGTTTCAGTAATGTTTTGTGTCGTATTTAAACCCACTTCCTATGAATTTATTAATATATCTGATTATTTAGGTGTGAAATGTTTAACGAAGATGATACTATATGGATGATAAATTGTAAAACAATATATTCAAGTCAAGTAAAAAAATACAACCTAAGTACATGATTTGAGAAATTTAAATATTTATTTTATTCAAATATTCAAAATCATTAGTTTTATTGATTAGAAACAGAACATAATAAATTTCTGTTTGTGATTTTAGGCTAAAACACTTGCATAATATCCCTAATAAAAGGTATTATTATATTGGTTCAATTCTGATGGTTCGTGTCTTCATAGTGATTTCTGTTCTCAAACAAAGTTTGAAAAGTTGTGTTGCGCTTGCTCAAACAATCCTCCGTGCATTTTAACACTATTACATGCATGACCAATTTCTGCAGGTCTGATAACATTCTCCCCGCAGTTTCGGAGTGGCACTCTGACCAAACAATACCCTATTGACACGAGCCCTGGCCTCACAATAGCCACAAAACATCAGGGTTCCCGTATTTGTTGACTCTGTTTGAACCCTCCATTGAAAGCAAAGTCAATGTGGACATAGCAATGCATAATTGGAGCTTTCTGTCATACAATACAACAAATCAGACCTTTAGATGTTTGAGCATGATAAGACCTTGGGGGGAGGGTGGGGGTGACATGGACTCGGGGAAGTCAGGTAAATAGAAGTGTGGAAAGTTGATGGAAATATACACTGAGGCTGTGGAAGATAGCACCACTAGGGGACAGTAGTAAGTCATGGACAGAAGCAGAAAAGTGCACATATCTAAGTGTGTGTTTGCCTATGTTTGTAAGCATGTGTGTGAGTGTGGCAAAGAGTGAACAAAAGACTTTCTTTGTTGATCTCTAAAATAATAAAAGAATCCTGAAATGGCAACTTGACTGCTGTAGTAAAGATCTTGGACATGCACTGCCCGTAATGCACAAGAACAGCTCCAGATTCGGATAATCATATGTAATGTAAACCCCTGAGAGGTTCCAGAAACAACAAACAAACTGACTGGGGAGCGGATGACAAAAGGCAGAAGGATCCGCTTTCCCCAATGGACCTTATACACCTACTACAGGTACAACTGTGATTCATCTACCAATGAGGAAGACATTTACCTGTAGTAGGTATAAAATGTGCCTGTTGTAGGTGCAAACATGTCTCAAAACAAAGAGACACCTTTGGAAATTTTGCGGACAATAGCCTAAACCTCTCCAGTTTACACAAAAAGTGTAATGCTGTGATTTTAAAATGCATTTTCAAGCAATGCACTTTAAATGATTTGTAGGTTCAGCACAGCAGCTCTACACAGGATAGGCTGATCTGAAAGTGACAAAAGTTAAAATAGATACAAAGAAATATAACAAAAAGGAGAAAGAAATGTGTGATAATTGGAAAATAAACCAAGCGGACCTTCACTTTGACCACAGATCAAGTTGAATGGCCAGAGGATTTAACGCTGCTGCTTGAGGAATTCCTGCTCGCTATCTGCTGTCTTTATGTTTTAAAAAGGGTCATTAGTTTTTGCAACCGGTTTAAAGTAGAAAATGTAACACCATCTCTGACGTTAAATATAAGTGGGAAGCTTGTGTTTCTGTTTTGCTATGGTAACCAAAGACCTATATTCCAAAAGAAAAAAAAAGCCATTGGCCTCCTCCTCCTCTGCCTTCTCCTCTGTCTGCAATTAAAAGCAGCACAATAACAACATTCACCAGTGACAGTACTGTCTGTACAGTACTTACACCTTTTGTTAGTTTTACAATGTTCCTCATGAAATAGTTATGTCTGTTAATTGTACGTTTATTGCTCTCAGGGCTATGAAATTAAGCTAAATAGGAGGGTAATAAAACAAGACATTAGCATTTATTGAAATACAAGCAATATATAAGGAATTTAATTTGAGCAAAACTGCTAAACATTATGTAGTTGAAGTCAGAGCTTTTTTAAATTTATTTTTCTTGCCTTCTCTCCAAAAAACAACAACTAAAAACCTTTATAAAATGTCAATACTAAGAAGAAAAAAGTTATTATCTACATCATCTATTTATGTGAATAATAAAATTGTACCTTGTGAAACTAAATATATAAAAATACATAGTATCTTAACAAATATAACAAAAAAGACATTCATCAAAATTTTTATTTCTATTTATGTATTTGATTTCTTTTATAAAGGGTTCATCTAAGCCCAAAATGCCAAAGGCAAAAATTATTTGAAGTATAATTACTTAATTTCTTCATTTGCAAAATTTTCTTTAAAAACAGCTGTAAAAAATCTTATACCCGTCTTCTCTTCTCTATCTAAGTCCAGGATCATGCCATACACTTCCTAAAGAAGCAGAGATTTTATGAATTAAAACGTTCTCACTAAAATGTAGGACTCTCCAAAAACTGTTATTTCAGATTCATACAACAAACAAGAAAATCATTCTTAAGTTAATTCTTGTCTGTATGCATCAGTAATGATCTGAATAGAATTTTTAAAAGTATTTTTAAAAGTATCCAAAAGGCATTTAAATGTTTTAAATATGAAGTGATTATTTTTTCTTGTATCAGACTAAAAAGGCTTAAGATCCTAAGGCAAACGTCAAAGTAATGAGGAAGTATAATCTCTGCATGTTTACACTTTATCATCCTTGTTTCAGATCTCTGGCATGTTTCATTACGGAGTGATGTTTGAGTGACACTGAGCTGGCTGTCACAGCTGAGGTTTCCCTTCTCACTCTCAGCAGCTGCAATAATAACACTACTAATAATGACTATTCTGCTGCCGTAGCCCCAGCATTTGTGTTATTGTGCCGTGTCAGACACAGGCTCTGACGTTTGCTGCACTATCAGCGCGAGCGAACAAACACGAACACATTTGCCTGAGTTATTGACCTTTATCTCCCCACTTTCTTGACAGCCTTCTCCAGTTATTGACAACACAAACACAAGGGACGACGCATAACCTTTCATTCACATAGCACTTTCTCTCTTTTTGTCTCTCTTTGCCTCCGTCAGCCTGTCTCTCTCTCTCTCTGTTTCTCCCTGCTCATGCAATTTGTTTAAATAAAACAGGGCAGACAATGGTACTGCTCATTTCTGCCATTTTTCTTTCACTCCAGATTTCAGGGGATAATATCATTACACTGATATAATGGTTGCTATTCAGGCCTCGGATACACAGATATTTCAAGTATTCAATATAGTTTTGACATGCTGGCATTAGGGGAAGAGCATTGTTTCCCTATTTGTTTGCTCAGAAAGTTGAATCCATCATAAATCTTTGATTCCCGATTATGGCCGTTTGTCTTGATGATGCTAAAATTAAACTCAAAAGCTTGGTCAGGAAAATAAGAAGAATCTTCAGTAAGCATCCTTTGGAAAAACAAATATGTGGAACGTCAATATTTTTATAACAGTCAATCCTCAGTCAATTCAATCTCATCATAATGATTGTAAAAACTGGACTTAGTGCCTTGATTTATTGCATCTCAATGCAACATTAAAATAACAATGGTCATAAAAAGGAGTACTTCTCCTTAAATAATTCTCCAGGATATGTTTTGTTTTTCCAATGATCATCCGCTTTCATCTAAGTGTGGAAAAGCATGCATAAAACACGGAGCCCCCCCCCCCCCCAGCCCCTGCAACTCCGCCACCAGTTAGCCCCTCTGCAGGTACTTGAGAGTACTCCCCACTTCTCCTCCCAAAATTAAATTTTAAGCAATCCAGACCAGTGTTTGGTGACCGTGGTAAATCATCAAGAAACAAAGACATCAAATAATATTTGATAATGAGAAAAATGCCTCCAGGATATTAGGGGATTGGGTGGTGGAGGGGGTGGGGGTGGACAGCAGCCCAGACACGGGCTGCTGTCATGTGTCTGTGTGCGGTGATGGTGGGTGGTTGACACACACACAAAATGTACACCTCAATGTCTGTAGCCGATATACACAACAGGGCTTCAAAGCACAGACACACACATTTAGGAAGCGGGGAAAAAAAAGATAAAATTTGCCTGTTTTTTTTTTTCAAAGTACATGATGGGATAATTAGGATTCAGAGCATAGAAGCAGTGGTGAGGTTACAGCTTTGTAAAACTGTGCTTCATTTTGAACTTTTTTCTGCATCACACCTAAACCCAATTATCTGAAGCTAAAATTGATCAAAGATGTCACATTGATGACTCGTTGATAAAAAAAAAAGGATAGGACTTCCAACAGTTGGGAGCTCAGAAAGATTTAAAAAAAAATTTATTCTATACAACACAATATATTCAGTCCCAGCTAGAATAGAAAATTGGCCTGAAATAAAAGAGAATAAAGAAACAGAAGAAGAATTGCAGCAGAAGAAGAATTGTTTTTTTCCCTCTTTCTCCATCTCACTGTTACTGGGCCATCCATGATTGACACAGAGTTAACGGCCTGGCCAAACTGAAGGAGATCCAGCAGCCTATCTGAACAGCAGCATCTGCAGCCACCTCGGTCATGCAAATTGCACACGGACAGCCCGTTGACTATGATTAATGAGCTCCAGGCTGCAGCCTTTGTTTCTGCGTCCAGCCGCCTGGACAGAAATACAATTTCAAAATATTGTCAATCGCCCTAATAATGGGCTGTATTTGCTTGCCTTTTGGATGTATTTGACTTGAACAATTTATAGCTAAAGTGTGTCCGTGTTTATTTTTAGCTGATAAGCACGATTGCATTTAATTATGCACCCGTATAATCAAATTTAGGCAAATCATTAAGATAAAATTGTGATTTTAAAGCTGGATGAAGGATTTTCAATGATTGTCATCCTCTAAGGGAGGAGCAGAAAGAGGGGAGAATGAAACTGATACCTTGCTTATACTAAGATGCATTTCCTGCCTACAATTTACCCCATGTATGATCGTTGATCTTTAAATCAGAAATTTAGTTTTAGAAGAAAACATCATACTGGTGTTTTTAGTATTCATCGTTTTCACATGGTAATTTTCATAATAGTTAAAATTAGGATGTCAAATTTTAAGACATGGAATTGTCTACTTGGGTACAAGTAGTAAGATAACCAAGGTTTTAACTAAATTTAATAAAATCTTTACTTGTATTGTTGATACTTTTTTAAGGCCTTTGAAGCAGTACAGGAGATAGCATGTTTCTCTGGCTGTACAAACTCTAGAGTAACATATAATTGTCCCTCCCCTTCCTATTGCTGCACACTGGTAGTCAGCTGCCTGACATAGGACTGCTTCACTTTTTATTTCTGTCACAAAAAATAAAAATTTGACTGCTTATGAAAATTTCCTCGTGACAAAAAAGCAATCAAGGTTTTTGAAGCTAAAACTCTTTTTTTATATTTTCATTGTAATGTGCCAAGTAGCAAGCCATAACTGACCTGTATGTCGAGCAGCTTACTGCAGCCTCTGTATTAGCAGTTAGTCTGACTAATTAACCAGCTAATTAACTTATTATCTTATTATGCTTGTGTTTATAATTATAAAACCACAAGAATCTAAACTGGCCAATGTCAGTCAATGTCAGTTTAAGAGTCAATGAAATTTTACATTATTGTATAAAATAAGATTTATCTGTAAGATATTGTTAAAACAAACAAAAAAGAAAGACAAAAAAATAGGTTTTTAACATCGAACTCATGTACACTGCAACATTCCCCTCTGCCACAAGCAAAATGTAAATGTTTTTCTGCCATCAAGGTATCTAAGTGCCATTAGTGGCTCAGTGCTTAGCACTACAATGGTGTGCCTAGAGCTGTGAAGCAGAGATCAGTGCAGCCCTGCACGGATATCAGAGGGACACAGCCTTTGTAAATTCATCTCCTGCTATGAGCAGGCTTCACAGCTGGTTAGCGACACTGGGTGTGCCACTGCCCTGTTTACTCTCAGCCTTTCGAAGCTCTCATCATTTCACTGCATCCCCTCGATCAACTCAAGGCTCAAGCACGGTACAGGACGGCTCCTAAAGCAGTCAGAGATGCGCGCTAACAAATATGCATGCAAACACAAACATGCGCAGATTTGCACACAACAGAAAGGAGTAGAAAGCACTGCAACACAATCTCTGATCCCCTGGCTTTTGGAGCTATTACAGTGCACAGCCTTCAAACTCCTCTCTCAGATTTTTATCTTTTTATACCATTGCATTACACGGATTCTTTTATACCTATTAAACACGCGACTCCCCACCAAAGCCCCCTGATCTTCTGTTAGCTAGATGAATAAGCTGCTTCTCCAGCCCCTGACCTCAGCCCTTTGTAGCAATCAGAGCAGACTTCCTCAGAGGCCCTGATCTTATCTGGCTGCAGCAATCCAGCTACACAGCTTCCCTTTTGTAGCAACCATGGAGCGTTGAGCCCTTTCAGACCCATGGATTGTACCTGGGAACACACTGCTCGAGACCTCAAGCTCATCTCAGACATCATAGTACACTGCCCAACAACAATGCACTCTATTTTCTGATGCGACAAAGGTCAGATGGACATTTTCATCACATTGTCCAGCCACAATGGCAGAAAGCAAAATAATGTTTGACTTACACACAATCCTGCCAAATAAAAATTTTAAATTTGTAAGGAAACGGCAACTGTCCAAAAAGATGCTTTTTCTATGTGTTTAAGACAGTGTCTTTCAACCAGTGTGCCGTAGGTGATCGTCAGGTGTGCCGTGGAAATTATCTTGATGAAATTGGATAATTGTTGAGTATTTTTGAAGTGGACATGTTAAATGCAATTTGAAATAAGAGATATAAAATTTAATAAAAAATATATGTTTACTTGATTCAAATTAAAGACACTTTGATAAAAATTACTATAAATATAATATATGCGGCTATAGAGTATCATTTGTTTACATTTTTGGGTGGTGGTGTGCCTCGTAATTCTTTCAATGAAAACAATGTACCTTGGCTCAAAAAAGGTTGAAAAACGCTGGTTTAAGAATATATAGATATCAACTGTTGATATAAAGTCCTAATTAGAGCCTAATTTAGTGCTGCTGAGAGACATTTTAAATTCATATTGATGTCAAGGGATGTATTAGACCAATTGGTTTCATGAAGAATTAGTCCTATCTGCATTTTTTATGCACCAACTACGCCAAAAAAAAAAAAATATCTCAGTATGTCCAATAACTTACTTGGCAATTAAGCCTTTTCTGATTCTGATCAAGTAAAATGCACAGCCAGAATAACTTAAAATTTACAAACAAAACAAAAAGATATAAAGAACATGATTACACATTTGTTTTACAGACTAAAGAATAAGGTAAAGCCTTTTGTTTGAAAAAGATAATCCACAAAGCATTAAATTAAACACTAATTACTCACAGACGTCCCTTAAGATTTACTCCTTCCCTCCTGGAGATCCACTGAATACAGACCTTCGAATCAGCAACAAATATGGAAAGCCGTTGGTGTTGAAGAGTTTTGCAGTAAATCTGAAATCTGGTTCACTTTTGGAGGTCCTAATAAGGAAAAACAATTAGGCAAGGCAAGGCAAGGCAAGTTTATTCGTATGGCACATTTTCGTGTACAAGACAATTCAAAGTGCTTTACATAAGACAATAGATCAGAAAATGAAACAATAAAATCAGCTTTGAATTTAAAAGATACAAAATAAAAAGAAAAAAAGAAAATCAGCCTGGATTTAAACAACGGCAGAGTTGAAACCTGTCTCACCTCTTCAGGAAGACTGTTCCAGATTTTAGGAGCATAAAACTGGAATGAAGCCTCCCCTTGTTTGGTCCTGACTCAGGGCATCAGCAGGAGGCCACTACCTGAGGTTCTCAGAGTCCTGGCTGGTTCATATGGCTCTAACATGTCAGATATGTACTTTGGGGCTAAACCATGAAGAGACTTGTACACAAGCAGGGCTGTTTTAAAGTCTATTCTTTGAGCGACAGGAAGCCAGTGCAGAGACTAAGAAAATAAAAATTGGTAAAAGACATTTCATTTAAGAGTTACACTTCATCTTATTAGATTGGCGTTTTTGTTGTTGTTTTTGTTTTGTTTTTGAAATATCAACTCTTTTAAAATGTTGTATGCAGTTTTTAGTGTGTGTAGTGCTAGCTAGTTAGGATATAAAGATTGTAATGTTATTTTATTATACTTAACGCTTGCGCCCACAAGATTAAACAAACAAGAAAGATAATAAAATAATGAATAATAAAGTATAAGGATCTTAATAAATTGTTAAAACTGAATTACTTTGATTACTGTATCCCCTTTTGGTTGTCAAACCTATTTCTGCTAAGAAATATTTAAACAATTCTACCAAACCATATTCGAATTGTAAAACCATAGATTTTTTTTTAAATTTACCTGTATGTTTTATCAGTACAAATAAGATAAACATGTTGCTGTTAAAATAAAATAAAAAATGATCAAAATAAACAGCACCTTTTCATGTTTCCATCACTGCATTTCATGCTGACACAAAGATTGAAAGTCATTCAGGTTAAATAACCAGCAAAGAAAACTCCAGCTTTGAAATGTAAGCATCAAGAAATTAAGATGAAGCAGCAATAAAAATCAGTTTGGATCTGAACCCTCATGAAACCAGTTATATTTTGAATTTACTATTGATGCATACTGACATCTAACAGATTACACTAAAAAGAAATCTCTCCACTTCTCTACTTCTTTCTTTCTTTATGACATCCTAGTTTTTAAAGTTGCTGTACATTAACAGGTGAGACTTTGCTGCTTTAATTCATTGCAACGAAGCAATTTTGAGTGCAAGGAGCCAGACGCTGAAACCAATAGGATCACATCAACCCTGGTGCCGCAAAGCAACCAATCATTTACCGTTTTACTGGGACACCCGATGCTCAGGAGCCAATCAACGCACTCTTCACAAAAACGCCTCTGCTTCAACTTCCTAGCGGGAAGCGGCTATCAGAGAGCAGTAATTAAAGGTAAACAACCAAATTGCTTGCTTTTAAACAGCCTGTTCTTTTTTTTATTAATGAGACAGATGATATAGAAGAACATAAATGCGTGTAGGAGGAATTAACTGTTGCGTTTGACGTTAAAGTGAAGCTAAGTTCGGGCTAGCCGCTTAGCTCGGTCTGACAGCTGCCTGCTTTTATGCCAACAAGAAACTCCTGACACTACGAGTCTTAATTTCTCTGTGCTTTGTTTTTCATCTGAAGGATGAGGCTGTCCCGAGCTGAGTTCAGGGACATAGCGAGGTGGACCGAGCAGCTAAGACCCACTCGGCAATGTATGAAGATGCTAAAGGACAGATTTCCTCAGTGAGTTTCTTGACGCTTTTCTTGTATTGTGATTGTACTTCCTTTACCAAACAGCAATAAGCGTTGAGGGGTTATTGTATGATTAAATCAAAAGCGGCTGCGGCTCCGCTACACATGTGCAATAATCCATAAATAAATGTATGTTTGGTTGCAGCAGCATGTTTTTACACTGTCAAATCCCATCTTTAATTGATATAGATCGAAGGGGTGACCATGTGAGATGTAGCAAATATATCTTCATACTCCTAACAATGTTTTTATAATAATTGCTGCACAAGCATTTTTAAGTTAATCAGAGTTTTTAGGACCTTCATTAGTAAATCATACGCTTTTTTACTCACAAATGGTTTACACCTTCTACTTTTTCAAATTCAGCTATTGATATATTTCAAGTACAGTGAAAACGAACACAGTGATATGACCAACTTGGTTAGGTTTAAGGGTCAAAATGTTATACCTTTTTTTAATATAAATAACATTGGGATCAAAAAGATCGTTTATCTCCTTACAAAGAAGTACCGAGTACAACTAAGCCTCAGTTTGGAAACAAAAATCCGATGAACATCCCGTCACTTTTTATGCATTTTCTTAGTATGTAGAACCTTACTGCATTTGTAAACTTTTCCCACATGAAGTCAAATGCATGGATTTATGTTGAGAACGCCAGGTCTCCAACAGTGTGCCTGTCTGGCTTGGGGTCTTACCTGCCTGTAAAGAGTTGAACTACAAGTACTATATATACATATATATATATATATATATATATATATATATATATATATATATATATATATATATAAAGAAAAAGACAGATAAATAGATAGATATATCTCTGTGTGTCTGTGATAAATAAATAATTAGATAATTTTAAGATCAGAAAATACTTCTTCACATTAAAAAAAACAAAACTCATTTATATTAGCAGAAAGGTCAGTGTTTATCATAGAGGGACTTTCAAACTTAGGGTTTCGATGTTCTTATAAAATGGGTACTCAATGATTTTGATAGGCATGCTTAGCGAAGCTTGTTTTGCGAAACCTGTTTTTAAAATATATATTTTTTTTTTTTAACATGCATTGTACTTTAACTGAGATTCCGAAAGGACTTCCCACATTTCCGAATCTAATAGGTTTCAATTAAACAGAAAATGTAATCTCTAAAATCAAAGTATAAGACAGACCACCTTTGTTGTACTACAGAAGCCTTCCTGTTATCTTCTGAAATTCACGCCCTCTTTTTTTTTGACCTGAATAAAATGTTGATTTTTGTCAGGATATGCCTAAAAGTAGTATTGTTTTATTTTCACTGTTAATTCTTTTTGTCTGACTTAGCACGTTGAGATTTTTCTTAAACGTAAAGTGCACTATTAATAAAAATGTATTATTATTATTGTTATTACTTGATTTTTAAAAACCTAAATAATCCTACTAATGACTATCTGCGCCTCATTTTACCTAAGTGTATGCACAAGAATCGTATCGTAACCTGGTTGCTTTTGGTGTTGGAAGGAATGGAAGATGTGCCGATGTTTGAGATTTACCTTTTCTGTAGTTAGTGCTTGACTAGCTGAAAATCCGCCAGTTCTGGTTAACAAGTAATTTAGTCAGTGCCTTATTAATCATAACAAGTATTAGAAACTACGTGTACATTTCATTTTGTCTCGTGAGTCTAAGATAATTTTTTTGTCAACAAACACTTTAGATGAGTTTGTTTAAGGGGGAACAAAGATGAACATGTGTGAGAAAATATGGTGGAGGATCTGTGATACTGTGGGTCTGGTTTTCTTTTCTGTCATTGTACTTCCATGCTTATCTCAATCCACAGTTAAAAAAATAAAATCTATTTAAAATCTGTAGATGATTTGTAGAGATTGAGCAAAGAAAAATGATCACTGCTTTTTCCAACATCATGAAATTGTATATGAGGAAATCCCATCCTTGAGTTGAGTTATATGGTTTACAGAAGGAGGAAACCATGATTTTCAAAAAAGTTTTATCTAATGCAAATTTTATCAGGACTGAATAAATGTAGTTTGCATAAAGAACCTTTTATTTATGCCTAATTTAGAACTTTTAAACTGTTATAACCCCATTAAATGTAGTCTCTGTGATCACTATTCAATTCTACACAGTTTTTTTTTGTTTGTTTTAGCTTCCATCCTAGCATTAGGCGCTGTTTTGCCATGCAGCTCTTGTGCATCCAGAAATCGAACAGAGAGGTTAATGGTTGTGTTTGCCTTTCTCCTTGACACTGAGGGCCCTCACTTTATTGAATGTAACATGTGTAATCCCCCAAGGCCGCCAGGACACCGGGGCTGATTCCGTCGAGGTCAGTTACAAAGTCGCATGTATTTGGAGCTTCCTACTTCCATCGTGTCCTAATCACCAATCTAGAAAAAAGTATCAGCTCCCCAAAGGGGATTCGCCGCTGCTTCAGTCTGTCTTTGTTCCGTCTCCGTCAGCGTTTTACAGAATGTCATTCGTCTAAAGGACAAACAGTTTTCTGCTTGTTTAGGCAACAACAGTTGGAGACTACTTATTGTTTTTCCTGCTCTTTCATTTTGTTTGCTGAGCCATTAAACTGTCCAAATACGTATTTTTATATAAGTGTTGCTGCTGGGTGTAATGATGAAAGGAAAATATTGGACGGTTTTGTCTACAATAATTCTGCACAATCTTTTTTTTTTTTTTTTTTCCCAGAGGTGCTCGCCTCTTTGTTTAGTCTTGCTGGTTATTGTTATTATTTCGTTCACCATAACCAATCCTTGGGAGGCCCTTGCTCTTTAAAATCCCTGAGTCTCATCATTGGGCCTGACAGACAGGCACGGCAGCAGTGCTTTCACAGCCTGCAAAATTATTCTGGTTGTCCAATCAGCTGAGCCAGGCTCTGGAGGGTTAGTGATTGGACTGGCAGGAAATCAGGCTCTTAAGACACAACATATCGACTAGGCCATCCATCATCTCTTAGCATGCGCTCAGGCACAGCAGTGAGCCACCCCGCGCCCCACACCCCTCCTGTCTCCTCGGACCGTATGGGAGCCCTGCCACTTGAGGAGGAGGTGGGCGGTGGGGCTGGCGGTTTGTTGTGGACAACCCTGCAATAAAATGATGGGTAAAAGAATA
Source organism: Orestias chungarensis (assembly GCA_032876305.1). Lineage (NCBI taxonomy): Eukaryota > Metazoa > Chordata > Actinopteri > Cyprinodontiformes > Cyprinodontidae > Orestias > Orestias chungarensis. The sequence continues at coordinate 3,655,997 of JAVLVB010000558.1, read as the reverse complement.
ATCTGGCTGTAACAGGCGGGGGTAAACAGCCGACAGGTATTAAGGCATTAAATCATGAATTCAGGAATTTCCGATACAAAAAACGTTGAGATGATGGTCGAGTCATACGCTAGCGCCATTTTAATGCAGTTTATAAAGTAATAGTTTATATAGTTTTGTCTTTCAATGGCAAGGGTAAATTGAAATGATGCTTTGTTTATGCTGTGTTTCAATTAAAGACTTGGTGAAACATTTATTTAAGTAGTTAAAGTGTGTTTTTTTTTATTGGTGTGAATAAATAAAGAAATGTTACCGTCCCCATTAATAGGCTTGTATGATTAAGACAAAGCTTTATTACAAAGGGTTTGACAGGATCCAATCGGAGTTATTTCGAAGAAAAAAGCCACAATAATATTGTTGCTGATGCATGTGCAATGTAGTTATTAAATAAAAATAGTTTTCAAAATGATTTCCCATTCATTTATTAGTTTGATTGCGATACATAGGGTTAAGCAAAGTCAGAAAGTCATTACTTGCTGACTTTACTAGATGCTTTTCAGTGCCTATTGCTCGGAATTTTAGATCGTTTAAGTGTTTTGCCTTTTATAGTTACAAATCAATAAAACTGATGTTACCTGGATGAACTGCGTTAGTCCGGTTGTCTGCTTCAGGAAAGACTATAGTCAGCTGCTTACCAGCCATGGGAAATTGGTTGAACGTCCTTTAGATTTGGCCTGTTTATGTATAATCAAATTTTTTCCAAAGAAATAAATGTATTTTTTATTTTGGCGATGGAGAAGGAGAAATGGACAACTAGCGCTGCACTGCAGTGAGCAACAAAGTAACCTCAGGTGTAGAAATGAAAATAAATTATAGAGTATGTTTTTGAAACCTTGACTCTTGCCTAATCCTGCAAAAATGCACGGTTTCGCTCTACTGGAAATTACTTCACTGTACTTCCCTTGCCTGCAGTTTAAATAAAAGACTGTAAATCATCTGTGTATTTGAAATGTTACCCAATTTGAAATTTTTATTTTATTTTTGGAATGTGTGAAAATGTACATGTTATTTGACTAAAATAAACCAAATGGAGTGCTCCTTTAATATAAAGGAATAATCATTATGCTCAAGTTATTGAGTTCAAACCCATTTCACAGTCATTGCTTCTTATTGGGGGCTCAAAGGGAAGAAAATTTAAACTTTGAACAAGATGATTGTTATAGACCATTTGAGGTAATTTCCATGGATGGTCTGTCAGTCTTTTAGTCTTTTCTTGACAAGCTATGGTGGGAGGAGAGTGGGAGTGTCCCATAGACAGACAGAGAGAGAGCGGCCGCGATGTGGACTCCCTCATCTGTAACGGCTGCATAACACAGATGTTGGGAGTCATCTGTCAGCCCGGCCACTCTTGCCGGGGCCGAGCTGCTCTGATGGGAAAACAATTGGACACGGTGCTGTCACTTTTTACCCCCACTCACAATGGAGGGGGATGCAAATATCATCTAACCCCTCCCATCCTTGCTCTGTCGTTCCTGCCCTCCTTGTAGCCAGTCCTGATGTCCTGTCTAGTGTCTGGACTGTGGCTAGGCAGCAGGCTGGTGAGGGCAATGCTGTGACATCAGCCCCATCAGGTCCTCATATTAGAATTGGAAATGATGAGCCGCTCTCTGAGGCCTTGCCTGACTTCCCTCAGGTCCAGAGGGGACCCCCAGCTCTATACCCGGTCATCCCCAGAGAGAGTCAGTGCAAGGAGGGTTAGAGTCCTCTGTGTCCCTCTGTGCTATTATGAATGAATTTGGATGTAATGATACCCTCCCACACGCACACACACACACACACACAAATAGCTGTTTTAGAAGGCCTATCCGCCACCTCAATATTCCTTTCACATTAATACAAGTCAAAAACACAAAATATCTCCCTTTTTGGCTTAAAGTATAAAATGTTCAGCATCCCTCCCCTCCAAACACAGCCAGTGTTTCCCCCCTTCATATACTCTCTCTCTCACACACACACACATTTACACACAGTTCCCCAGCGAGGAGGCCCTGAACGCTTTTCGAATCGGGCCCTAATGTGCCGTTTTCATCAGCACTGAGGCGGGCTGCAATATGGTGCTGAAGCTCGCTCGGGGAATATGAATGTTGATTAAGCATGCGTTCAGCCTTTTGAAATTCTGAGGAAGTGTCAGAATAATGGATGTTGAGCAAATGTCAAGCATTTGTTAATTTCTCCCTGATTCGGGGTTTATCTGCCGTGATCTTTGGAGGGAAAGTGCAGGGCAGGGTTGTTTTGGCATGTACCATTGATATGTTGATTTCTTGGCTGCAGACACTGTTTTGATGGTAATATTGCAGCCAAAGCGGAGCTTAGTGACTTGGTTATTGTGAATAGAGGTAGAGTTTCTTTGTTTACACTCATGCTAAATCTGTTGGTTTAGTAAAACGGCCGGTGTGTTAATCTGGCAAGAACCGCTCACATCTACGTTACTATAAATGTCTGGATTGCGTAATCTATTAATTTATGATCAGGCTCATGTTGGTTGTTACAGATTTCTGGTTTTCTTTGAAAACATTTTTCGTTGTTAATAAAAAATACAGAAAAAAAAATATGATTTCAAATTCAATGACGTGCATAATTTTTCACATTGATGAATGTCCGTTAACTTTTTTTAAATATATATTATTCCTAAACCAGTTTGTTGGTTGAGGAAAAAAATAGAAACATTAGGACATATGTTTTGTTTTTCAACTGGCAATTAATGATCAGAGATGAAATGAGATTCACATGTTTCCAATATGACATCATTCATTTTTACATGCACATTGAATCTAAGGATTTAACCTAAATTAACAAGACCTTTACATATTTTATTCAATTTAAAGCCTGAACAGAAAACAACATTTTATTCCCATCATTTTGACTAGAACTACAAAACTTAAAAAATAAATAATCAAATTGCAGTCATTATGGTGCAATATCGCCATTTACCAATATCAAAGGAGTGCTTCGGAGAAAAGAAAAAGTAAGATGTATTTCATGTGCATAAAAACTTTACTTGTCAATAATCTTATTGGCCTCATGAACGGACGTAATTTTGGGTGTCCCCTGCACTTTTTCAAATGTCCGATTTGGTCCCCTCCACTTTTACCGTCCAAAAACAGTAAAATTGTCAACACTAGGACCCGGCGGGAAGCAACCGCTCAAGCTGAAGCCCACTTCTCTGAGTTTAGACGTCCCACCAGCACTTGATTGGCTCTCTGTTGTTTGGATCTCTTGTGTGATTGGCTGTATCCACCGTCACTCATTAGAAGCTAACCAATCAGCGGCATAGAGAGAGAGTTCGGACACTCTTATTGACTTCCATAGAAAGAAGCATGGAGCTGCTAATAGCTCCAAACACCAGCAGTTCCAGCATTGGACGTAGTGAAACGGTTTCAATTGAATGAATATTTTAATCAGTGAATTATAAATAAAAGTTCTCAGACTACAAGCACAATCCACTAAGTTTGCATGAAAGCAAAAACTACAATAATTATGTCTTCTTCAAAAGTTAAGCATTCATCCCAGGTCTTCAATCAAAACATATACAGCCAGATATTTTCCTTTTTATATAAGGTATTTTTACTTCCGCTAAGGGTTTTGTACGTTATGAAACACTGTGGCCATACTCTCATGTTAAGTAAGTAGACTTGTGGGGGAAAGGGAAAAAATTCGTTTTCGTACCAGTAGCCGTTCAAACTGACTTACCGGGCTGAGATGTTTGGACCTATTCAGAGCTACATGAACCACGTGACCACCTATCGGCGGGTTCAAAGAGTAAAAAAAATACTCGTCCCCCCCACCTTTGAAATCAAAATTTCGTCCATGGCCAAATGGATACTTGTGTCCTGCCCTTTATGCCCTTACGTAATCTATCCTTTTAGATGAATAATGGTAAGATGACTGGGGTGAAGAAATAGTTGGTAGTAATCAATATTCCTACAATTTTTTTTTTTTTCTAGCCCATATCAACTTTAATTTTTCTTAAAATGAAGCTGGACGATATATGACTTTTTCATATCACAGTATTGTTTTTAATTTCAGGCGATATCGATATATATCACAACATAAAACCAATCACCATATTTGTCAAGTTTAAATGTTCCATAGCTCATTAGTGAGATGTCAAATCAAATTGTTTGATTTAAGTATATATTTATTTTTCTGTTCAACATTACAGATGTACTGAAGTAATACAAAAAATAAAGTCTAATTTTTTTAATTGTTTGTTTTTAAATAATACAAAATAAAATAATCAAAAACAACTTCTTGAGTAAAATCAGTGCACATTAAAGACTCTTTTAAAGACAACATAAAATAAAATGCTACTTTTATATTGTGAGGCAATAAACAAAAGAAAATGTACAACAGGGTAACTGACTAAATGGACATATAAGAAATTCAGTTCTATTGCGATAGTCTTATACTGCAATCGAGAAACAGTTCTTTCACAATACATATTGTTAGCGTTTTATTGCCCGGATCTAGCTGAAGCTGATTCACATTTTGACAGATTCCAACAACCATATGCCTGCTGTTTTTGGGCGACTGAAGTCAATGACTCCATACAGTTTGCTGAGTTTCCTTAGACTGAAACTTTTTAAACTAATTTGACTGATAGGCTGGACTTGGTGCAACTTTAATGACTAGGATCAGTTGGAATCCATGTATAAATGGATTAAAATTGTTTATGTAAAATGAAATGTGCTGTAAATTGCTGCTATATAAATAACCTGAACAGATTGTAGTGGACTTTGATTTTCTCTTTAACAGCAGACTGACTAATACCTGACCAATTGACAGAATCTTTAAACTTGATTTTTTTCTATCACAACTTTGTGTTTTACAATTGGCAAACAAAGGATGTAAATCCTTATATTTGATTTACTGACTGGAAACACATTAATCATTCCAAAAAATATAATATGTTAAATGCCATATCATATTGGTTGTTTGTAAAATCATTGATTTTGTGTTCCTGCTTAATTTAACATTTCTTTAAAGGTAGGGATATATTGGCATTTTGCTGGCTGGAAGTGGCAATGACATTACCCAGACACTGATCAAGTACAGAGCCTGCGGGGGTCAGCCTTTAAGGCTTGCAGTGCGTGGCCCCTACACTTCTAGCTGCTCCCGTCGAACAAAACGCAAACTGGCAGTTGGGGTTGAGGGCTACAAGCCTTGAAGACCGAGAGGCTGGCAAGCTAATCCAAAAGCCTCATGTCGTTAGATGAGCGTTGGAAGGGCGGAGGAAAGGATGAAGTGTAAGCAAAGGGAAAAGATGTAGAAAGTAGAGAAGCGGATCTGAGTTTACAACTTTGTCAGGCTAAGGAGGTCATGAATAATAGATGCAATCAATTACTTGATTAGGAAGTTCAGGAACGGCCACTTCCCTCTCATATTGTGGGGATGTTGTCTAGGCACACTGTAAAGATTGTAAAGCCTTTTTGGATCTTTAGGCTGAAAACAATGGGGCGAGCAGCTCCTTTTCGAAGGTGATGTGGTTTGCAGAGATGATGCGTACCCTATCAGTGAACTTACAAACTGGGATGAAAGGATTCGTAAAGGCTTCTATTTTATCTAAGGGGTGGGAGGTTCATGTTATATCAACATACGGTGTCTTTGATTTATGTTAACTTTGCAGTCCTTATCCTGCATCCTCAAAATAGAAATGTTCTCTTCTACCAGATGTTTCTATATGCTGAGCTCAGTTGTTCTATTAATATGCTCAGGAGAGAATAAGGGGGCTGGTCAGCGTCTTTGATAGACTGTTGGACACTTGCCGTTTGAGTCGACGGATAATTCAGATCATTCTCTCGGTTTGCGGGAGTTGCATTGACAGCAATTGCATTATAGCAACAACTACGAACCCTAATAGTTTTAACATGCTTCCCGCAGACGGAGTGCCGAATATCTGCAGCTGTCATGCGGTATCACAATTAGGGTGGTGATTGCTGGGATGCCATTTGTTCTTTGTACCACCGTTTCCAAACAATTCCTACATCTCAGACACACAGGCGGACAGAAACGTTAAATATCGCATTGAAGTGAGGAGATCTGGGATGGGTGAAAGATTTTCCTTTTTGCCAATTGGAGATCTTGTAGGGAGGTGCTCCCATACAGGTGGGTTAGACATGTTGTTGTCCTTTGTCCCCCACAGGATTTTAAGTTTGTGTAACTTTCTAAAGAAAGATGATGAACTAGAGTATGGAAGAATCACAATGAGAACATTTTGTATTGCAGAATCATCCCATGCTGACACATTTGCAAATGTTTGAAAGATAGAGACTTTAATTACCATTTGATTTTAGTGTGCATAGTTGAAAATTAAACTTAGATTCTTGTCCTACAGTTTCTCAAAGTGTTGGTGATTTGCATCTTCTTTTGACTTTTGCATTTCTTTGTGTTTGGAGGAGTATCTGTCTTCTACGCTTTTACTAAATATTGAAGATGAACCCCACATCTGCTTCATCTGAACTGCATGTGCTCTTGTCTTTCCTATTTTTTTTTGTTATATATCCTTAGAGTAGCAAACAGAAAGAGACTCTGAATTAACTAAAGTTAAAGTTACTAAACTCTTTTTTGAATTGACAAAATGTTTTTGTTTTTTTGTGCTTTTGCAAGAAAGTAAAAAAAAAAAATTCCATTCTCTAATTAGGTGGTTAAAGTTAACTAAAGTTAAACGTTGTATTTTTTCGTCCAATGTAACACGATACTGTCAAAAGTTTCCTACAATTGACCTGGGGTGCCAATGAAATGCAGGTAACATATTTTGGAAACGTTTATTATTCCTTTAGGAAAGTTCAGCAGGAAAAAATAAAATTATTAATGGATTGAAGAATATGAACATTTCCTGTCATTTTTAAATAGTTTTCTTCCACATGGAATCATTTATAGTTGTTTTACACAAAACAACATGTAAAAGTAATTGGAAGTATAAACAAGCATGATTATTGTGCAAGTATTTGTTTGAAGCTTTGTAGCACACTGAGATTGGTGGTTGTTTCTTGTCAAAATACATCCCATTTATACATTAATCCATAAAGATTTTATTTTTTTTTGCACACATTTTTTTTTCCCTCCACCACTATCACTGTGCTGAGAAAGGATTTTGCCTGTCAGCATGTATAATTAGCAGCATTTGCATATCTACTTTTTTTTCCAAACTCCATTAAGCTGGTTATAAAATATTTATCTATAACCAAGTAAATGCTTAAAACGCTTTTGAAATTAGGCTCTTAAATGTTAAAATAAGGCTCACTATGATGTAAAAAAAAAAATGCTAATGTCTTTCTTGTGAAGATAAATAAAGTAAATAATATAAAATATTGGGTCTATTTTGTGTAAGGTAACATTTTTATCTATTTTTATGCCTTCTAAAAAATGTTTTGGTGCCATCAGTTATAAAAAAAAAAAAAAATAAAAAAAAAAAGCGCCTCAATTAGACAGTTGCATGCCCTAAAGAGCTGCTCCATATCACACTCTGCATGCAGATCCACCAAATGCTAAGTACTGCCACAGCATATGATACCAATGCCATTAGCCAGGTGGCTTTCATTATCCAAATTACAGCTATTGTTTATAATTAATTATTTGTAAATGGGAAGATTCTGAATATAATTGATGGCTTGAATTTCCCTCATCTCATATTAATTAGTTTGATGGGATTTTTCTAGGCTTTTCACTGCTTTTTTCCTTTTTTTTTTCTGTCCTCCTGTTAAGCTTTAGGATCTGTTACGCTGCAAATGCAGAGTAAAACACAGCTAACCAACTAAGCCATTGCTTCAACGTGGCATTCTTTTTTTAGATTCATCTGTGAATGTTCCAGCTCAATAAAGCCTGAAGTGCTGACCAGACAATCATACCAGTTCTGTGACAAAGTGAAAAACCCTAATTGTTTTTAATTTAATTTGCAGATTCACTATTTTTGGTGCGAGTGCATATTAATGCTCTGTCTGTTATAACGATGGGTAATTGGGCTTAGAGTAAATTGTTCCCTAACCACTCTTTTGTCTACCAGCCTTCTGTTGCCCAAATGTTCAAATTATATCCATTATAATTTCTTCTTGAATGTAAAGTTGAGTGTTAGGTTGACCTGCTGGGTTAGGGGTCTTAAAACCTTTTTTTTTTTCTTTTTTTTTTCAAATATTTGTTTTATTTAAAAAAAGCAACAATAGTAGGGGTTTAAACTTTTAATTACTGTTGATTCTCTTTATTGTTGGAATTCTTTTTTATGTAATTCATTTGAATAAATGTTGCAATAACAATTCAATAGTTTAACAGGTTTTCTTGCGCATCTGACAACAAACTGTGCCTAAACACTCCTGAAAAGCTTTTTGTTATTCGAGATTTTAAAAGGCAAAGCCATCACAAATAATTCCCAAACTACTTGAACCTTTGATGTTGCATCATTAGTGTATATAGTCTGCGGGGAGAAACGGTTAGAAGAAAAGATTTATAAACAGTTGTAAACAAAAAAAAACTCTTGGCATAAGTGCACTGACTCTTGTTCTGATATTTTGTTGAAGTACGTTTACATTTCTATTCACACATGCCATCGGTTCTACTGATCCAGATTAACTGAAGAAAAGACTGCACTATTAAAAAAATTCAAAAACGAAATCATTTTTCAAAATAGATCAAAAATAAAAAGGCAAGTATAAAGCTGCAGACCTACAAAAGGTTAACGCTGAAGGTGCTGCAGCGTTTTCCAGCATGTAAGATCACTCTACTGTATTCTCTATGCGTTTGGAGCAAAGAGCATGTATTTTCCAACATAAAAAAAACAAAAAAAAAACAGTCCTGATTGAAATTTGGAAGAATCTATATCTCAAAGCAAACTCAAACTTTTGGAACAACGCACTGCTCATCACCCAGGGAACTCCAAATTTACATAAATGCGTTGAGTTACAATTGAAAGCATCTAAGAGTACATATCTCAATAAATAAAGTTAGAAAATCCTTTGTTCTGCTTCCAGTTCTTACTTGAAGAGGGATGTGGACAGAGGAAGTATCTTCACAACGTGACAGATTTGGAGAAATTTACACGGCCCAGTTGACAAATATCTTTAAATTTTAATTTAAATGGTCGTGCTGATAAAGGTAAAACTAACAAATGTTATTTGATATATTTATTTTCTTCTTATTCCCCAATATTTTAATTATTGCAACATCTCAACTCTTTAGGACTCGAGTCTTCATTTCACCTGAGGTTTCAATGCTTTCTAGAAACTCTGTACATTATTAGACTTTTAGGTTTTGAGGGGAAAATTTTTATTTTATTTTTTTTCGTATTTTATAATAAAGAAAGCAGTTGAAGAAATCAGACTGAATGTTTGTCATGCAAAACATTTCCTTTTTAGTAGACATGAGCTATTTTTGTATTCATTTGTTATGAAGGTATGCAAAGTTTTAAAAAAAAAAGTTATTGGTGTGACAGACGATTTTCATTTCAACAACATTCTAAAGCTTAGAGCAATGCGGCGCTGTCGTTTCATTTGACCCCCTGGGTTTTTTTACTCCTAAGGTTTTATTTGTCACCGAAAATCTGATGTTTGAAATGGACCAATGTTTTCATGGATATTAAGTGCAGTTAATTTCCCTTTCAAGTTAAAGATTTAGCAATTAAGCAGTAATCATGCTCATTAAATAGAGTAATCCATTTAAGACCTAACAGATGTGTATTCTGACAGGGGGATTCATGGCGGTCCCCTGCCAACAATAAGACATGTAATGTTGCTCAAATACTCAGGTGCAAGGCTTTTTTTTCTTTTCTTTTCTTTTTGCAGCATTTAGTGTCCACATGTTGACAGTTGACCATTTAATGGCCTACTTAATTTCAACGACCCCTTCATCCCTGGGTGTCATTGGATATTGAAGCTGAGTTGAACGAGTGTTTCACTTGAAGCATTCTCGTTTGGTTTTTGTTTTGAAATCTTTCAGTCAGAGTATGTTGTAAATAAAACAACAGAGGAAAGTTTCAAAACTATGAATTACTATCGTTTTCATGCACTACTGTAGGTGTGCACTAACTAATGGGGAAAAAACCTCTTTAATGCATATAAATGATATCAACTTATGCTGTGGGGGTTGGGGAGCCTTTTTTTTTTTGGGAGGGGCTCTATGTCCGTCTTGTAGCTCTGCTTTTTTTCCAGGTTTGCCTCTGCCAGGTGTTTGACATTGACCGGAGCTGGAGATGAATGTAGCACCCACCTATAGGACTGATTGGCTCCTGGGACTTGCAGCTTCCATCTCTGAAAGTTTTTATTTTTATTTTCAAAGCTCACCATTATTCAGGGAGGGCCTCCTAGGTGTGCCATATACCAACAATGACATAAAAAAAAGAAAGAAAGTGTTCTGTCTCTCAATGTTTTGTCACAGCAGTCAAATACAGAATCTCATTGTGGTCGTCCGATTTGCAAATTGTGCAAACCGAGGGAGTGTGATTGTTATCAGCCACGACCTTACAACCCTGGAAGTGATTTGCATAAATATGATAAATGTCTCTCAACGTTAGGCATGTTTAGACTGGCTCTGAGTGGATGTCCAATTTATAACAACAACGTGATTAATATGAGTGCAGCTTTGCATGTATTGGTGAAATGGTGAACCAAACGACTTTCCAGGAACGATTAGTATGGAAACAAAAACGAGGCTTTATGTCTCATCTCTCATTCCCCCCCACCCACCCCATCTCATCACGCGTCATGGTGGTAGGAACTCTTTGTCGGAGGTGTTCATCTGGAACAACTTTGCCACTCTTGTTTTCATGTTCTTTTAGATTACAGGGCAGCTGGCCGCAGCTTTGAAGCTCGCCTCTCCCTTTGTCTCTCCGCGATGCACTCTGGTAATTAACTTTGTCCTTCTTTTATTTGTTCCAGTCACTCGCAGTCCACTCTTCTGAGCATCTTCTCCCTGGAGTACCAGGTTAGAAGTTTTCTTCCTTTGTGAGTCCTGACAGCTGCCTAATTGAATGATGAATGTCCCTTTATTTCTTTGTAATTGAACTGCCAGCTTTCTGATTGGTTTGGAGGACCCCCCCCCCCACCACCACCACCACCACCACATCTACCCCATTTATTCCCCCCTCTTCTTCCCCAACGCACGCACACCTCTATCTTCTCCTTCGTCACATTCACGTTGACGTGCCTTTTCCTGCCTGAGCCTCTGTGGATGTCTGCCAAACCTTCTCATCCATCTGTCTAATAACATCTTGCCCCTGCTTATTTGGTGGACCTGTAATAAATTATGCTAAACCATTATTATTCTGACAATCATAATTTCCCCGTGTAGTGCGGCTGTGTGTGCTAAATGTTTGCTGACTCGCACTGTCACTGCCGCTTTCCACAGCTGACAGCGGATGATGATAAATGGCCACTGCCGCCAGTGGCAGAAGGCAGCACAGGCAGAAAATGGAGTCATTTATCATCCCACTGACAGGTGTCAGTCACACTGCCCGTCTCTGCGGAATTACATTTTTTTTTTGTGTGTGTGTGTGTGTGGTAGCTTTTAAATAAGTTGTTTTTAAGCAATGCTCTTCCTCTTTTATCCCCTGTCCTCGTTGCTGCTGAGCAAAAGATGGCAATTGAATTGCATGAAAATGTCAGAGTGGTGTGTGTATAATGTCAGAGTTTGATCGAAAATGAAGGAAGGGAATACAAGGTTCAAGTGAACCAGGTGGAGGCGGAGGGAGGTGGCGGGTTTGAACAAGGCTGCCTCGGCACACCTTGACCCCTTGTGAACCTATGGAAATTAAATTACTACTCCTACAGAACAGAGTGCAAGGAAACGACCTAGCATGGCGGCTATTATGATGTTTAGTTGCTGGTAATCTCATCCTTTCTTCAGTTTTGACATTACTCCTAATAATTATGAAATTAAATCCACTGACAGAGGATTTTTGGTCAGTTTTAAAAAGCATAGAAGGAAGTTTGATTTCTGCTTTGACAACTTCAGATTTTAAATTATTATTATATAATCTGCTTATTTTATTCTGTAAGAATATGTGATCTACCAACAATGGAAAACTTTTATTTAGGTCCAGATTACATTAAAATGGAGATTAAATGACAATCTTTTGAAACCCTTTTAAATTAAATGATGCATGCATTAGAGAATTTTGCATTTATCGGCACAGTTTGTGAGATCTTTTAATTTCATGATCATCCTTCCTACTGAAAGTAATATTGATTAGTAGTGGCCCCGACAGAATCCTAACTTTAATCTGATAGAAAAGTCTGTGGAAGGAGCTAGAGATAAATGTGATATAAAGAAGATCTTCTTACCTCAAAAAAGTTGGAGCTCATCAGGAAAGATCGATTATTTTAAGAGTGGAATCGCTTAAATAATTATGATGGTTCAGTTGTTGCAGTGTAACTAAATATTACCCCCTTTAACTGTTGAAAAAGTGACGCAAATAATTGTTGACATACACATTTCAATGAGGTTTTATTATAAATTTAAGCTCAATTTTCACAAGAGCTGTGAATCATTTTAGGTGTACCTGTAAATAAGAATATAAGGCAGTTTGGTTCTTGGAGCATGTATATTTTTGGAATATATATATTTTGTCTATCAATTGTTTGAACTATAATTTGTGTATTATTCTTTTTTTTCACTTATTTTTCAATTGTGACAGAAACGAACTAAAAGGACAATCTCAAGACACCATGTACCAGATGTTATGGAACGATACTACCAAAGGTATTATTACCCTTGGCTGGATATGTGTATGTATTTATTTATTTGTGGGCTTATATTTATCCTGACATTCTATGATTCAGAAAGGGACTTGCCAATACTGCATGCAAAATCTGACTAAATAAATCACTACTCAGACTTAATTCCCTGCCTTCACGTGCACCTGCTAAGCCACAGCTCTGTTTTCACTGTCGTATTTAAAAAAAACCAACAACAACAAAACAATAAACATTCCATATTTGCCTTATGCAAGCCTTATGATGGGATGATTATGTGTAATTCAATTAATGTGGCTGAAATAAAAAAGGCAAACAAAAAAGTCTGCAACAGGAACAGCCTTTTTGCATATTGCAATTAGCCTTTTATTTAGCTTATTAGGCCATTGTTCTGGGGAAAAGAAGTCTGGATAATGCACTTCTAATCAACTTAGAGGAGCAAACCTCAGAGATGATCTTGACGAGATCTGAGGGGACTTTCTGTTTTAGCTGGCGAGGGAAAAAAGGCTTTTTGGGCGGCAGGGGTTAACTAACTATCATATGCATGTCTGGCTTGAAGGAAATTTGAAGCCCTCTAAGAAGTGCTGTGTTAACCGCACCGAGCCTGCCATATGCCACCCAGGACAATGTCATCAGGGACATTAGCATGTCTTGGCTAGCCTGATCTAGCCCCCTCTACCCCGCAGTCTGTCTTTGTGAGCTGTTTTTCTTTTTCCTTTTTTAACCACAGCTTTTGTCCTTTGTTATAATGAAGGTTTCTGAGTGAATCCAAGGTTCGCCCCACTGCGCCTGTCCTGCTGGAGTTGGCAAATGAGGTAACAACACTTGGTTTAACTTATTTTTTCCTATTAAAACCGTACTAAATACTCTTCATATGAATGGATAAAGATATCTTTGGTTCAGTTTTTAGATTTTCTCCCTTGTCTGTTAGTCATTATCAAAATTGGGAAAATGGCTCTCTCCATTACCAATTATCTAATGCAATTAGCTTCAAGCTCCATTAGGCAGATGTAAAAATAGTTTTTTTGTTTTATTTTGCAATTTTCCAAATTGCAGTTCACACAGAGTTGCCACAAAGTGCGGACAGGTGAGAACAGGGGTCATCGGCTCATTCCTCCCTTTATCACATTCTTGTTTACTTTAGAAGCTCAGAGTAGTTTTTATACTTGCTAGTTTGCATTTACCACATATTGATATAAAAGACGTGGAATAGGCTTCTGCTGTTGCTATATATATATATATTTTTTTTTTTTAGCATCAACCGATAAATACTTTGTATTTTTATTTTATCAAGATGAACTAAGGTTTTAAAATGTTGCTGTAAAATAATACATTTTTTGTCATAGCAAATGACAGTATTCCTACTTGCATACCTTTTGCAACACATTTCCAATCAGCTTGCTTGTAGAGGGCCAAATTTCTATGTTTTACTTAGATTAATAAAGCTTTTTAATTATTTGGAAACTCTTCTGCAGACATGTTTCTGGAGAATAAAGGAACCAGCTGGACAACCAAGCTGAAAGCTAAGCTAACTATCCAACTAATTTGGGTAATTTGTGCTTATATTATAAAAACAACAAGGCAGCAAAACGGTATATTATTGTCGCATAAAAAATTGCACAATAAGCACTTAAAATTTAGATAACAAAAATTATTGGTGTTTATTCAATGTTTTTGCTTTAATGTCTGTTCAAAAAAATGTTAGAACAACATTATAACGCCAGTAATCTACTTGTTTCCTTATTTTAGTACCAGTACAAATAATTGTTGGCTTTGTGTTTAGATTTAAACAACCACATTATGTTACATACGTTTCTTTAAAAAAATTAAAATTCTTAAAACATCATATTTTAATTTTTTTTTTTGAAAGGGCCAGAATGAAAGAAACCCATTTAAACACATAACTAATTTTAAAGCACATTTACTCTGTCCGTCTCTTCCTATTATCTATATAATTTTCATTGCAATAGCCTCTATCGATAATCTTAATATTTAAATATATTATTTATTTAAACACACTTCGATGTTATTAGATCTTATAATGTAAGAGTGTTTTTTGAAGGGGGGGGTTTGTGTGTGTAAAATTTCAGAGGACTTTAAAGTTAACAATTGTTTCTCACTTTCTTCTTAAATGATTTTTCTTTTTCTGGAAAGCACATAGATTATGGTCTATGAACCATTTAACTGTCATTTTAATATGCTACTTAACATTTAAACCAAGCACTCATACCCTCCCAGACTGCTAATTGATGTAGTTCCATGTCTTTATGAGATAATATATCTTCAAAAGAGGAAAAAGATTAACAGAGATGAAAGCTATTTATGGGTATTTTCTCCCCAGAAGAGAGTCCATGAATAAGGGAATTTTAACTAACTGTTTTTCAAGGTTTATGGGGATCTTTATGCAAATGTTACATGTAGGCTTTAGCACAGGTGGAGCACTTTATGTGACAGCCATTAGCTTTTTTTTTGGGGATAAACGATGAGCATTATTTAACTATCATTTCCTGCAGGTCTGTTAATCTTATTCACATGTTAAACTGCAGCATACTGGCATGAGAATGGAGATGGACTGATGATTAATGTGAAAACTAAGGGGACGCAAGTACCTGAACTAATCAGGTAGCACTTATTCAGGCTTAACCTGCTTAAGTAATTCTGCAATTTTTCATGTGTCAGTTTCCTAGAATCTGCAACTCTCTTGTTATCCAGTGGTGTGAGGAGAGAGGAGGCCAGTGAGCACTTACAGGAAGAAAGGACAGAAAGTAGGGAAGATGACCAGAGAAACATTGAAAACATTGAAATGAAAGCGGTGTACACCCTCAGAGGGTGTACAATTATCAGGGGTCCTAATAAACACACAAAGCCACGCCCCAATTACAAGAGACATGTAAACTCTCGTCTTTGAGAAACATTATGGAAATGTTAGCAAATGCCATGGTGGGTGTAAAGACGTTTAGACACAAGGATCTCTGCCTCCAGCATTATCATAATGCATCTGAGGAAAGATGAAATGCGGCTGCAAGCTGAGTGCAAATTCACTGTTGGTCCCCAATTATGCTAACAAGAGGAAAAATGTTCAGTAGTTCTAAGAATGTTGCTTTATAACAAGCTCCTCACAAATCTGTGTTTTAATTCCCTCTATACGAGGGTGACTGAATGAGATGGTGCTTCTTCACATTGATTTTAAGCGCATACATTGATAATATGAAGGTCAGGGGAGACATCTTCATTTCACACATATGGAAATTTACATGTTTAATAGGGCTGCAACTAAACTATTTTAATAGTCGACTAGTCACCGACTATTGAAACGATTAGTCGACTAATCGTATAATTATTCATTTTTTCTTACATTTAGCATGAAATTGCTTTAGTTATGTGGCAAATGATAATAAACACAAAAAAGATGGGTACTTCAACGAAATATGCATATTTTATTCAACTTTGCTGCTGATTCATACAAAAAGTAAATAAAAATATCCTATCTGAAACCAGTTAGGCCCAGTGCTCAGTCAGTATAGACGTAAATCCAAAAATAAATAAATCTGTCCAATTTTTAAGGACAGGCAAAGGGGTTTTATAAAAAATAATTAACGGTTTTAACCACTGACTTTGTAGATACAAATTCAAGTTGTAAGCACTGAACTGGGCTATCATCCGTTGAAACCCGACACCATCAACCACAGAGAGCGGCCTCATATAATAGATCAGCATTTGCAATACTGACTCAGTGAGGACAGTCACCTGTTGCAGGCTGCACTTCTGTTTCTTTTGTAGAAAGGAGTCCATGGTGGCTCTCTTCGTCAGACTGCATGTATTTAATTTAAAATACGTTTGTCATGCGCAGTCAGGCATAACAATAAAGCTCTCTTTTAAAGTGAAAAAACGCTTAGAAAATGTATATAGTACACCAAAAACAAATATATTAACGTTACCGGAGCGAGTCAGACTCCGTTTCAAGTGCCCGATATGCGTTCTTTTTAAATGTTCGATACTCAAGGTCTGCTTTGCAAACCTTGCAAGTAGTGATGGGTCCGGCAACACCGATGCGTCGGCCCATGTATCAGGCTCATAGTCAAAACCCGTGTCTGTGCGCGTGATTTCAGCAAGTCACGTGACCGATACAGCAACTGTTTCGAACTGACACTGAAGCACCAAACTGTGTTTATAAGGAAGCGAATCTGTCAACTGGATGCATTTGCCAAAAGAATGCTTGATCCTTTTCGGTACAGCGTCAACTATGGAGCCTCAAGGCAAACGAAAGATTTCCGCAGTGTGGGACCATTTCAAACTTACATCGAAAAATAAGGGAGTTGTTTTCATTTTGTTCTTTCATCCAGTTCTTTTTTAGATTCTACTTGATCTATCTAAATCCAAATTCAGCTGAAATGCACTCTTAGTCGAAAAAGCGTAACAGACTAAATTTCAAAACGTTGCAAAAACTTATTTTTTTTTATACAATTGTTTTTTTGTCCACAAGCATCCTCATTTCAAACACATTCACTTAAATGTTCACTTTATGGTTCATGTTCACATTATTTATTGACTGTATCTAAGAATATCATATATTTTCAATTTAACGTAAGATATTAAATAATACAATATATAATATACAATAACCTAAAATGAGTTAAATGTTATTGTTTACACTGGTTCATCAAATCAGTCTATCTACGTTGCCTGTAGGGATTTTTAATGTCCAGCATGTGTCAGTATTCACTGACACAGTATCGACACAGTATCAATACAGTTTTGCTGTGTCGAAACACTTCATGAAGCCTCATCTACCCATCACTACTTGCAAGTAATCTTTTTATTCGCCGTATCCAGGCAAAAATGCTCCCAAACTTTAGAAGTTTTTGTACGCGTTGCTAAAGTGTTGGTCGTCGCCATTTCTGTGTAGGTCACCGCTCGACGCTCTTGTGCACGTGACTCTCGGCAGATTCTGATTAAGCGAGATGCCTCACTCTGTTGGAAAAACAATTCTGGCCACAAAAGTCGACAATGGAATTCATTGTCGACTTTTTCTATTATTGATTTTTGTCGACAACGTCGACGAGTCGTTGCAGCCCTAATGTTTTATGCATTGCTTTTGTCTAATTAACTCTGGGTTAACAACAGGCTTCTTTATGGTGAACTGATCTCTGCAGTAACAATGTTTGAAAATGCAGTCTTGTAGACACCTACAGCATCAATCATTTGTGTTTTCCTACCTGTCAGGGCTTCTCTCTTCACTCAGGCCAAAACATCGCTCACCTATAAGGTGTCTTCATGTTCAAAGACTGCTATGGCCATAGGTTTTTTTTTTTCCTTCCTATTCGGGACTCCGTTCACATCGTCCCTGAGGTGTGTCCTATTAGTTGTTGCTGTTTTCCCTCAGTTATCATTCTATGATTAAAGCTCCCCTTGTTGTTTCTCGCCTGGGTGTAGTATGTGCTGCTTTTCCTTACAAGATGAGAGACGGGGGAATGTGTCTTTGACAGCGGTTAAGTCGACTCAGGCAGCTACCTTGGCTGGGTAACAGTCGATCTATTGTTCTTTTTGGAAAGGCTACTGCAAAGTGAGGGATTTCAAAAGCCAGTTTGCGAGGGGATTGTCAAAAGATAGGTCAAGGGTTAGGAATACGATAATATAATTTAGAGCCATTAAGATCATCATTATGTATGACATCACTAAAACAAAGACAGCTGGTGTCATTTCAGCACTAAAATGTTCAACCTCTTTGGAAAAAACCCTGAACTTCACAATGTGTATATTTAGTTAGATGTTTTTTATATAAATTTGTTCCATATTGTTGGTTCAGCGGGTTCTATAAACGTTCTTGCGTAACTATTCATAGACGTTTTTAGAATTTGTTACAACCGCAATGTTTTTTAAGAGTTTTGTGTGATACACCAACACAAACACAATCGACATCATGATGACAGTTCAGAGGCTGTAGAGTTAAATGCACGGTCAGCTTTTCAAATGAAAATAAAGTGTTCTGCTTACATAGGAGCAAGGTTGAAGTGTTGAGCCTACATGCGAGGAGCATTAGACAGAAAACTGTACACAAAAGATCCTGACTTTGGTCAAAGCATATTTATGTTTTAGATGCCCAAATTTAAGTCTAGACCTATGAATGATTAAGAATCTTTGACGTGATTTTAACTTGTGTTCACAGTCACACTCCATTAGGCCGAAACACTTATTGTTTATCGCCATCGTGATAAATTTGTTGTCATAAAAATGATGATTTATCGTAACAACGATGGGTTAAGACAAATGTTTGAAAACTCCAAAAACCTGTATCTCTTCTCTGCTTGCTATCACTAAAAATACATGTAATATATTTAAATACAGGCACTGTGTGCAGTTTTACGCTAGAAATCACACATCACTTTTTTTCAGTTTATCTGTTTGTTTTTGATAATAGTCCTCATGTAAGTCTTATAGAAAAGCATATTAAAATTTTTAATATATGTCGCTCACCCCTATTCTTCGTTTGATCTGCTTAAATCTAAGCTATTTTTGTTAAGAATGGGGGAAACAATGTTAATCTCTTGATATACACTCCTGCCTGTACAAAACGGCAGCTGTAATTGTAATGGAAGGTCCTACAACAAAGTGGAGGGGGTCGATTACAAATCCACACTACATTTTTTGAAAAAAAAAAAAAAAGACAGTAAAATCCATTTATACTTTTCTTTTAACTGTGTGTTAAGCTGTTACATAAAATCTCAATAAGGAAGCACCAAGATTTGTTTCCAAAATCTGATCAGGTTTAGTTTGCACTCATTTTAAATCGATCTTTTACTCTTGTTTTTTTTGTTTTTGTTTTTTCTTGAAATTTTTGGTCTAAAGGTGGATCTGTCTCCTGCTCTGATGGCTCGTATTATCCTGGATCGGTTTCTTAAGGATATGGACGGCAGAATACGTGAGTAACACTTTTCCATTTGTAATTCCAGTGATCTTGTCGTCAGTCTTGAATGCAGAACTTTGTTGAACCTTTCTCCGTTTGAGTCTACCAGCTGTATTTTCCAAACCCAATACGAGATGGACAACATTTATTTGAAGGGACGCGAATGGCAGCCAGGTCTTTGGAGAATTATCTTTCTCTTCATTGCAATGTGGATTAGTCTGTGTTACTTTTTAGCACTTCTGAGTTCTTATTTTTTCCTTCAACCTAATCTCGTATTGCTTCCTTTTATTGAAAAGCTTTGCTTCTTTCTTTTCCTTTGACCCACTGGTGTACACGTAGGAAATTGGGTAAAGGAACACTGTGATAGAAAAAGCAAACTGTTCCTCAGTAGTGCTGATGGAGCAGCTCGGGACAGCAGACTTCTAGACACAAATATTTTTGTTCATATTATCATAAATCTGGAAATGATTGTTTGTTATCCATCTCTTTGTCACATTTTTTATTTTTTTGCAAGCTACGTATTTTATGTTGATATAGTTTCCTATTTTGTACGTTTTTTTTCCAGCTAGCTGTATTTGTCTGCTGGGCAGTTGATACTTTTGAGAGTGAATTACATGATGACAAAGAAAAAAAAAAAGAAAAAATACGTGCTTCCAATTTAAATCAAGAAAAAGATTAAACTGCATGTGTGTTATTTTCGACTTCAGCACAGAGCAGCCATTTGTCAAAGTCAGAGATGTGATTGCTTTGGACCTGATGTTATCCACTGCCTGTCAAAATACCAGTCAGAGCAGCTTGTAGAACATCGCTTTCATCCAGGAGAGCCGGTCGCCGCACATAATAGCATGCTGCATCTCCATATTGTAAAAGCATACTTTAATTGCTCAGGAGGATGGAGTCTAGACCATTGTTTTATGGAATAACCTCAATCTACCGAATTTTTTTTTGGTGATTACAGATCACAACCAAATTTGACTTTAGATATAACCCAATTGAATCTGAAGTGTATAGTGGTGTTAAGGTAATGAACAAAATCCCAGGCTTTGAAAATATTTTATATAATTAATATGTATATTGAATACTCCAACAATTGAAAGAATATGCAAAAATTTCCCACCTACCTGGACATGGATGGCCGTTTGCTTACATTGTCAGTCCAGATAAACAAAGCATAGATCAGAAGAGCATCCAAGAGGTCCATAATGATTTTGCATCGGCAGCAGACATCAATAACTCAAGTCTGTTGAGTTAAATTCACCAATATGGCATTCGTGAAGTAACAGCAAGATTATGCAATAATAACAGTTTAGACGCATCTAAATGTTGCATGACACAAAACCACGAGGTCTCGACTTCAAGAGATCTAGTGTACACCCAACCGAGAATCTGTTGCTAGACTTTAAGCTCAAAGTTTTGATGCGGTCTCTCCAATCCGACGGAGGTCACATGCTTTTGCAGAACCTAATAACTAATTAAAAAGACGCGCCCCAAAATACTGTCATTCCGGTTGTTCAGTTGTTCTCAAGTATTCAAATTCATGCGGCACATTTCTTTAGATGGTTATTAGTTAAAATCTTTAAAGGTAATTTAACCTTTTTTTTTCACTTTACAACTATATACTTTTAATACTATTGGCCTGTTACATAAAACCCTGATAAACAATGTAATTATTGCGGTTGTCTTTTTCTGCAGGTAAGAAATCAACATCTCTCGTAAGATTACTAAGCTGGATAGTTTTTGTACAATATATACTTTTTCTATTGTTTTTTACTCCATACTGTGTCTTTTATTATATCCTGGAATATAGATGTGGACGATTTGGAAAAGTATGTATTTTCTTGTCGTCCTCTGCACGGTTGCCTTCTTAAGACCCAGTGACTACGCAGCGGGTTTCTGTTTCGACTAAGCTTCAGTAAAGCCCCACTTTGACCGGCCTGACCTTTCTGCATGAATTGCTTCCCGCATAGAGGCTGCGGTCAAATCTTCAAATCTCCCTTTGAGTATATTAGACCCCAGTAATGTGTTTCTACCATGAAACAATGCAAGGATAATTGCCTGTGCTGGTGATTAGCTAACAGGTTGGTTCAATGCTATCGGCAGGCATATCTGTCATGCCCCCTCCATCCCCAGACTTTAGTTTGCACAGGTTTATGTTTGTTGTGTTTTAGTGGAAGTCTGCAGGGAGGGCAGCCAGGCAGGCCTCCTGCAAAGATCAATAGACTTCTATATAAGGGACATTACCCCCGACTGGGTGAGTGGCTTGCCTTTGCCTGGTGATGTTGTTGTTTTTATTCCTTCACTCTTTTCTCCTGCATTTAAGAGAAACAGGAATGGGGCCTCTGGGACTATAGAATATACGTACAACCACCCGCAGTGGATCAATAGAGAATGTTAAATTGTTTTCTTTACCCTCCTTGTTTTGTTTTTTGCTCGCTGGCCACCGCCGCTCCACCTCCCTCGCCTTCGTCATAGCAGCAGGCGCAGATGCCACCACACCCCGACACGACGACACCGCCAGCAGTCTGCTTCTCCGTCTCTTCGCAGCTTAAGTATCGGAGAGAGAATCAGTCAAGCTGACAAAAGTCTATCCGGTGTCGCCTGTGAATTAATCAATATATTCGAAACCGATTTTACTGTGTATTGAGTATAATATCAGCATTCATAATGTTGTTGGCTCATGAAAACAGACGGGACATGTGGGCCGAGAAAGGTCATGTGCACTCATTTCGAGATGATCCCAGTGAATACTCGAAAACTCTTTGTGCTGTTGCTTTGTTTTATGCAAAACCATTTGGAGAATAATTCAATGGAGTTTCACAAATCTTTTATGAAATAAATTATGATCGTTCTGGACTGAATCCTTTATTTAGCAGATCCTTTTTTTTTGCTATGGTTTTAAATTCTGCTTAATATTATTGATTTGCCATATAGAGAAAGTTATTAATAACTTGAAAGTGTTTTTTTATGTTTTTAGGGAACATGTGGTGCTTCCTAATCTATGTTGTGACGGAGGTTCTAGATTGTGTTTTTCTTTGGAAAGAATAAATTAGATACATTGTATTTTCATATTTAACATTAAAGCTGTTCTAAAACATGCATAGATATAATGGGTATGTCATTGTAAAGAATGACTGTACATCTTTTCAATATTATTAATTTATAAGATTTCTCATCTTGGCCTACTTTGTGCTATGGCGTATAAATGCACCTCTAACCAGTTTATTTCCATTGAAATTCTGTATTGGAGAGCTTTTAGTCCCAAGCAGACACAGTAGGGGAGCTCAGGCTCTTTTACCCACTCTTGTTATCTCTTCATCTTTCTTTCTATTCGTATTTTTACTGCAGCAGATATGCGTCTAGATTTAGACATTTTTTTATTCCTTTTTTTGTTTTTGTTTGAGGAGGCAATTTTGTGCGCTATTTGACCTTTTACATTTTCCCAAGGCCCAGTTTCACATTAGATTGCTGCTCCATGTTTTGCAACTACGCGATTTGGCTGCCTTTAAGATTTATCGTCACATTCCTTTACAGAAGCCTCGTACGTGGCATTATAACTGTCCCCTACTTGATGTTAATACTGTGAGAATGTTAGTGTCTGCCATGATCTTTTTAGGTCCTTGATAGAATAACTCCTGTGTTTTGTTGACAAAAAAAAAAAAAAAAAAAGTGCTGAGAAACGAATGTTGCTCTCCGTTTTAGCCGGTAAAAATCTCTTAGCGTTCACTGTGATCGGTATTGTTCTTCGAGGGCACCTCTCTTTTCTTCCCTCTCGCACCCTTCTGCTGTTTGGAGCTGGTGTTTGTGTAATTGCAGCCTTTTTTTTTTTTTTTTTTTCAAATAATGAGAGCAAGGGCTCTTCATTAGTGAGAATGGGAAGCAGTCGGTACAAATGCGACTGTGTGGACATACTTGTGTGTGTGAGCGAGGTAGGTAAGCAGCATGATTGCACTTCACTTGACAAGTATACTAATTACTCCTTTTCAGTATAGGAGCTCCAGTCAGCCTTTGCCACAGTCTAATGGCCTGACCTGGAAGGCCTCTCTCCATAGTATAGCCTCCCTAGGTCTAGTATTACTACAGCTGCTCACGAACACAGACACACACACACACACACACACACACACCGAAATGTAAAGTTTCATCTCACTGCTATCAAGCAGATCAGTTCTGCCCCAGTAACCTCTTCAGGGATTGGATTCCTCCTGCACAGGAGATACTGCCTTATATTATCAGCTAACACCCACACACCACCAGTTTAGAAAAAAAAGCACTTTTTTTTTTTTTTTTTGTCCTTCCTGCGCATCTCCCGACTCTCTTCCTCCTTCCTTTTTTTTTCAGTGCGGGAGGATAAATTTAAAAGGAGTAAATTGGAAAATCAAATGAGGGCTTTAGGCAGCCGCAGAGATTTGCAGAGCTGTCGGCCGGCGTTGGAGAGCCTCATCCATCATGTCCCACAAGTAGTCAATTCCTCTAGTATCTGTAAATGTTTTCAGATATTAGCCAATTTATATGCTCCGAGATTCATCATGGAAAATCAGCTTTAGCGGCGCTCATTATCAGAACCTGTCTCTCCCCTTGCTCCATGAAGTTTGATGTACGAGCGTCCCTACATGGGAGGGGGGGTGGGGGGTGGATCGGTGTATAACGAACAATGTTAACTGCCCCCCCCCCCTCTGTGAAAAGAAGTGGGTTTTTTAATTAATAAACAAACTTCCAGTGGAGCTCATCAGTGTCAAGGGCAATAACAACTGCCATCCGTTATTGTTTATCAGGGTCCTCCCTCAACAAATGTTGCTGTTTAATGAGGTTTTCCCGCATTTTTCTTTTTCACTTTCAGATAATGTCTTTTTTTGTTGTTTTTTTTTTTCCAGAAAAGGAAAAAGCTACACTTAAGTAGGTAGTTAAATCTCGGGTAACTGTTTCCTCGCTCTTACCTTGCAGTGTGCAGCTTATCTTAGCTTTGGAGCTGCATGTGACAACAGACCTGTGATTTGTTTACACTGGTTGTTTTCTTTAGCGAATCCCAGTGGAGGCGTAGCGTTTCACATCTATTATTCTCCTCTGTTCGTTTCCTGCTCAGATGTTGACGGTGTGATACCGTGCCTTAGTAGGAATTAATACCAACATGGGACAATTACAGTAAATATGGTGAATGTTTACAAGGTGCAAAGTTGTGCTGCAGGGCTTTGTTCTCTCTGCCTGGTGTTCCTAAGATTATCCCTTTTTTTATTCTTATTATTTCCCTGCACATTTTTTATGCACATGTTTGAAAAGGAACGAGTGTGTGTAGCAGAGAGGAGCTTGAGGTGTTAGAGAGGTGTGCGTCTCTTGAGGCGGGGGCGTCTTTAATAAATGTATGCCGATGTCGGAGGCTGCAACGATGCGGAAGATGTAAAGCGCTCATGTTGTTATTTACTGCTGTGTTTGTGTACAGCAGCGAATCCCCGGCCCTGCAAATGGCATCATGCCTCCGTGATGAATGAGCATTAACGTAAACTCATTTTAAAAGCATTCTGATTTATTAGCCGACTGGCCTCCAATTTTCATCAGGTCAGTGCTTGGCTAAAATTCTCCAACGTCAGCGGGAAGGTCATCTATTAATGGCTATTTTTAACCCCACTGCTA
>JAVLVB010000558.1:3608352-3630652 GCA_032876305.1 Orestias chungarensis | reverse complement strand
GTGTGTGTGTGTGTGTGGGTGTGTGGGTGTGTGCGTGCGTGCGTGCGTGTGTGTCAGAGACCAATACGTGGCAGTGGTCAACCTCCAATTATGAGTGCTGGTAAGACAAGAGCTGTAATGGCCAAGTTTTGCCTTTGGGGAGGTTTATTACACGCTGCTGTTTTGCAGAAGCAGCGTCAAATCTATAAAACGACCATTAGGAAGAGGGAGAAAAAAATCAATCAAAATGCCATTAAAGTGGAATAAGTTGCCAATATTGCTGATGTGGTTGCAGGTCCTTTGATTTTCCTTCAGCTTATTAGGCACAGTCGAGTAGTGACTTTGTTAAGGGAAACCAGTGTTGTTGGGGAGTAATATGTCTCCTGGCTTCATAAAGTTTGCTGCCTCATATTTCCCGCTTTATTGATTATCCATTATCATTTGTCAAGAGGTGTCCTAACTCAAGGGGAAAATATAACCCTCTTTCTTCACCGCCGCCTGCGCCGCACACGAGCGCGGTATGGATCTGAGTGTGAAGGTACCAATCTCTGAGAAAAATGAGCAGCGAAATAAAGCACGGCCCCCCGTGCCTTGCAGCTGTAAGAGGGGAGCGTGGTGTTAGGCGGTGGGTTGGTGAAGCATCGTGGCTGGAAGAGAGGAGCGGATAGAAGGTTATAAAAAGGGAAGGGGGAAGAAAACTGAAGCTTGGGGAGGAAAATGGAGAGACGAAGACACGGAAGCAGCAGAAAACGCTCTGCTACAAAGGCTTCGTTCTAATAAAATTTTTATTTCAGACACGATAATCGATTTTGAGTTCGTGAGAACAAGATGAGATTTTAGAAATAATGCGGATAGAATGAAGAATTTATTTTTGTCAATCTTTTAAGATTGACTG
The DNA here is from genome assembly GCA_032876305.1 of Orestias chungarensis. Lineage (NCBI taxonomy): Eukaryota > Metazoa > Chordata > Actinopteri > Cyprinodontiformes > Cyprinodontidae > Orestias > Orestias chungarensis. Next base: position 3,629,778 of record JAVLVB010000558.1, on the reverse strand, counting down.
ATAGTTTCACAGATTGAACTTTGCTTTAAGGACTACACCATTTGTGTGTAATACATTAGTCCCCAATTTGTTCCTGTTCTCGGGATATGTGTTTATCACATCATAACTGGTCAAAAAATCATCTCGTGGCCATAAATATGAACTGTTAGTAGATCATGTTCACCCCCACCTCCCATAAACAACAAACAAAAAAATAAATGTTTTGTCTGTGATTTCTACTGTTCGTTTATGAGCCCAACTTGTGTTTGTTTGCAGCAAAGTACTGAATATGAATAATGTGGTGAAGTATTATTCGGTGCGATTTTAGTCTTTAGAGCCATATTGGTTTTAGTATTTGTGGCTTATAGACTGTGAGACTAATTTATTGCTATCATCACTTTTCTATAACAATAAATGTCACATTTCAAATCCATATAGTCCAGTCCTGCCATATACTCTTACAATTACGGGTATTTTATACGTTTTATTCCAGATTTCAAGCAGAAGATTTGTTTCAATACAGACTCTATAAAGTAGCTAAGTAACTCATTATTTTAGTGCATAATGGATGCAAACTTTAGCTTTATATATATATATTTTACCGTAGCATTTTTACCATAAATGCTACCATAGAAATGAGTTAAAAATGGAGAGGCTTGTCAGTGCTGTCAGCTAGCTCCCAGCAAAGTCTTTAGTTGATATTTGATCCACCTCCTTTCTTACTTGAAAATTTTAGTCTTAAACATACTTACAAGATTTCAAGCTTAAAGCAGTCTGCTTTTTATCCAGGGATCACACCAATAGCTTACACTTGCTTTTACAGATTCAGGATGTGACATCATTTAGGAGGCAGCTTACAAGACAGACTTTACTTCAATGATGTGTGTTATTTCAAACCATGAGTCAATATATCCCCTTAGACCTCTGCTCAGTTGTGGCCTAAAAACTGGTGGTAATATGTACCTCACATTTAAAATCATTACCTGTTTGTTTCGTGGCAACACATTTTAAAATCACAAGTAACGTGTATTGGTTTCATTTCTCAGGTGGTTTTGGTGAAAGGCAGCATCCATGCCTAAAATGTGAATAGAAATATCCCATCAAACCGTCTGGGATGCCGCACGTCTCTCAGACACCCTCGCAGATATATATCACCGAAACGGCACGTCTCAGACATTTCGTCACACAATGATACAATCCATTTAATTCAAATCTTTTTAAGAAGTGATTTAAGGAATTTTTAGCTGTTGCAGCAACACTGAGTCAATCCAGCACGCTCTCGTTTCATGATTTATAACGTTAGTCGAGCAATAATGGGATGAGAGATGCAGAATACTGTGCGTTCGTAACAAAGATAAACTACATGAAGCGGCTGTGCTGTGGACTGAAACATTTATCTACTGGAAATCTGCACGCTCTCTCTAATGGACAAGTGGAGACATACGACAATAACTGCATGCAATGTTTTCAGGTTGCTTTCTCTGTCTAAATTTCCACAGGGTGATGGAATATGGACATTTTCTTTTTGCTATTTAAGGCAAGAATGATACTTCCTTTTTTTTAAATTACATTTTTGTAGGTTAAACAAGTATATTTTATGTATTTGCTCATACACTATATAGTATACAGACATTTTATTATTTTTTTCTTTTGTCTGATTCTGACCCGAGTTTGGAAAGAATTAGTTGTGTTTTTCTTTTTGGAAAGAAAAAACCTTCAATAATGTACTGTAGATTCCTTGAAAGAGAGTAGTTTTTATCCCATCACAAAAGCAAGGATAATCATCAATCATGTCAAGTCAAAGAAGTACATCAAAGTGCATGTAGTTGGTTTGTGAATTTATAGACTGAAGATGGATGGAAATGACTTTTATGATCTTCGGCCAATCATTTGGTCCATCTGTACTGATGGGTTTGTTTATTTTGTCGTAACCTTCTCCACCATCTTGATTTCAGCTTCTAAAACCGTCCTCAACAACATGCTGAAGGAGCCATCATTAATTCCAGACCAAATACTGGCAAATAATATCTACCAAGTAAGAAGTTTACTTTTTGCATTTCACCGTTAAATCTTAGTTTACTTTTAAGGAATGCATGTATTTGTTTAGAATACATACACAGGTGATGTTGCCCCATTAGTTCACCAACCCTCTGCTCATAAGAAAGGAGGTTTGTAATATTAGTCCTGCAGTCATTGGTGAAGTCACCTGGCAGCCGGTGGTCGTGTCTGCCGGTCTTTTCTTCCCCCTCCCTACTCAGCGCTGTGTCAGCTCTCCTTATCTCCCTTACACCAGCCCCTTTTATTTGGTGTGCTATAACATTTCTTGTCCCTCTTTTGCAGTGCACAATAAATGACTGCTGTTATGGACCGCTGGTAGACTGCATCAAACAGTATCTTGTCCCATAATATTTTAAGCTCGAAATTGACTAGGAGCTGTTGAAGGGGGATGAGATGTGTCAGGCTTTACCTGACATAAAAGTTCTGCTTCACAGAGTGAAGTGTTTCATCCCGTCTGCTGTCCCACTCCCACCGATCCCAAGGCTCGAATGCAATGGAGGGAGGAGCAAGAGGAGTGGTTCGGTTGACCTAAATGCATCTTCATGTGAGTTTGGGAGACGAGACAAAACTTTCTCTGTTGGAAAGCATTGTGGGTAAAAAAAAAAAGAAAAAAAAGTAAATATATTCTTATGTAAAGATGAAAAATTTTGAAATGTTTGTCGCTATCCTTTGCAAGGCTGCAAACGCTCCTCCTAACCCTACACCTAACTCTGACATACGGGTTTTCGACTTTGCCCCTAGCATAAGGGGCCAGAATGAGAGTCCAGATTTTTTGCGGGGGGTGGGGGGAGACGAGCTGGGTAGCACACCAAATATTTCCTGGGGGAGGTCGACTTATTTGAATGATTGGAAGTGTGTATGCATGTTTTGTTGCGTCTCTCCGGGCTTCCTCGAGTGCGGCGGGGCCGGGGTTGCTCTGTTCACAGCCAGTCAAGCCTGTCCCATGCCGCCCTCCTCTTTCTCCTCCCCCTCTTTGTACCATTCAGTGGTAGTCCTCTTATTGTCAGCTAAAAATCTGCTACTCTGCCTCATAGTTCATAATCAACGCCCCACAGATGTATGCATTCAAGGAACTCCATCTGCACTTAAGCATGAGCGGAGGAGTGCTTTTTTTTATGCATGTGTACATAGTCTTTTTTTTAATGCTTTAGTCTTTTTTTTTTTTTTTTTGACATTACAGCACAATCCTATGTGAAAATGTCTTTGTTCTTCTAAATTATAATCTTTTCTTACTTGGCATTAGGCTAAATGCAAGATCCTGCTTTATGGCATCAGCCTTTGCTCATTTTAATTCAAAGTGGCATTTATTTAGAAATGCATTATTTAAAGTAGATTATGAAGACACACACAGTGATCAATGCACTCTAGATTTTCTCAAAATAGCATTTTATTTTGTTGTGTGCATTAAAGAAAAGCACTTTGAAGTTTGCTAGAGAAAACCTATCGAGTCAACCTGCAACTTGCTGATGCTTTTTGTTGTCCCAGTTTGAGGCGGCTATCACTTTGCTTTAATATAGATTATTACTGCTTAATAGCTAAAGAGATAGACACGCTCTTTTGGGTCTTTTCTTAATGCTCTGTGTATTTTTTATTTACCTAAAGTGAACACTCTATTCTGTACTAAATAAAATGTGGAACTTGCTTTGCAAAATCTTTGTCTGAAAACAAATGTATAAAGTACATTTGAAAGAATAAATTACAAAATTAACTGTACCAGAGCAATGCTGTTCTAGAATATCGATTAACAGGAACATTGGTTTTGCTGGAAAAGCAGAAGATTGAGAAAAGTTGCTTGTAATTTCTGATATAAAGAGGGTTTAGCTTGACAACCTGGTGATGAACTAGACTTTTTTTTTTTAACCCTTATACCGTTATTCCCTTTGACCCATATTAAACTTTGCTGTGTTTGCTTGTTGTTATCTTTGTATTTTGTTTATATTTTGGCAACGATGTTACAACTAAATATTTATTGTGTAATTCAAAAAGACTGTAAAAATCTTGGAAAAATACTAGCATCGCAAGATCAAGGACACTTTTCTTATGCAGCAGAACAAGGATTTGAAGCATACTAACAAATCCATCTTTAAATAACTAAATATTGACCCACTTATAGTCTGAAGTACAAATTTAAGGATGCTTGATGCCATTTATTAGCAGCTCTCCCAGCCAGTTGTTACTTTGAGGGTTCATTTAAATTTACCACTTAAGGAAAATTTAATTAAACGCTGAAAAACGCTTTGGGTCAAAAATTAAATTTCAAAAAGGAAATCCTTTTCAGTATGTAAACAAGGGCGCTTACATCCTCTTTCAGTTCAACATTATGTGTATGTTTTTCTTTTTATAAGCCTGTCTGCAGATTAATGTTATTCCTGTAATGCTTCTTTGCTGTACGTTGAAATCCTTGACACCTTTCCAAGCGCTGTCGGCCAAGAGCACGAGGTGCTTCTCCGGGACAAGCTGATGGAGAGAAAACTTTCTTTTCTGGGTGAGCCATTTCTTCAACTACTCATCACTTTTTGAATTAGTTGTTCTGTTTTCTTACGTCAAGCTTAATATTGTTGTAATAATAATTATAACATTACTACTACCATTACTAGTAAAAATAATAATAATAATTATCATTATTATATAAATAATACTGTTCATTAACACTATTGATGTTTTTTTCAAGATTAGTTATGATGGATCTTGTTTACTTCTATTCACTTTCAAAACATTCATTATGATCATTTCTGTTATGTTTGTTCACAAGTAAGTTGTAGGTCATTTATTTATATATATTTTTTAACAGATGCAGATGTTCAGTATTTGTTCATGGCATGCGGAGTGTGTTTTAGTCAACCTAACACAAGGGTTTATCATACCTTTTATCGTCATCCTGATACATTTGTTGTCAGGATAACTATTGCAATTCATTGTCACAATAATAAATTGATATTTTTTATGTTTAAAAACTGGAAAATACAACTGTAGTGATGATAAATGAATAAATCTGATCAAATGCTGTCACTGCAGTTTAATGACAGAAAAATCACTTCTTTACGTAAACGGTGTACGTCAGTAGCCTGTTTTAAATTGGTATGTTTTTAGTAAAAGTTGTATTATTACTTTAATATGAGAGGATTTTCACATGCATTTTTTATGTATCTGGTTAGGTCAACTTCCTGAATTCATCTTTCTTTTTATTTTGACATTTATAATGTAAGAGATTTAAACAAACGTCTGACTCATTTCTTTACACAGACATGTTGTCTTACCCTCACTGTATTATATAAGTAGTTGAGAAATGTAGAATGGTATTTTCAACTCTCTCCTTCTCCCATGACTCCAAGGTCAGATAAATGATGAAAGATAAGTCATTCCTTCCGACATTGAGACCAGATAATTTATTTGGACGTGGAAAGCTGACCTCTCTTCGGGGCTTCACAGAGGACCGTTCTAAAACAGAGTTCGAGGGGCATGGGGGGCCAACGAAGCAGCCTCAACCCCATCTGATAAATGGATTGGAAATAAGCTATACAACAGCAGGGACGGCCCATTAATTTTAATCAAAGCTGATGTAAAAAGGCGATCACATCCACATGAGAATATCAACAGCTCGGTGTGTGTGCGAGTGGATGCTCCATTCCTGGGACACGCACACATCCGTTCAAACTGCATCGCTACATTCTGGGTGCTCCTCCGTACCGTAGGCCTCTGGCAGCCCTTACTGACCTCTCTCGGCTATCTTCCTTCACCCTTGGCTGATGATGCTACCTCCTCGCCTCCACCCTCCATCTCTCCTCAATTCCTTTCCATGCCCCATTAGTTGAGCTTGGCTGGAGACAAAGAGGCAGGCCTTTGGAACTGAATGACCTGGTCAGGCTGAGATTTAATGGCGAAATCAGGTGTTGTAGATATAATGACCAAAGCACACCAGAAGTCAAGGACAATGGCTGCAGCCCGCACAGTCAGGGGTCAGGCTTACGGAGGGAATAATGTCAAAGTCGTCCTCCTGCAATATATTGTCTGAAGTAAAGCCAAACTCAGGGAAAGCTTTGTTATTACACATGACATGTTTGAGTGTAAAGATATACCCCCATGGTTGGTTAATTCAACTTCTGGTCCTCTGCTAGATTCTGCCCACTTCATTGCATTATAAGACTATAAATAGGATAAAGGTATTAAAAAAAGGTGTTTCAATTGAATAAAAATATTCACTTCTTTACTTTTTACGTTGCAGATGAAAACCAACTGAGAACTATGGGCTACGACAAAACGCCGGATATCATCCTAGAGGTTCCAGTAGGTTGGTATTCACAAAAAACTTTTCTTTAATTTAAATTACATTTAAAACATTTTTTGTTAAATTTTCTCCAAAAGATGTGTATGGTACAAATAAAGGGTCGTCTCAATAACTAAGGGCCTGTTCTTCATGGCAATATAGCGAGGCATTTATTTCTGCATGTTTACATTTCTGTATTTTGGCTTAAAGCTACTGAAATACAAAATAAAGGTTCCTAGGATATTTCACTAAAACAAAAAGGCCACAGTATTTTCTTAAATATGTCCGTCTGTTGAAAATTCCACCCATATGTTAAACCCTATTTGTAGTTGGTACATTATACTTTACATCAGTGCAACATTGCATGGATCAAGCACAGTTATAATGGTCATTATGGTGTCTTTAGTGTTAAATACCTTCATTCTGTTATATAAATATCTCTTTTTTGATTGAAAGGAGGGTTTTTAGCTATTTAGCAGCATTCCAGTCCTCTTGTTTCCTATCCTACGTAAGAAAATACCGACATATAAAGCATCTGACATTTATGATGTAAATCTTTCCTCTGCAATAGATACATCTGTTTTTAGTAGGTCTGGAAGCGCTGAGTTTAGCTCCAGTTTCACAGAGGGGAGCAGAGTCTCCCCCGTTTAAATTAGTTTTGTGTCACAACGCTTTCAAACTGTGGTTTTTCCTGAACAGTGTGCAATTTATTTGTGCTCTTCTGTTACATTTGGTCGTATGTGAGTCTCTGAGAAACTCTATTTTGGGTTTTCATTAATTCGAAGTCATACGTATAAACATTAATCTTTGATAACTTTGTGAAATGAAAACGTTTCCCTATGATTTTAGTTTAACAACAAATTACAGTTTTCTTTTTTTACTTCTGGATTTCTTTTTTCAATAACATATTTGACAAAATACTAAATATTTTTTTCATTCGAAGCTGTGGAAGGTCACATCATACACTGGATTGAGAGCAAAGCATCTTTTGGAGATGACCACAGCCATCGAACCTACCTCAATGAACAGTTCTGGAGCTACTGGAACAGGTCAGCCACCTCTTTGTTTTATCAGAATAAAACACGCTTCTTCTTCTTATAACCTCAAGCCAACATCAATTTTGCCGTAATTGAAAAGTGGCTCATATCTGTATCCAACAACTTTCACCACTTCCTCTTCGGCATGGGCCTCTTTTACCGCAGAATTCCACTTTGTACATATGTTTCCACATCGACTCATGTTATTAGAGCCTTTTACAGCCTGAATGCTCTGTCTGCGAGTTCAGTTATTTAGCAGAATGCAGACATTTTGTTGGATTAAAAGCTAGGAAGTGGGCGATTAATACAGCACATCTATTGTCATAAGAAATTTTTGGAGAGGATGGAGCCTTCGTGGTCTGACTGCTGTATAAACCGATTTGAATTCCTGACTGAATTGCCGGAGTAGTTATGTCATAACTTCTTTAAAAAAAGAAGAATTTATTTTTTATTTTATTTTTTTAATACTGTGAAAATGTTGAGTCTAAACCAAATACGGAAACCATCAAAGTTATTTATTTGGGTTCTCTGTACAAAAAGAGAGACATTAGTTGAATGTGTCAATCTATTCCTGTTAGCTGTTTACAGAATGTCTTCCAAACGGATATAATGAGAGACTTGTGTAATAGCGAACAGACGTGTAGGAGTGGTGGTTCACATCCGTGCCTTACTTGGCACTGGGTCCCATTTCTGCAGTGCAGCAATGATCCCATCTGAGATTTAGTGACATGATGGTGGAGCGTTAGGAGGGGCCTTTCCTAGGCGCTGTGTCCAAAAACTGAGCATAGGCGAGCTGTCTTTGTACATGTTTGGCTCTTGTGTAGGTCCACATTACGATCACGTTTCTGGATGGATGAAGGGCAAAAACATTTGATGTCGATATGAAGTCGGCTGAGGAGCCATTTAGCTTGAATCATGTTAAGTGTTTTCTTAAACTCTTGAAACAATGAAAATACAGACATATATTTTATAGCTATCATGTATAGCTCACCTTTCTTTCTATAAAGAGCCCGTGTATTATTGCAATCTACCTTTATCTTTAAATAATTGTGTTAACAAGATTAGTCCTAAAAATGTGTAAGTCTGTTAAAAATTAATTTTTAAGGACTTCAATCTCTTTTTTTCTGTTTGTATTGTATGCATATTTTTTTCAACTATCATTTATATGGCGGATCATAATTGCTGATGAAACAACACAGTCACAAAAACCCTTTTGCTTACGGCAGAGCGTAATATTACTGTTGACGATTGTCAGGGTGGACACAAAGAGCTGCCTTTGTGTTTTGACTTGGTGAATAGTTGGTTAAAAACTGGCCTGCAGCAGAAATCATCGTCGTACTCAAGATGGTTCAGTACAAAATGTACAAGGACCTTAGAACAAGAAAGGAGCTGGGTCATTAAAAAGGCTAAATGATCATTTGTAAAATGTCTAGCCCAAAAAAAAGGAAAAAAAAGGATATGATTCTCTTTGCTTTGCGGAGTTCCAATGAAACTTGATCAAACTGTTGAATGTGCAGATGACAAGGTGAAGATCATAATTTAAATATTTATTCTCATTGCCTTTTTTCTGTTTTAAACTAGGAATGACAGTCCCTCCAGAAATACGCGATACTACCATCACTGAAAATCCCACATCATCAAGGGAAGTGCGCAGAATATGCCTGTGTGTGCATAACTCTTAAAAAGCTGCATATTTGCGGGAAAAATAGCAGCTAAGCGCAGAAATTGCAGTATTTATATAAATTCGCCTGATTTTACTGATGCCCTGTTTTTTTGCAGAAAATTAAAACTTTTTAAGTTAATGGTCCAACTCGTTGCGTAGTGACGTCATCACCCCGTGCGCCATCATAACAAACACACGTTTCACAGCAGAGATATACATAGACGCCTCATTGAGCGAGTTCGTCTGCTGCTGCGGCACGTCAGCATGTCGGCCATATTGGATCTCCCCCATAAACTACTAAAAGCAAATGGACTGAACTTCAGCGCCTTACTACAGGGTGATTTAAGTTGGCTTTGTTCGCAGAAATATTCTGTATTTCATAACTAAGCAAAGTTCATATTTTGAACTTTTCCAATTTGCTCATACAACATTATAAATTACCTTAAATGATCTTAGACTCTGAGTTTGCATAACCCGACTAAATAACTGGGTCAGCTATGCTGCTATGTTATCGCACATTTGCTGCTCGCTATACGTAGGTTAAACAATTTGTGGGAGAACCATGTTTTTTCTCCCTATATTTGTAAACAACAACTTCCATGTGTTTCCCACTTTTATGCATATTTTCGAACTTTTCCGCATTTTTGGCACAGAAAACGGAACGAGATCTCGCGGAATTCACCACATAATCAAGGTTTTTGCCCACGTTTTGTCCAGGGTACTGGAATGACTTGAAGTTTGTGGTTTCAATAATTAGCATATGTAAGAAATGGAAAAATCCTGTAAATTTAATTTGGGAAAGGTTTAGCAGTCAGTGCCTACGGAGGCGCTAGTGTTATGATGCAATGACTCCTAGCGCTCCAATCTATGTCAGTTCCTCCAAAATATTAGCCTTATGGCAATTACATTGACCATCTCTGTCTTGTCCCTGTATTAAAGGAACAGACCTACTGTCTTGTTCCGGTGTAGTAAATTAAACATTGTGGTGAGTGTGGATATGTATATAAAGTTTTTAATTGTCTCAAACTGAAATGGAGGCAATACGAGATGGAATGGATAAATTCATTGCTTCTAACCTTGACTGCTGTTTAGTTTTAGCTTCTGAGAAAGATTTTGAAGGACAGACCCGTGGTTTATTTGTCCGCTCCTTCATTCTTCAAGGTCTGATTTGAGACCTTGACTCTAAACTGCATTTTCTTTGTTATTGCCCTTGGAATCGCATTCTTTGTAATTACCTCATTGCTCCTGATTGACATTTCCACTGATTTGCTTATTTTTCATGAATTCCCTCTTTGCTTTAACTGAGCTGCTTCACCCACATGCACATGTTAATTGTTCTTCGGTTGCCCTCGAGCAAACTAAAGTCAGGACATGTTTTTTTTGACTGGAGGAAAAAAAAAACAACTCATTTTTGCCTCCAAAGCCCTCAACAACTGCATTTATCATCCAAGCAATAGTCTTGCCAACGCACTAACCCCATAATGAACCCTCTCTTCAGTGGAGTGAGGAGTAATGACGCTTCACCTACAATGCCCCCCCCCCCCAAAAAAAGAAAGGATGGAAAAACAGCCTTTTGCGGAGTCAGACGCTGCGTTCAGGCCCAGTGCCTGGATGAGATGGTGAAGCGGCAGCTATCGGTTCCTTCCAGCCATCAATCTTCAGCTGGTGGCGTTCCAGAGCCGGCGAGGCCTCTGCTCTGACGGATGTTTGGATAATTGAGTGATCCATCTCGCCCAACTATCAGACTTGCATAAAAATTATTCACCTGCCTGTGAATATTAAACACACATTGAGCCTCTTGTGTGTTTTTAGGAGGAGTGTGTAAGGTTAAACACGCCATGTAATGAAATATGTACTCCTGTGCGGCATCGCCCTAAATGGGATTATGGGGAACTTCGTATGGTTGGGAAGGTTTCCTCCACAAGATGGCAAATGGTGATTAAGATGGTTCCTTATTGTGATTTTTCTGAACAAAGTAAAGAGTGCATGAGTATAATTGCCGCATCCATATTATTTATGTTACTTTTGATGGTAAAAATGTTTCATTTATAGGATTTGATTATCCGCACACAGTTTTGGAATGCTTTTAATGCTTTGAGAATTCAAATGCTGGGAGCAGAATATGGTGTTTATACAGTGCTAAGAGGCCACCTTAACTATCTTGCCATGCGCCTAATGCAGCCAACGCGTAAATAAATACATATTTTCAAGTGATATTTTCCTTGACAATAAGATGAGCCACTAAATACGGTATAAAATTGGGATTTATTCAAAAATGGTATCCATCTGAATGTGTTTAGGTGCCCGTCCGGACACTCCCAATCTTTACCAACATAAATCATCCATGCAACTCATGAAGTTCAAATGTGTCAGAGTTGAAAATGTTAGCTCTCATAATGGAAGCTTGAAAAGGTTAGATCTGATAAAAAGCTGTCAGCCTTCTGCAAAACATGATTTATAGCTAAATAATGGGCAGCATGCCTCATTTCTCCCCCGGATGAAATGAGGGTTAAGACTTTTTGGTTTGGTTGCCGTACATGACCACTTGGAAATTTGCTGAGGTTTGACTGCACATGCGTGTCTAATTTTTTTTATCATCTTTGGTGTTTTGTTTGAACAGTTTGGAAAGTTACACCTTTTTTATTGCAATCTGACTTCTAGCATGGGAAAAAAAAATCCAATGTTTCCAAAGAACACACTTTGCTAATCTTAATTCAGACAAATGCTCAGGAGTTCTTTGTTCCACATTTCATGTGCATATTTGGATGCTATTTAGGACTATTGAGGAAATCATGAATCAATTTTCTGAAGATTTTCCAGCATCACTAATCTGCTGTCTGACACACTAACAAACGGATGGATAGATATGATTTGTTATGTAATCTTGAATTACACTATATTATACATTATACTAAACGTTTCCCTTTACACAATGCATTTCTGAAACCAAATAAATGTTTCCATTTAAAAATTTTACATCTTTTACAGCTTTTCTTGCAGATAACCTTGCATACCAGTTCTGCAGTTCTACCGTTTTATTGGATGAATATGTTTTATGTCTTTTGCAGCCTCTCCAACATCGTGTCTTACTTAGGCCGATGGTTTGTTTAGAGTTCTATGTAAGTTCTTCTTCAAGCTATAGTTTACCATTTAATGGCCTTTTTGTTGCCATCATTTGTTGTCAGATTAGTGGAGAGGAAAACTACTAATTGCCCTTTGAACAGATCGTCCAATCTGAGCCGTGGATCTCTATGTGACTCCTCTATATTTGCCTTGGGGCTCTTTTCTGAAGAACGCTCTCTTTTTGCCTGGAGTGTTAACATTGCAAGAGGGTTTGTTAGGCTTGCGCTCGTGTTTTCCCTGAACATGTCTGCCATGTTTACCATTCCTCCCTAACAAACCTCCGAAGCCTTCACAGAACAGCTGGATTTAAACTTAAGATCAAATTATTCACAGTCGGACTCCATTTACTAATTAGGTGCCATCTAAAAGCAATTGGTCACACTTGATTTTTTTCAGTGGTACCAAAGTATGAGACGCTAAATAGAAACACATACATATTTTTCATATTTTTACTGGTTGAAAAAAAAAATAAAAAAATGTCCAATGCATTTCACCATTATGCACTACTTCTATGAACACTTTTCTTTTGCAAGGCACTTTTTAGTTGGCATTTGTCCCTGCAGAGTGTGTAGGCCTGTGTTGTTGAATAGAAGGATAAGAGCATTAACAGCTTCAGCAGCTGGCACATCACCAAGCAAAAGCAGATACGGGGTGTCACCCGAGAGTGGGTGCCCACAGGTCGTTGCTTTTGATGATAGAATTTGGCTGGATATATGGTCTGCTCCCGAAGACGGGTCGTAGCGCTTTCTGGTGTGACAAAAGTGACAACTTTTTAAGACCTGCGCTCCACCTTCCTTTACCTCAGGTCTCTGTCAGGATGTATACAACAAAGAGATTAGATTAAAAACAAACGCCTCAGTAATGTTCATTGCCCTTGAAGATGATCTTACAATGTATACAGTAGTTATTTTGTATTATCTAAGAAAGTCTCCTATACATTACTATACTGATGCCCAATGCAGGAATATGACCACATTTGGTGTTCCTTTATTTATGACTTCCTTCTGTAGGATATTTTCCTCGGCTAGAGAAATGGCTACATGCTGTGGCGGATCCTTAAGGGCTTTGCAAGTGTGTGTTTTAGGGCGTAGCGGCACGCAGAAGTGCAACGCCGGCCCTCAAAGCACAAGCAAAGTGGAATATTAATGGCAAATGACAAGTCGGCCCTGATGCTTTAAGGATTTCATGCTTTTAAGGGCGTGCGTTTTGGCGCATTGTTTGAGGCGTCTGGGGTGTAATCGTCACTCGCAGCGCTGGGCACAGCCCCGAGGATTTAGTGCAGGTTAAGCCTCCGCGTCTGTCGTTTATTTTAGTGGGGATTGTTTGCGCGCATTATCCAAATTTGTCATTTACCGTTGAGCGTAAGAGCCGATTTGACGTGGCCGCTGTGTGCGTGGACGAGGAGCGGGAAAGGCAGCAACATGCACTCCTCCCCCTCCCTCTGCGCTGCCACTGACACTTTGAGATGGAGAGGAGCCCCTCAAGTAAAACGAGGTGTGAGCCTGTCGACTCCATGAATTCCTGTTTTGCTATGGAACTTTTTTAAGATGAACGTGCATTTTTGTTTTTTTTTGGTCAGCTTTCACAACGTATGTTGTCACAGTTGCAAAGACACTTTTTTTTTTTTACCCTCTGCTCCTCTGTCTTGCTGTCTCTTCCTTCTTTTTTCCTCTTCATTGACCTTCTGGGTTTTATTCCAGCAAGAAGTCGGCAGCATTTATCAAATGGATGCCGAAAACACATGCCGTTATTTCGTAGCAGTCACTCCAACAGATGAGTTACGACGCCCCTCTGACCCGCGAAAGGGATTGCAGTCTAGACTTGCCTGAAAACCAAATTTTAAATCAGTATCTTCTGGACTTGATTCCCATCTTATTGAAGCTACTTTGTCTTTCTACCATCTCTAACCAGTGTAAAAGTTCTCCACTGACTTCAGTAAAAAACTTTCTTCTACATGACCGTGACTCGCAGCACAGTTGCGTAATTGGTAGCACAGTTGCTATGCAGTCACAAAGTCTTGGGTTTAATTCCCTGATTGTTGTTCTCTCCAGGAATTCCAGTTTCAACCCACGGTCTAAAAACATGACTGTTAGGTTGTCCATAGTTTCGTACGCTGTTGTCTGTGTTGTGTGTAAAAGACCGCCGCTGCTCCCACATTGGAACCTGGTTGATTATGATTTGATTTTAGAGATCTTTAGTATGTTTTTATGCATGTTTTACAATTTAGGAAAGAAAAAAATATGATTTGATTTCTACACAAAGTTAAACCTTTGTATGAATCAACGTTTCTTAGCGAAGCTGAATGTACCTGTTATGGGCAGTCTACAAAAACAGCTAATACAGATTATTTAAAGAAATTTGTTTTTATTTTGGATTTTTATTTAACTTGTTCGGAGATATATCTTGTGCCTTATGACTTTATTGCTTTTCTCTAATGTTTCCTCAATATGCATACAATTGCAGTTCCTTGTCAATTATTTGTTAGCATTTTTTGCACTTGTAGTCAACTCTGATTAAAATCACTCTATACTGCGAATAGACTGATATGAATAAAAGCAAAGCTTTACTAAAGTAAAACAAAAAGGTGCTAAAAATTCCATTGTTTAATCATGTTAATACAGAATGGGGTAGAAATCCAACTTAATGTAATGAATTTTAAGGAGATTGCTTGTATGTTTGTTAGAATCCTTTTTTTGTTCTTTTATCTTTGACGTGATTGATAAAAGCATGCTGGTTGTTTTAATGGTTGCTTTGCTTCCAATCTTTGAAATATTTACTATATGCTGTCCTTCAATGATGATGTCTTGGGTATAAAACGATCTTTTTAAAGAGGAAAAAGAAATAAAATATTTTATACGGTGACAACCAAGGAAACAATGCCTCATATTTCTGGCTTTGTGTTTAAAGAGCAGCTCTGTGTGAACCAGATAGTATGTTTGTGCTCTGGGTCTGCAGGGGCCATCTTTCAGTGCGAACCTGGCTGTATGTGATAAGTGCTTCCTTATAGATAACCAAGACGGTAGACTTCTTTTTATAGGCCTTGTGTCCCTCACATAACCTTGCTTTTTTATGTATTCATTTACATCCCTTATTCAGTGGTGCTGTATCAAACACAATAGTAAATTGCTTTGAGTGAATTGATTTAAGGCCAAACAACCGGCATCTCGATGTAGCTTCACTTGCATAAATATAAATCTGTTTGGAAAGTAGATAGTGAAATATAACTGCCATCTCTGGCTTTTATATCTTTATCATATATCTTGGCTATGACTGAGCTTGAAATAAGGACGAGGTGGATAAAAAGCTTTTCATAAGTGGAACTTTGGAACAACAAACTTTAGATATTACAAAAGCAAAACTGGAACTAGGGACTAGCCAGGATGAGCTTCTCTTTGAGTGCTGACTAAAAATACCATTTAAATTTATAATAAGAAAAGAAAAGGGTAAAATATTTCAACCGGTACTAATATAAACAACAAATCTTTTAGGGATTTGTTTTGTATTTGGTGTAAACTGGGTGTACAACAATTTTACAAGCTTTACGTGTGCACCGCTTTTAGGCAACAGAACATTAAGCCCAGATCATCATTTTTAGGCATATTTTCTACCTTTTAAATGGGCAGATTGGAATAAGCTTGGATTTCAGTGAAGAAGGTGATGTGTGGGAGTCTAATGTGGGAGTTAGTGTCTTAACCTGGTCATGCTGAACTGTCTGAATTGGACCAACATTTAATGGACATATGAAATGGGAGTGACACTTGATAGACCAGGTAGATAGGCCTGTGGCTGCATGAGTAATGGGGACAGAGCTCCACTTCGTCAGATGCCAGATCAGCTGATCAGACCTTTTTTTTGGTATTTTATGCAAAAATCTACTTCCAAACATGCTGCTAGTTTTTAGAAGACACTTTCTTCAAGCAGTGGTCCATTAAGAAGACTGCCTCTTTCCAAAAAGATAATGATTTGTACTTATGACTGTGCTCCATCGTATGCATCAAACTACTCCTTTGCTAGCCATTACAGATGAACTTATGACCCCAACAGACCTGAACCCAACTAAGAACTTTGGTGTGAGATGCTTACAGGCGTTAGGTGGGGAAGGAAATATGTCCCACTCTCTGAAGTTTATCTGGGAGCCTTTAAATTCTGTATTCTAAGCTTTTTTATTTAACTGCGTTACCTTAATAATACCTGGAGATAATGCCAAAACCAAAAAAAGAAATAAAATGTACTCGATCAATAATAATTCACTCATTTGCATTTTTTGTCTGAAACACCTAATGATATACATTAGTCCTTCCTTCCCATGTTTCGAAAGTAGCGCTCAATGTCTCCTGTCAGTGGTGTGAGGTTCACATTTCCAGACGACCCGATTTCTTGAACTCCTGTCATTTAGAAGGAGTGTCTCATGAACGACACATGGGGAGCCTGGCCAAGTGTTGACCTTCTGATTTTGCTCATCAGTCCTTGAGGTGAAAGTACAAAATCCATGAGGTCAAAACATTTCTCTTATATTGTCAATTGGAAGAAAAATAACTCTAGAAATCCAACATCTATCTAACTATCTAACTTAAATCTAACTAGCAGTTGTCAATATGATGTTTCTACCCATGCAGAGAGTTTAAAGAGAATGCAACCCAACTCTTTTTATTTTTCTTCCTTTAGACTGATGCAAGATAATAGGCAGACATTTCTGAACAAGTGTAAAAGAAACTTCAGTGTTCGGGGGTATTAAACCCGCCCTCTTTGAAGAGCCGCCACAAAGATGTCAAATAAATCTATTTCTCATTTTGACTGATATCTATATCGGCATGGACGTTCGCATCATGTATCTTTTCCCAGCGTTACACCCAGAATCTGTCTCCGGGATGACGGGTGTACGTTTAAATGACCGCTCTTATTTTTTTTTTTTGGGTGAAGGGTGTCACCGAGGTTACGAGGGAAACGGGCAGAATGGAGCTGTTTGGTGAAAGGCCTCTGATAGGAGATGCCACTTCTGGTTGAGCACAGCTAAGCTATGGCCCGACTCACTGTATTTTGGCGACACTTCTGATTTCTCTCTACTGCTACTAAAACGGATGTGAGAGCTGTTTTAAACTTTAGACAGAGTTTTGGCCTGACCAGTTCTGTTTGGTAGTTTTTGCAGCTTTTTGCAGTTTTTGATTTATCAGAACCGGCGGCTATCTCCGTAACAGTTTGCTTCTTGCTGAAGCAAGTTTTCTGAGTGGTGCATTGGAAAAATAAGATCTAACTAAAACAAATAGCATCTTTAAAGTTAAATGCAAGATCTCCCCTTGTTTTGTGAAAACTAAGTTTGACTTTTTCATTAGAGATGCACCGGAATTTAAAACCAGAATTTATTTTTTTACTTGCATGGCCCTGATAAATAATCAGCTGGCCAAAATTTGAAGAATCATTATTTTTTCTTTTTTATGCATTAAAGCCAATAAAACTCAGAACTTCTTCTGTTTCAGTCTATAAAAACCTCACCCAACACCATGTACCGTAAGATATATTAGGATTATCTGTTTTTTAATTGAATTCAAACCAATTGCCCCCCAAGATTTAGATCATTGCACATCGGTAACTGGGAGGTAAAACCTGATCGATGCCTCTGTGTTATTCAAACATCTCACAAAAACCTAATTCTCTTTACGTATTGATGGAGGTTACAAAAACCTGTAGTGAATATGCTTTGGAATATTGTCCCGGTTTAAATTGAAGGAGGAAAAAAATACTTTCTTTCACTACCGTTGGTGAAACAAAAACTTGAGTGATGTTAGACCTTGTTTTATTCCTGATCATATTTGTGTGCAGTGCAGCTCCGAATTCATGGGAACACTCTCTGAGGTGACCTGCAGTCCTAGAAAGTGATGTAAACAAGGATTTTGTTTTTGCAGCAAGTTGAAATTCTATTAAGCTTGTCGAAAATCATCTTGAATAAGCAGGCAAACATATTTTAATCAGAGTTGTAAAGGTGTCTTTGACATTTTTTTATCGCTTTTTGCAGTTGGAGACAGGGGTCAGGTAATTGCGACGTTTGATGTCATGTTTGGTGTCCTCCTCTGCTCTGCATTCCTGGAAATCTCACTTTTGCTTCTACTTCACAAATTGCAAATTGTCATGTGTAGTCAAATAAAAAACTACTGAAAGGTCTCCGTGCTGTAATTCTCATAAAGTCTTTACCTCCTTTTCTTTAGCCCTAGAAGCTTAATCTTTACCCTTACACTTTCTCATAACTTTCCAAATTAATTTGTACACACTGGCAAGTCCAGACGGGGCCTCATCAGTCTTTTGACTGTTTTCGTACATAATTGTGCCTCATTTGCAGCCCAGATACTTGAACAGTTCTCCCTACAGGTTAATCTTCCAAACCAGCTGCTCCAATTCTCATAATTACTGTTTAACCGCAGCAGTGGTGGTGGGGGGGGCAAAAGGATATAGGTTGTAAATTATGTTTGACAAGGTAGAGTTAGTGGTTTTGTTGTTGCTTGTCTTTTGTTATTACTCATACTTCCGCCTGCCAAAGATAAGGTTTGTATCAAGGTAAGCGCTGGCAAAAGGCCCTTATCGGCAACATTGATTTAGGGCAAAAGCCCGGTGACAGAGGTCATTGTGTAGTAAAGCTATCCGTTATTTAGACTTGATGTGTGCTCAGTCTTGTCTCCAGTTTGTCTGCGCGGTTGCTTGTGGCGCTGAAGGTGGCAACAAGAGGGTTTGAATGTTTGAGCAGCTCCGTTTAGGGCTTAACGTGTGTTTGCAAGTGGAAGACGCGAGAATTTTTCATTTTATTGACTTTGATATGACACAACATTTACCTTGGTTTAGCATTTAATCATAGAAGAACTTCTTACATTTCTAACTGCAACGATAACCGTAAACGGTAATGTTTTTAATAACTTTTAAAAAAAGTTTTATATTGTGCAGGGTCGTTGGGATTGTGACATTTGCTCATACAACATTGTCCCCACTGACTGTTAGCATTTAACCTTCAAAATGTGATTGAATTTAGCAGCATTTGTTCATCTGAAAGTTGCAGAAATGTAGTCGGATTGATGGAAAAGTTTACTTTGTGACTTGTTTTAGTTGCATTTTTGATTCTTTAGACTCTATGTCTGGACTGTTTTATTAGTTGTTGTTTTTTATAATTACCATTTATGTTATTAATCATATAATAAGTAGATGCTGGGCAAATATTGGGCAAAACCTTTGAATCTCTGCCTTTTAGCTAATTTTTAGCAGTAATCTGATCAACATTTAATGACTGGCATAATCACACATTGAAATATTTGCATTTGTATAATGGTTTCATCTCTTTATTTTGAATCTAGTTCAGAAGTCCAAAATTTTGTATCACAGACATCACAATTCTAGTCCTGAACCAAAGAAAAAATAAGTCAAAATTGTCTAATTTCCTTTTGAAGCTGAAGCGCCAAATTCCCTTCGATATTCCCAACCTAATTATTAGGATGCACAGAGACAGAAACATTTCCAAGCTTTCCTTTTTTTTATTTTGTATGGGGTAAGTAAAGTGTCTTCTGATGCTCGTCTGTGCTCTGCATCAGAAAGATTCTTGTACTTTTCTGTGTTAACTCCAACCCAGGAACTTCAAAATGTCCAGCTCTGATATAAATCTGTCTGTCTGTAAAAGTAATGATTTACATGCTTGGTTGCATGTTGTTTGTGCAGTTGTGCTTACTCACATTGTTATCAAAGTTAAAGCTTTTAAAAACTCTGACCACTCTATGCATAAATATAATATGTGTGTTACTTTTGTAAAATTGTCTGAAAAAATAAAAAAATTGTAAACGTACGTTCTGGTAAGTTTGTAAGGTTGACATGAACTCTGTAGGATTTATTTTTGCATTGAAGTTCAACAAAATTATGATTATCACCTAATCATGATGATCCAGTATTTGTCACATCAGCACATCCACAAAAAATTACCACGGTAGAAGGTTTTTTCATACTTTTATCAGGCATCCAAAAATGTCTGTAAACCTGTTTTTGCTGACGATTGCAATAAACCTGATTCTGGTTAGTGTGTTTATGACCTTCTTTTATCTTTGGATACCTAAACATTTAAGTGATGTATGTTTTTTTTTTTTGGTATCTGATCTCTTCATCTCATTATTCAAAATCTGCCAAAACTTATTTGCAGCAAAATGTTTATTTGCTTTCACATATTTTTTTTTTTTTTTTTTGCATAACCCAGAAACGGTTCAAATAATTCCTGCTGCATATGCAAGTAAGCTAGTTAAGAAAAAAAAACATGCTGTGCTGCATCTGGATGAGACAGATACCTCTGTACAAACCTGACGGTCTCCGTTAGCTGCAGGATCTGGTGAGGACAGCTGCAAGGTTCTCTCCATCCTTGCAGAGGACAACTTAAGCAGCTAATTACACTTCAGTCTACAATCAAACCCATGTCAGTGTGCCTGAGAACCTGGATTTATACGGTGGATTTCAGTTAAATACGGGAGCAGCTTAAACATTTTATGGTTCTCTCCTCAAATTAAAGTTTTTTTCTCGCCTTGCAATCCTCTCTAAAATATGTCATATCCCATTACACAAATTTGGACATGGTAAATTACCGAGGAGAGCGCTAAAGCGATGAATATGTTGACTCTTTTTTTTTTTGTGTGTGCTGTGCACGGTAGGTTAGCTTGCTGGGGGTTGGGAGCGTATTTCACCTCTAAAAAGTTTTCTTGAAATATACCTCCCCCCACACCCAACCACCACCACCACACTCACCCCGAAAAATGATTTGTTTTTGCAATTCAAATATTTGCTTCTCCACTGCAGAGCTCCCTTTGAAGCCGAGTAGTTCTATCAGGACCAATGACAGTATGAGTGTGCGGCGTGACAGCGCAAGAGGCAGTGCCCGACTATTTCTAACTGCATATTTAAAAAGCAAGGAAATCCAGAATAAAAAATGTATGCAAATGACGGCATGTTTTGCATGCTGATATATTTTTTTTCATGGGGCTTGCATATTTCAGGTATACGTGCCTAGCTTTAGCAACATTATTCAGAATTACTTATGTTCATGCTATATCCTTGATCTTTTTCCAAACAAACATTGCCGGGGGGTTGGCAGGTCTGCTGTGTTGAAGATGTACATTTAAAATAAGTTTTACCTAATGCTTTATGGGCTTTTTTAATGGGAATATACAGTAAATACCAAAGGTCTTCTAGCCAACTGTGACGCCAAAGATTTTAACATGACCATTACAGAGCATTCATTAATCATTCTTATAGATATACTTATTTGCGTACATGTACAGCGCCTTGCAGATTTA
>JAVLVB010000558.1:3583286-3608252 GCA_032876305.1 Orestias chungarensis | reverse complement strand
TATATATATATATATATATATATATATATATATATATATATATATATATATATATATATATATATATATATATATATATATATATATATATATATATAAGAATTTTTGTGAACATAAATGTTGAAGTATGGCTACAAATGGCGTATTGAGTTGTCGACTTTACGTTATGTAATTTATGATTTAAACTGTTCCGTAGTAGCTTTAGCTGTAAGTTTAAGGTTCTTTCTGTTGTATCACTCTATTTCCAGAACTTCCTTCTATTTAACACCCTCAAATTCCCATTAACTCTAACCTAGCATGACAAAATATTAAAAAGGGTGTGAATACTTCTCTAAAGCACTATAACTATACATTCCTCCTTTTTCTACCTTCTATAAAACTCTTAACACATTATCATATTGAGCATCTGACTTTGTGTTGCAGCTTTATAATATGTGTGTGTGTGTGTGTGTATGGCTACAATGCAATGAGCTACATATCAAAACCCCAAACTGGGTGAGAGTCGTGTCGGCACTTTCTAAGGTAAAGAAAATACAGTGTAAAATAATTAATTGAATTGTCATCTGTATTAACACTTCTTGCTTTCTGTACCCTATAATTTCAACCTCTCTCACCCCACCTTCCCCCCTTCGCCTCACCACCTTTTCCCATCTTTTTTTTTTCTTCTAAACAGCAATTAATCTCATTTTTAGTCCAATTTCCAGCCCTCTGCTAGTGTCAGAGCGAGTCCCCTGTTTTGTTCCTATTTGGCTTGGTTCCTCTGCATAGTCATTAAGGGCCCAATTAATGTCACCCTTTAGCTGAAGAGTGCTCATTTTTATTGGGGAGCTGACAGTCACCGCCATGAGTGCCGCAGTGTAATATGCATTAATTGCCCCGTAACACTGGTAATTACCAGTTCTTCAAGCCTCTCAGTAAACTGTCATGCCCAGACACGACTTCTTTGAAATAGATTACTCATTAGGGGAACCTGCCCGGTTTTCCATTGGGGGCTCGCTTGGTTGGCATAAAGACGGAAAAAAATCTGGTGGTTGAGCAAATAGTTGCCAAAAGCAATTTCCAATTACAACTTCCCTGTGACGGCTTTTTGCTTCCTGGCCTCCTTACCGGACTCCCCACAGCCCTCCAATGGTTCACTTGAGGTGAGAGTTAGAGGTAGAGTTGGATCCATCAAAATTCTTGTGCGTAGTTTCCTTGATCGTCCTACTTTGTGTTCTTTGATGTGGCACATGTTGACCTGTTATTTGCCTTTAAACACCCGAAGAATAAAGTCTCTGGTGTTACAAATTTTGTCTCCGAATACTGATATTAGTAGTTGACATAATGTTAAACTTTTGAACCTGACTGAAAATGGACATTTTTGGGCATACAATTGTTACTGTCGATTCTTGTCTTGTCTCTGAAGCCATTTACTAAACCTGAATGCTAAAATCTGTTTAGGATTTTTTTTATGCTGAACCATAAAGTTCTCTCTGCTTATACTATACTTATACTAACGATGACTGATATTGACTACCTGTAATTTCCCCCCACTTCTTAAGGCCCTAATTTCAACTGATCAAAGTATTAGAACTTCACATTAAAGCTTAATGCTCCTACCACCATGCTAGATTGTGGGTATGGTGTTCTTTTGATGTGCATTGCTGTTTTTGCACTGAACACTCAAACTAAGAATAGAAAATTCAGCCCTGATTTAATCAGATAATTTTTTTCCTTCCATGTTTCACATGTTTTTCAGGAAAGTCAACAGTTTCTTTTTGTTTTGTTTTATTTGCCAGTGATTCGATGTTCGTCTCAAAATACTTCCATCTTGTCAGTGATTTTGTCACGTCTACTAGACAGCCAGTGGTTTTCATAAGTATGTTGTATCAGTTGTTATATATGTTATAGATTTTCACACCATCCTCAAGCTGTAAACATAACTAAACGTAGGCCTGAATTAAACTTGGTTACCTGTACGGATAGTTAATTTATTCTATTTTTTTTATTGGTAAATTTCTCGTCATGAAAGGAACTGCTATTTAATGTACCAACAATTTATTAGGCTTTATGTTTGAAATTGGCAAAAAATTTAATTTTTTTTCCTTTTTTTTTCCCTGCACCTTTCTTGATTACAGCTTTGATGAATCCAATGGGAATTGTGTTTCTGTATGTAGCTGGTTTCCTAAAAAAGCTTACTGAAATTTGGTACGTTTTCCTAAAGCAGTATTCATGTGCTTCGTTAACTTTATCGTTAACATGACGGTAGCACAAGATACTGTAATAAAATTTCAAATCCATATCGCCCACCTCTAGTCAACAGTCATATGCTTCACAGATATAGGTGAGGTCTGAGGTCGCTGTGTACAGGCACGGCAGACTCCTCTGTTTCCAACCTTGCGTTTTTAGATGGCTTTTCTGCCGTTATCTATTTACCATTGCGATGAGAGCAACAGATTTAAAAGGCATGGAAGAACAAAAAAAACGCTCTCTCACAGTCAAATACACAAAGCGAAATCACAGGCACATACACACACATACACACCCAGAGCTTCACAAAGGTGCTGTTTTTGTTTTATCTCCCTTATAGCACCTGCTTCAGGCAATCTGCTCCCACTCGTCTCAAATGAATTTTGTCATGGCCTTTCAGATCCTCATCCAGCGATGTACTAATGAAAGGAGATGGTACAATTTGAAGTGACCCGCTTGCAGCCAGCAGTGCACAGCTGAGAGCAAGGGGTGGGGACACACCCCTGCTTGATACGAGAAGCAAGTCAACCTTCCACTGATATACCCATTACCCTTCTCATTAATACCCTACAGACCCGCTGCGTGCTCCTGCACGTGCATTTATCTGTTTGTGTTGGTTGAGCACTTATCGAATTGTTTATGACAGGCCTAATTGGGCTAATTGAAGACATTAAGATTACCTGTCAGCTGTGTGTATCCAGACTCCCTGTCTGTCTGACAACTTCTGACAAGTGAGGGACCCCGTAGCATCCGTGATGATGGAGCATTCCCAGGCCATAACAAGGAGGGTAGGGGCCTCTCTAATTTGATGTGGAAAGTATCCACCATCCCTTGTGTGTGCGTAGCAGTGTGCTAAGTATAAGTGAGAGTTGCCCAGGCTAATGTAGTCCCCCCTGGCTGTGTGACAGAACGATGAGGCAGTCTTGAGAGCAGAGTGAGAGGTTTTGAAGTGTATAGACATGAGAGGGAAGGTGCTCAGGGTGACGGGTTGGAAAAGGAGAGCACCGACTTCTGTGGGTCTCCCAGATTGTTTGGAATGGTGGTAATTTGTGACGTTGTTACTTCTTGATCAAAGAAAGACAAAAACGTAGCAGTTAGCAACTAAAGCATCTCGGCTCTTAAGTTATTCTACATATTTTGAGTTAAATGATTGAATTTTAATAAGCATAGAAGAGTATGAGATTCTCATGTAGATTTATTAACACTGTAATTTTTTAGCAGTTTGCATGTGCTTTTTTTTTCTTTTTTTTTTGTTTTTGCGCCTTTTGCAGATGTTTAAAAGTCTGAAGATTTAATTGAGTTGTTTGATTGGTTAGAGCCTCAACAACCATTGGCAGCTTTAGTTTTTGAAGCAGTGTTACCTTGAGAGAGATGGTGTTGCTTCTTCAGTTTGAACACAAAGTCTGTCAATAATGAAAATATTTACTTTGTCAAAAAAAAAATCCAAGAAAGAACAAAAAAACTGTCAGTTTTTTTCAGCCAATTTAGAGTTGGTTCATAGCAACAGTTGAGGAAGTGGGGTAGCTTTGTTATGCTGTGGTACAAACTGCTGAAGAAAACTCTCATTACTCTTGACCTTTCTCTGCTATCTCAAGACAAGGACTCTGTACCACAATAATACAATGCTAAGGTATTCTAGCAGTATTTAACCATTTACATTTCAATTGTTTCTACTAACCAGTCCATACATTGTTGATTGGTTATGTTTTAACAATCTGTTAGATTGTGAAAGTGCAGGATCTGCTGATAGTCTATTAAAGGTTATGGCTCTTTGTATGCACAACAAAAATTAGATGTGTTTTTGTTTTCATATATAAAACCCTGAGCTTTCTTTTGCAGAACATATTTATTTAAACTTATCCTACACGTAGTCACTTTAAACTCCACAGGAAGCTGTAACTGTGACGGATCATGAATGGATTTTGCAGGCTTTTGTGTTTTCTTACCTTTGAGGAAAGACGTGATTAGAGAATGCTAGTTTTCTAGTTATAAGCTCCAAAGTATATTTGCTTTAAAGTAAGAGGTAGGTTGAACTCTTAACGGAGTGGTTGATAAACAAGATGTTTCAACACAGACTGAAAATCATTTAAAATGTAACGCTGAAACTCACCTAACAATACATTGATGTACAAAATTAACCTGTGGGACTTTTTCATATATTTGAGTAAAATCAGAATAATAATTAAATTAATAATGGAATTTACACTATTGCGTGCAAGTCCTTCGTATCATTTCTTTGCTGACCACTACTTGATACCGAAAATAAAGTTTTACTAAATAAGCGGCCTGTGTATTTGCTAGTGTGTAGCAAGTTTGCAGAATCCAGCTCATTGTTGTTCTCTCAGTTCTCTAAAATACTTAAATCTGACCAAGGCTGGGTCCAATCTTCATGGGCTTAAGGTATGTGTCTGTGCATATCTGGTTCAGCTCACCCTCCCTTCCCTTTTTCCTCCCCACCCTCGTCTCCTGTGTGGGCATTGTGTGGGGCTTTGCAGTGTCATTGCTATGGCAGATCAACGCTGTCAGCCCACGAGATCCCTCTGTTTGTTTGTTCTACTCCAAAAGGGGTTAAACTGTCAAGTTGACAACTCGCGAGACCCTTAGACTCGGCCCTACTGCCTCTCCATGGTTTCCTCTCATCCACCTTCATCCCCAAACAAGTGAAAATCAATACCAGATTGCCTGAGGACCGCTGTTTGGTGTGGGTCTGACCCTTAGATGTCCCCCACTCTGCTTCTTTCATTACATGTAGCTCAGTATTTAACTTCCATCCTGATCCCTTGCCTAATTAGTTTCGATAAGCTCCAAGCTGCTCTCTTCTTCCCTCCTTCCCTATCTCTCTGTCATTCTCCTGCTCTCTTACCTGGGCGTTCGCACACAGACATACCAAACAAAACAGGCATTTTGCTCCATTGCCCTTGGAGAGGACCTCTCTGGGAGTAGTGCGAATCCCAGCACTCACACACACACACACACACACACATACACACACACACACACACAAGCCCTACGCTTTTCTTGTGGAGGGATTATTGATATGCTTGCTTAGCAAATTTCTAAAAACGACAATAAAATTGGATTTGCACACCTGATTTTTTGTGAAAACACTGGGGCTAGACCGTGCAAAACTTATGGTACCCTGTAGTGGCCCTTTTGGCAGCACTAGATTCTTGTTTCTTTCAGCCACCTGTTTATGTACTTTTGTCACAGAGCAATTGATATCCTGTAGATAACACTAGTTTGCTACTTAGATTTCTTTATACTAAAAATAACTAAACAATAAGCAATAGATCAGATTATACCTGTGATGAAGTACTTCTGTTCCCTACAGTGTGTGTTTGCCTACCACCCAAATGTCTGGGTGCCGTCACTGCACCGGCTGGTATAACACTGACGAGCCCCAATGACATGTTGCCCCCCCCCTACCGTGCTCCGCCCCAGGGGGCTAAAATTACCCTTAGGAATGTAAACAGACTGCTGAGTAAGCGCACAGATTTCTGCGGACCTTCGCTTCCAAACTCCGGGCAGTCGCAGCTTGGACACCCAGACCAAAAATGGGGTTTGGAGGAAACCTTCATCCAGTTTTGGCCAACCTACTCTTCCAGAAAGGCGCAGGGAGTAGATCATATGTACGTACGAGAATTCTCCCTATTTTGTTATTTAAAACCTCTGTTTCTTGTCTGTTTTAGTGGAATATAGCCTTTCTCAACAGTTCATTATTTCTGCAGAATAGCCGTAAGCTGTTGAGTCTGGGTGAAGAAGTTCAGTGGGCCGGGCGCTGACATGTTGATTTAGTGGTGGTAATACAACTGCACTTCCAAAGGTGCTGACTTGGATGAAAGCCAGATCTCTCTCTTTTTTTCCTTTTTCCCTCTGTGTCTCTCTCTCTCTCTCTCTTTCTGGGAGACATTAGAGAGCTGACTCTAATTTTGGGGTATAGTTGTTCTCATGGATGAAGGGGTCAGAAGGCCTACATAGCCGACATTCACACCTGCCCTACCATGACTATTAATAAGTCTTACCACGATGATTTTGGATTAAAGTCAATGATAAAAGTGGGAGAACAAATGAATTAATGATTATTTTAAAAGCTATTCATATTAGATAATCTAAAATATAAGTTCCATCTAAATTGGATCAGTTTTTTCATTCTTCTGCTTTTTAAATGTGATAAATTTACCCTTACTCTACACTATTACTTTCTTTCTTTTTTTTGTCTTTTTTTTTTGCGCCTCCCACTGTTGGCACACCTGAAATGCCCCATTGAGAGATAACAAAAGGGATATTTCTATTGCTTTTACAGAAGTTGCATGTCGCGCCACATGTGAGTCAGTTGCATTGCGATCAGTGGTGGAGCATCTGTGGCCTGCATGTGTATGGGAAGGTCCACATCCTGTGACCTCACTTATAAACATGATATCCATACATATAAACACTTTACTCTGTTGGACGCATCAGATTTGCAGGCGCCCGGTCAGGCTGACGCTGGCTTAGAGAGGCCAGATAAGGTTACAGTACAAACTGTTGTTGATTAGGGCCATGGCTGTAGCAGTGGGGGAACATCCTAAATTGAAAACACATTAGCAGCTAGGGCTAAGGGGAGGATTAGGCCCAAGACTGTGCAGGGCTGAGGAGCAGCGGCAGACACAAAATGGCTGTCCCTCCGCTTTCCTTTGACTGTGTTTCCCCCAGAGACAGGTGGCAATTATCGGCCAGGGCTGCTGGGAGTTCACAATAACAGGTTAAAGGAGCATGTATCCCCCTGACGACGCAGTCCTCTGTCAGGGCTGCCTCTCAACCCCCCCACTCCCAGCCTGCTCACCCACGACTGTGGGGAGCTTCCCGTCTCAAAGCAGAATACATAGACATGTGGCGTCATCAAAGGTCAGTGGGACTCCCTGGACAAAGATTTAAATTATAGCTGCGGACTGTGTATTGCTTCAGAAATTGCTTCAGTATTGCTTTCATTTAAAAAAACATTGAAAGCACCAACTGAACTGCAAACAATGAAGTAACAAAGCCCTTTTTGATAGTACAGTCACGAGTGGTGCTGAATCGAAGGAAGACGAGTACCAAAAAAAGTTAAAAAGTGTAGCATATGCTTGCATTCAGCCACCTTTTCTCTGAGATTCAATAAAACCCTAACGATCAACCAACTGCCTACAGGAGTCGAATATTTAATAAATGGAGTTCACCTCTGTGTAATCGCTACAGCTGTTCTGTGACAGCACCATAGGTTCATTAGATTAAATTACAGAACAAAGGGCATCCATTAAGGTAGTGACTGTTCAGTCAAATGCAAACAGTATGACATACCTGCAAATTTACCAAAAATATGGCTGTCCACCTAAAC
Source organism: Orestias chungarensis (assembly GCA_032876305.1). NCBI lineage: Eukaryota > Metazoa > Chordata > Actinopteri > Cyprinodontiformes > Cyprinodontidae > Orestias > Orestias chungarensis. The sequence goes on along the minus strand of JAVLVB010000558.1, from coordinate 3,600,670 downwards.
TCACAGGTTCTATTGATTTAGAGAAGCAGACAAAAGAGGTTTGAGAATCTAAATGCAAGCCACCAGTATCACACTGTGGTGAGATCTTTTTTCAGCAGGGAGAAAAAACTTGGTAAATATGGAGAAACTCGACAGTCTTGCAAGTTAACCTTTTACTGTTATGACCCTGAACATGCAACCAGAACCGTGGTGGAGTTTTGATCAAAGCGTGTTCACTTTTCAGATTTTATAGTTGAACAGTTACAGAAAAACATGGCTGATGCTTTAGCATGAATTGTGTCATAGTGTTATGAATGACTGAAGTTTATGGTGAGAATGTTACCTGGAAACTGGTTACCGTTTCCAAAATGAGTATAGTGAACACACTATGCTCATTCATTTCAATCAAGCATTTTTACGTGTGTTGTTCTGTGACTTTGGATCCGCGCTATGCCTTCTAATCCTTTTGTTCCAGCTTTTGAACTCTTACCGAACCCCCAAAACCAGATCCCACCCTGTTTGCTTTTCTGCATGTATTTGGCAGACCAGAGAGTGTCAGAATACATTTCACCATGACGCAGTAGATCTGAGAAAGGGACCAGAGCACATTACACACACAGAAAAACACTTGTCCCCCAGATACACACTGCTAATGTGTTAGGCGACATGCTCAGTTAAGAGACTTAACGAGTTTAAAACACTGATCAGAGTTCCTCCCTGTGACTAGAGGATGTTTGGAAAGTATTGCCGCAATACATACGGTTCCTCTAAAACCCAAAACGGAGACCCGACCCTGGGTTTGTCCGTCTCACATTTGTAGTTTCAAAATAAAGTTGTTGTTATGTTTATCCACTTGGTTACCTAATCAAGTATAACTGAAGCAATCAGTCAGCTGTCGGATTGTTTGAGGGTGTGTGGGTCACGTGATAAGCTTTTGGTTAATTTGAGAAGGTGGTTGTGGTGATTGAAGCATTTGGGGGGGTAGAGAGTGAGGTCAAAGAAAGTGAGACTGATTGTGGGAGATACAATCTTTGATAGTGCTGAGTGGTCATTGAGAAGACATTTTCACATTTGCATAGATAATATTTTAAAAATAAGCAGAAACTACGTAAAAGAGATTCCTGTTACCAAATAATTACTTTTTTTATTTATTTTTGCTGAAGTTTCTCCGAATGCGAATTATTACGGATTTTTTTATTATGGCACCACACTACTACATAATTATTCTATTGTTTTGTCGAATACACAGGATTCCTAAACATTCGTTGAAAGTCTAGAAAAGTGTCATTTGAATTATCTGATTTTTCAGTTTTTTTTCTGGTTTGGATAAGGGAAGAAAAAAAAAGTGAGTATATAAAAATATATCTTTTCCCAGCGTTAATTCTGTGTCCCTCCGTCAACATTAAATGGAGAAAAGGGCTTTTCTAAGCTGCTTAAGGGTCAATTTATCATTCCTATTACGAAAAGCATATCTGAAAATAACAACCTGCATGTCTGCTGACCTGCTAACTAGCTAGTTTCCTGATCAGGTAGCCCTCCTTGTCTACACAAGGAAAAGCGAAAGTACATTCTACATGTTTAGCTAGTCCTTATTACATATTTTTAAGTATATTTTCAAATCTATAATTAGGAAGAAATATCTTATATAGGTTTCACAATAACTGTAATGATATTATTGAGCTGTGGTGCAAATATTTATAGCAGTTAATGTCATATTGATGAATTTCGTTACATTTTTTTTCTATAAGTACCAGTAAGCTTAGATATTTTAATAGAAGCTTACATACTGCCAGAATCTCACATGCCTAACGTACGTGTACCATATTTTGTTGAATTTCATAACACCAACCACATCCTTCCCTGTTTTCCACTTTAGTATAAATCATGCATACATACATACAATTATAATGCAAAGCCAAGCACTACCCTTTTTTGTTTTTGCTCTTTAACATACTTGAGCTAAACCAAACTTGTTGGTAAAAGAATAAGCAGGGAGTGTGCAGAAGAAAGGAGGTTTCTATTCTTAGCTGGAGTCATGCTAATACCTTGACTGTGGGAGGTCAGCTCTGCTGTTCGATTCCCGTTATTTATGGTGAGTAGGTTGTATAGTTTACAGCGAGGGATTATTTACATCCCTGTGCCCGGGTGCCCCTCTGGGCAGAGTCGGCCTTTAAATACCCGATTTGTGCACCAAATCCTCACCTATCAGGGGTGTCATAGTTGTCCAGCAGGCTGAGTTGTTACAAACAGCTACTGTAAGGCTATTAAAATACACGGCGATTAGCTGCAGCCCCGGATCACCGGCATGTTTTGAAATTCGACACAAACTTACACATCATACAACCATTATTAAACCCTGGAAATAGACTCCCAGTGGGTGACCTCTAAAGAACTGGGCTTTTGTCACCAAGACAGTTTGCTTTGTCTTTTTCGATATACCCAATTGTCTGTTCAGGACGGTCTTTGGTTTACCTGCAGTTTTTCTACCGTCTTTTTTTCAATGCTCCCTATATGCAAAAAAAAAAAAAAAATAATATAAAATAATACAAGTCCAATATTCAGCAGCACACCACACGGCCGTACCATGTAACCTGATGTATGGAGGCTGGGAACAAAGAGGTCTTTATGAAGAGAGCTCAGATGCAGAGTTCACCCTCAGGTAGAGGCTTGCACTGTCAAAATCATTTCTGGGGTGTTTGTTTAAAGTGACTCCCTTTGGTATGCAAAGAGAAATAAGGGTGTTTTGCAGTTGCATGTAAAATCCCCCTTGAGTTTATCAATGGCAAGTTATCTCAAATATATTGTAAAAGTCCTCTCAATGTTATTGATGTTTTCAAATACAGAAAATTGAAATACCGCGGATTTTTTGTTTTTGTTTTCAGAAGGTTAAACCAAGTAAAGTAAACCTTTGACAGTTTTTTGCAACCTTACCCAGAATTTCATGCTAGGTCCTGCAGTCAGTCTGCTTGTTTCCTCCTTGTACCCTCATGTTCTGCTCACATGTGACCGTTTTGTCCCATCCAACTTCCTTTTGAAGGAATTATGCCACTTGATGATTTAAAAAAAAGATGCATTGATTTTACTGTTGTACACATTTGGAAATATTGCTATGTTACTCCTAAATATTTAACCTTCCAAGTAGTGTTTGTTGGGAATGGGAGATAATAGCCATCTGACAGATGTGTTGTTTACTACCAAGATTAATGGGATGTAGTTAAAATAGTAAGAAATGCTACTCAAAATTCTATTTAATATTGGACTTTGAAATAACCTCTCATTGCCATGTTTGTCCTGGTGTTTAGTTTACCGCGTAGCTTAGAATATTTTAAAACACTCACCAATTATTATTGAAACTGTTGCAATGTTAAACACCCTTCCATGCAACTCTTCAATGCAAATGCGTTTAACATTCACAGGTATTTTGGCTCAGTCTGACGCTTTGCTTTACTGCATTCTGTGCGAGCGTGCGTGCGTGCGTGCGTGTGTGGGTGTGTGTGTGTGTGTGCGCACTGGCACTAATAACACTCCTCTTCACCATTCAAGAGTTTGTGTTCCAGAGTGCCTTGCTTTCATTGAGCTGCTACTGTAAGCTGCTGGCCACCTGCTTAAAATGTGACCACCAGCCACTCATTAACACCACCGAAACGGCGGCTGGCAGCAGCGATCCACGCCCAGGCTTGTCAGGCGGCTTTTCTTGCCGAAATTAGCCGCATTTTCACAAACAATTTACCCCCTTATCTTCCTACGTTGCCGGGTGTTTATTGGTGACTCGGTTAGAGGTCGCGTTTAATGAGCACATGCCAGGTTAAGGAAAGTTAGCTCACATAATAGACCGTCATTCGCCTACAAATTTAAACCAAAGTTTTTTGGGTTGTTTTTTTTTTTCAATTTCTCTGGTGTTAGATTTTCAAAAAGCGTAAATAGCATCATTGTATGGGTTTCTAACTTTTCTGTAACAGTGGATAAATGCTTTATAAAATAACTTCCACAGACTCTCATGTTGTGTAAATACCAGACTGTGGTTCTCTTTACCATCTGACTTCCCCAACTCTGTTATTGTTCCGTGTAAGATTTTCTCTTCAAGGTCTCTATAGTATTGACTTGTATTAATGCTGAGCAGGTTTTAGATGTCCTCTTTTTTCTTTACAGTATGAAAAGGCTATGGTGACATGGTTCCCCTGTGTTTACAATTTAGCTAGTTTGTATTTGTACGTGATGTATCGCGCACCGCCGACCTTATCTGTTAATGTACAGTTTTAACCTTTTCCAAGGGTTTGCCCCCCTACACTCGGTTGAGAGAAGTCGCCCTCTCCTCCTCTGCTCTGCCTTGCCTCCCTACACAGAGCGCAGAGAGAATCCGTGCGGCAATGGCGGCCGAATGAAAAGAAGCCATCGTCTCAATGTAAATGTTTACGTTGCGTCTCCATAACATTTCCATATCAAGAATTGGTGGCCGCGCAGCAATGGACCATGGAAATTATGGGTGTTTTGGGGCTCTATGCAGTGCTGAGCAGCTGAACTCTGTGTACGTGACATTGTGGTGAACTTGAAGTGTGCATCTGCGGGGCTTTTTGCTCCTAGATACAGCACCGTAAATCACACGCTGTAAAGTGTAGGATGCGAGGCTGGAGTGCAGAAGCATGTACCGCTTCAATGGGGGGGGGGGGCGTGCATGTATGTGTGTGTGTGTGCATGTATGTGTGTGTGTGTGTGTGTGTGTGTGTATAGCCGCATATTTTCTTGTATACATCTGTCTCCACAAAGGGGCTGTATGTAAAACATTGACCGCCTCAAGGCCCGCGCCGCGCATACGCCTCAGATCAGGCTTAGAATTAGATTTGTACTTTACGTTTCCATTATTAAAAGGAGTCATTTAGGTATTTACAGTCATCTGAAACAACCATACATGAAAAAAAAAAAGATTCCCAAAACCCCTATCAAGGTAAAAAAAAAAATCATTTGTTGAAGTAAAATTTCACCAAAGAATGATTGATCGCATGTCCAAGGTTTTATGTACTTTACCTTGGAACTGAACTTCCACTGCTCTCTATAGCCCCTTGGCTAGCTTCCTCTCTGGGTCTCCAGAGGCTGCACAGCATTGTTAACTGTCTGAGGATGGAGTATCTGGGACTGGAGCTATGTCAACCCCCACAATCTGGTATTGTACAAGGGAGGTGAAGTGCTCAGAGTTCACCGATGACATGTTTTTATGCAGGGCAGTTAATGTTTAAAGAACCACTATGATCTACTGTGTCTTGAAAAAAAAAAAAAAAAAGTATCTATGCGCCTTGAACTTTTTCACATTTTGTCACATTACTGCCACAAACCTCGACGAGTCATATCGGGATTTTATGCGATGGGGGGTTGACTTTAAAAGGAAGTGTAAGAAAAAGAAAACTTGTTTTTTATTGTCTGTGGTGTATAATATGGGAAAGAATGTCATATTTCCATCAGGACTAAAGAAATAAGATGTGACCATTAAGAGTGCACCTTTGGTTTCTTTAAAACAAAACAAACAAAAATTAAGTAATGAGATTTTCGCATGAAAAACGAAACATAGTGCAAATTAAATATAAGAAAATAATTAAATAAGAAAATAAATTGTTAAATACACAACTGTTTACTCATAACCAAAAAAAACGAGAAAGAAGGTGAAATGGAAAGATGCATGAAAAGCAAGTGAAAGGTGAAATTATTTATTATTATTAGTGAAATTAGAAACCAGTGTCCGCTTCATTTATGTGTTATAACAAAGTCCTGAGAGGCAACGATTGGAAAACAGTATAGCTTTGTAAAACCATACAACCACACTATGAAAAATACTACATCGAATAAAAAGCTAATGCTTTATTTGTTTTTATTTAGAAACATAAAAATGTATTTTTAAAAAGTCGAAATAGGTTTAACAAAGGTACCCTTAAATTTACCAGAAATCATACACACAGAATTTGTTTCATAATGGTGTGTCAAAGATTCGCTCTTTTTAAGGTAACAGTTAAAACTTATCCCCTAAACATATTTCACGTGAAACATGGAGCTGATCACCCCAAAACAGAAACCTGACTTAAAAAAAAGATACTTAAGAGATTTAAAAAAATCTGACATACATTCAACATAAATTCTCATTTCTAGTCGGACAACTTGGACATCATTTTTGGTTTTATTATGTGCCTTAAATTGGGACTGGCAGAGGTCTATGTAATATTCTGGTTTTACAGAATATTATTACAATGCTATTGTGTTTTAAGTCATTTACCATTGGATTAGCGTTTGTTTTTGTTTTTTGCACAAGTTTCCTGGACGATGATCAACTGAAGTCGCCGTCATCTCCTCCCAATACATAGCATTCGATGTGAGGGAAAAAAAATAAATTAAAAAAATTCTTTTATTTTTATTTATTTGTTTTGTTTTTTTGTCATAACAGGTTCGGCCCAGGCCTCGTGATCTACTGGTATGGCTTCATTGAAGAGTTGGACTGCCAGAGGGACAGAGGTATCCTGCTCAAAGACTGTTTCCCTACAAACATCGTTGCACTGTGTCATTCCACCGAGCCGGATCAAACAGCTGAAAGCCCGACAAACAAAGACAATGAGTGAGAGAAGTTCAGAAGTGGAAAGAAAAAAAAAAAGAAAAAAAATTATAAGACGTGCCGTTGAAAGAGACAAAAAACACAGAGCGGCTAGGAGGTGGGAAGGGCAGGAACACTGAACTACGCAGGGCTGGATTCCTACTGTAGATCCGGAAGCAATTAGGCTTTCCTGTAGCGTGATCCAGCTGGCGAGAATCTGCCCTGAACTCCACCTGACCCTCTTTCTCCATCTGTATCTGTCTTTCTTCCTCCCATTCATTGGACCAACATCATGTATATACACACCACAGAGCCGCGTTCTGGATATCTGACGGTGTGCGGCCAGATTCTGCTCGCGGTCAACACTTGGCCTTTGGATGGCCTCTCTCGGTGTCTGACCAGGGCAGGCAGGACACAAGACCCTCTCTTATCGCCCTCCAAGCCCTGGCCTTTGTCACTCCTTCCGTCTCCGTTCCACTGGGCAGATAAGGGAGGTGCGGTCTGGAGGCTGGATGGGTGGCTGTCTCTCACCTGCGTCACTCGGTGCCCTCTCAGCCACTCTGCAGGGGGGGAAACAGGATCATTTCTGATTAGGGTTACCCTCGCAATGACCCCTCTTAAACCTTTACTTCTATACATTGTTTTAAAACCGTCGGCAGTTAAGTTTGAACTGAATTGCTGCAACTAATTGTATTGTAATAAAATTCAGGACACTTTTCAAAGTGGATTACATTCTGATCGTTTTGATTTGATTAAAGGGAAAAAACTGATTTTTATATATTTATTGAATAAACAATGTAAAATTTTAAAATGATATGACTCTTTCTTTCTTATCAATGTTCACTTATTGCAACGTATCAGAAGAAATTCTTTTAGCATATTTGTTATCACCTTGAGTAAAAGTAAGACTGGTTTGTTGCCTTTTTTTTTTTTTTTTTCTGTTTTTTTGAAGTTTTTATAAAAATGTTTAGCCTAACTTGGTGACATACTTTTATTTTTCACATAATGACTCTTTTCTGTTTTTGGTTTTGCTGTCAGAAATATTTCAAAACAGCCAAATGATATTTAATGCAAGCCAACTTGTTTTTAAACGAAAATGTATCAGGCTGTTGACTAGCAGTGTGCAGCAACAGGCGATTGCATACCCTAGGTTACAAGAAACCTGAGAAAAATTTAGTCAGATTGGTGCTCTCTCCTTCATCTTATTAAAATGTATTAATTTATAGGAAGAGTAACACTGTTAACTATTTTGGTTTTGAAACAAACTTTTCAAAAATTGTCTGGTACTGGTGACAGGTAAGATAGGATTCAGTCAGAATTGCCACAAAAAAAAGTATTCAGTGAGTTTTTATTTCAAATTTAAACTTGAGTCTTCTAAACTAAACCATTAAAAGTAATGATAATAATTACATAACCTAAGAATCATTTTTACAGGTATTTCCTTGAAATATGTATTTTAGGTGATGTTTTATCAACCAGAAACAAATTTGTTTAACCAAATTCATTTGTCGGGTTATAATCTATTATTTTTGGTGCCTATCTTTAAACCCTGAGCACTAGAAGAAGAGGCTGATGGAGGGAAAACGCAGCTGTGCTCTGGGAACTTGAACATAAAGTTGAGTGATGATTTCAGAGTCAGATATGCTCTGCCTATAGGAGGTCTCCGTTCTCAGCTCAATGGCGGACAAAGAAGAAAACGAAAGGTAGAAGAAGCTTTATTTGAGAGTCATCACTGATCATAATATATAAGAGAATTGTCTGTTTTCTAATGTTTGCTGCTAGTCTGTTAAAGGTAAACTGCAACCACAGAGAAAATATGCCTGTTCTAGTCAGATAAGGTCTTCATTCTAGGGTCATATTTGATTTAGTCTTTTTGACAGGGAAAAGAAAGTCGTCATGCCAAGTAGAAGTTTTTTTTTTTTTTCGGTTTTTTTTTCGAAGGCATGAGCTGTTCACACAGTTTGAAAGTTATGGTATGTGGGGGTTAAATACCCCTAAAGTGTTGCTTGATTTGTTACCCTTAAACCTCTAACCCTCAGCCGGCTCTCTTCTCGCCCTTGATCCCTTCACGAGGAGGCCACTGGGTCACCACCGGGTCGCCAGGCAGCAATGGCTTCCTCTGTCAGCCCCCCCTCCCATCTCACCCGTACAAAACAACTGTCCCCATGTGTCCAGTTAAAGTCAAGCCTATTGCCTTGCCGTGGTATGCTCAGACATCGGTTTATGGCTCCTGTTGGACACAAAAACACAGAGCTATTTTACACAGGGAGGGGGGGGGGGGATTAAACAAGAGCTGAATAAATGGAAAAACCGCAGAATCAGTTCCTCTTAAGTTTCAAGCCTTCCTGCCATTGTTTTCCAAGATGGCTGTCGCAACAAAGAGAGTAGCCGGGGGTCAGCTCCTATAAATTAGGCTGCTCGCACTAAATACAGATTTTTTTAAACCCGCTTCAAAGGAAGGCGCTGGCATCAGAGTCAGCTCACAAGATTTCCCTGATGTCAATGCAAATATGGACATAAATAGCTTCCATGTAATTATTTTTATGCAACAGAGGTCTTTTCTTTTTTTTTGGTTTTGTTTTGTTTTCCTTTACCCTCCCAGACTCCAACCACTTTTAGAGTCATTGTTTCTGTCACAACAATAAGAATAACTTGCCGCTTTCCAAATAAGTTCAGTTTGGAGAGGACGCTTCCTGGGACAGGAGAACACCTGGGATCTGGAGAAGGTTGATCTGAACGAAGCATCCAGGGAGAGACAAAGCTCTGATAAATAAATTGATGTTTAAAAAATATATATATATATATATAAAAAACAAATGAAGCTAAATATATTTTCACCTCCATGCAGGTAATCGCATGGAGAGCAAGCTTCCCTAAATCAAATCACAACTTTCCTCAGTTTACAGAAAATGAGACATACTAAATGAAAATGTAAAAAAAAGTCAACGAATAACTGAACTAAAAGCTAAATGTAGATCATATGTATTATATTTCATAGTTACTCTGCAGTTCTCAGTTTTAAATTCATCCCATAATGTTATTCCTGCTGGCCTGGAACCAAAATGCTGGTCATTTTCATGCTGAAAAACCCGTTTCCATAATGTTTCTTCTTCAGCATTAAAGCAACAAGACCTCTTCAGGGATTCTGATGCGTTTAAATGGAGACATTGCACAAACGTTCCCATAGTATGACGCCTGAGCCTCCATGCATCACAACTATCTCGCTTTAATCAATCAATAAAATACTTTATGTTCTCTTTTGGCTCAACTTTTAACCTCTTCATCACGTCGCAGGAGCCTCTCGCAAAGATCAGCTTCACACAGACTGTACTTACACCTTTGATCAGCCTGGAGCACGGCCTTTGAAACCATTGAAATTATACCTTTACTTTTTTTTTTTTTTTTTGAACACACCCCTTTAAATCAGTTAATTATTGGCATGCATTCCATGACATGCGTTCAAACTTTGCAGGTAAGTGCAGCATTTTGTTTGAGCTGCTGATGTTTTAAAGAGCTTTATAAATATTGTTTGCACGGTATTAGACTCCACTCCTAATCATCCATGTGTGACAGAAGAAAAAAACAAATTTAGGACGTTATAAATAATGTGTTTAAACAAAAATAAAGTCTGCCGCGCTAACACGTTTCATTTTTTGGAGCTCAAATTCTTAAACCTCTGCCTCCCATGTGTCAGATTAGTTTGATGCTGTCCACAGCATTCACACAGTTTGGCCCAAGCCTGCAGGCTATTGGAAGTCTGCTCTCTGCTCAGATGTACAACTTGGCTCAATCTCCTCTAGATCCTGCTGTTTTATGCCTCTATGGTCAAGCTGTTAAACCTCTGAGACACCGAGCATTAGAAGAGAAGGACAGAACCACAGACTGAGGGGCTGGTTCTTCCCCGCAGCAGACCACCAAATGAGGCTGCCTCCACACTCCTGTCTTATTTATGTGGAGAGATCTCAGGCCTGTTCCTGCCTCAGGCACCGGAGCGTTTTAGTAGGGATCCGCTCAGCCTCCCCACGCCAGCGAGACATCACAGAGTGATAATAAATAAAAGTTCTCCACAAAGACTCTGAGCCAAATTGAAAGTAGAAATGTCCTTTTTTGTTGTGCTTGTTGGCATAAAAGTAGAGGGGAGAAAAAGGAGACTCCTTGCTTTCAGTTACTAGATGAATATAGTTTTTATTTTTATTATTAGGAGGCTTTATCTTTTAATCAGAAGCGGGGTTTTCAAAGACAATAGATCGTGAGAAAAATGTTGAACATGGGCGGGACTAATTTTAAATAGACGAGCGGTGGAGGTTTGATTGACACGGCGGAGGACAGACGGTATGTTTGAAGGAAACTGAAGAACTATGACATATAAATGCACTCAGACTTTCCACAGACTCTGTGGCTGGACTGGGCATGCACTGTAATCCCTAAAACCTAAAAAAAAAAGTTGTAATGTAAATACACTCAAAAAAATGCAATATTGAGTTGACATTGCGTCACACAAACACAGGGCCTCCATATTGAAACAACCCATGTTTGACAGCTTCAAGTGAACAATTCAGCCTTTTTTTGTTCATTGAAATGAACATATTGGCAACGGCAACATAGAGAGCTTAGAAGAGAAACTTCTGACTGGATTCCTTCTAATAAAGAAAATCCATGAGCACTAAACTCCAGTTTGATACCACAAAACGACTCGATCCTTTAACATAAATCTGTATACATACAGACCCTTGCATTTGTAGTCAGTCCTTAAACTGTTCATATAAAAGCCATGAACTTGAATGTTTTACTTTATCTAATAGAGCAATAAATTAAGTGTCTAATTAAACATTTTCTGTGTCATGCATTTGCGTCCTGTCCCCTCTGATACCCCTAAATTAAATACAGTGCCTCCAATTGCCTTTAGATGTCATCTAATTGGCAAAAAGACTCCTCTGTGTGTAAATTCATCTTAGTATAAATCCACCTGTTTGTTAGAGAACATTAGTAAACAAATAGCATCCTGAAGATCACAGCATTATTCTCTTTAAATCAGAACATTTCAAGGGGCATAGAGTGGGGGACATAGTTGTATTTGTACTTTTTAATCAACAAGATGAAAATGGATGATGAAAACCAATGTATGCATTTACACTTTGAACCTTGTGTGGATCTAACGGGTAAAATATCAAAAACATAAAATGAAGTTAGTAGTTGAGAAATTCTAAAAAAAAAAAAACTTAAAAATTGTGAATTTAGTGCAAAGTGCCGTAGGGTTCACTGCTCTTCTGCACCATTTTCTTTCAACATTTCTGTCATGAGCAAATGGGAAAAAAGGAAAATTGAGCATTTATGGTTGGAACCACTTTAGCGACAACCTGCATGGAGGCTGCCTGCTTTAGAAAGGTCACCCTCCCCCTGTTGTACTTGGTGTGTGACCCTGAAACCGCGCCATCGCCTGCTGCCAGGAAGGCGACGCAACGCGATCAGGTATGAGACAGTCTGGTGGTGGACAGCATGGTACAGGAGGCAGAGGCCTGACACTCCATTGTAAAAAAAAAAGAACGAAAAAAAAAGAAAGGAACAGGTCGAATTTCAAGTAAAGTCAAAAAGTAATTTTTCTGTTTATTTATCCTGTTTTATTGCTATCAAGTGGTTAAATTGCTCCTTCAGACTTACCATGGACCTCTTGGGTGATTCCCTCACTAATGTGTTCCCAACTCACCTTGTCTATTTTTCTGGCCAGCCGTGTTTTAATGATTTTGCATTTGTGCAATTCTCTGAATTATTATTTTTTCCATGAGAGTCTCAAAAGCTCGAAAAATTGTTTCCTAACACCAGCATTCTTCTCCATCACCTCAGATGTCAGCTGTTTTCCTTTGGCTTTTGTGTTGAGGTTTGATCAATGATGCTCCCCAACAGATGTCTGCACACCGACAGCTATGTTAATGCTGAGATTACTGTAGCTGTTGAGGAATGCACCAACCAGAGTGTTATTGGTTCACACCTTGGGTAAAGCCTGAATCCAAAGCATAGTCAGAGCCACTAATCCATATGATAACATTGGGCTTGGCCCTGCACAGCAAGGCCAACCCTACACTCGGTCATGACCATGCTTTCAATTTCTCAAATCAGACCTTGTGATTATTTCCCCTGGGGATCAGGGGTTTAAATCAGGGATTTATCCAATAAATAAGTAGAAGTAATCTTAGGCTTTGATTTGTAGACTAAAATTTTATTACCTGTCCCATTTGTTTATGAAGTATGAGCAAAAATGTGTATAGTTTACAGCTTATTATCACTGTAAAATAATTAACTTGATTTCATGAACGTTACACCATATTCTTGAAGTTCTGGTCACATCCAAAAGCCTATTCTGTGACTTATGGGAGGTCAGCTTGATGGGGATCAATGCCAATGTCCATTTATTACAATCCTAATGATTTCATGTTGCTGCATTGTGGGTAATTGCTCCTCAAACCTGTTGCTGCAAGAAAGCAACGCTAACAAACTGATAAAGCACCAGTGGTGAGTTTTTTTCTTATTTTTTTTAAAGCAAACGTCAGGAATATGTTTGAAATCCTGACAATTTCCAACTTCAGGAAATCACTTTGGTGGACGTCTCAATCCCACAGGGATCATCAACCGCTCACACAAAACAGGCAAAGGCGAGTGGAGCGATTGGAAGTTGTCATTCAAATGAAATGGATCACTTGAACCACATTGCAGGGTTTTAACGACCCCATGTATGGGAACGGTGATGCGGTTTTCCCATCGGGTTTCGAGGGGAAACTCTATGCCGGGCTATTCAGGTGTGCAATAAAGTGCTTTTCACTTTCTGAGGACTTCCTGTCTCCAGTGGCGTTCTCCATTAACTCCTCGCAGACAGACAAGAGGCTTCCCATTGGCCAGGGCGCTCTTTATCGCAGCAGTAATTCCCCTCCAGGTATGGCCCTACCTGGCCTGACGATAAGATAGGGAGGCGGCTGCCTGTCATTAGTGGCAGATGAATGCTATCTGAGTATTGACAGCACTTTACACTCCCATGTTGGGAAACAAACTTGGACTTGTGAGGTTGGGGCAGGCTGGGATTTTATTGTGTAGAGAGACCCAAATAGTCTGATGTCACAGCTGTCGTTCCACCTCCTCCCCCTCCTCTTCAGTTGGATACTATTTATTCCCACGCGCTGTAGTGATGTGCTAAAAAAGTTCTTGACACCAGTACTTGGTTTTCATCACTGAGGCTTCCAAACTGCTAACAGGGACAGAGCTCTCCTCTGTCTCTCTGTCATATGTTGACGAGGTTTCCACGTGTTGGATTTATCAGATAAACTACTGAATGATTGAGCAGGATATCTTTCTCATAAATCTTCAAATCACCGTCATCATCATGAAGTCCACTGCGTCTTGAAGCACATGCAGATTCCAGAGCTAAATGATTGAAGCTGTAAATTCAATCCTCGACAAACCAAACAATTATTGGTAATGGAATAACTTTCGAACATGAAAGCGCAAACGTGCATAAATAATTTGTAAGGAAATTATTTGTTGCTTCACAAAAATTAAAAAACATGGTTTGTTTTTTAGCAACCTATCTGGATTTTTTTTGGTTTCTTTTTAATTACATCAATATATTAAACAAACTATAATTCATTAAAATGGACATCCTTGCACAAAGAAATTCATCAGTCGATTATTAAAGTTTTTAAATAGGTATATTATACTCCAAACACTTAACAAAACACTTATTTTCCAATTATGCAGTGCTCCAAATGGGACAAAATATCTAATTTTAATTGACCTATTATGTGTGTTCTCATAGAGCCTAGTTATTATCAATGATTGTATTTTAAGTTCGTTGTTATTTATAGAATTGGACACAAAAATATAAAAGAAATGGACTCTGTTCTTAACATTATTACTGAAATCACTGTCGGATTCTGTTTTATTTATTTATTTATTTTTATTATGAACTATTCGACCAGTAAGGTGTCAGAACAGCACACCTATGTCTCCATCCCTCTCTTTACTTGTTATGTTTATTTTTCTTTCTCCTGATTTTCCAGTATGAACCTGTATGTTGTTACGCTGTGGTGAAAAACAAGGAGAGATTCTAACTGCCATCCGAGACGATAATGGTCACCGGTTCTTTGAGTCATAATCTTCAAGTGGGCTGTGATTAATGATGGGAAGAGTTATTCTGGCCTCTCTTTCTATTTCGGTCTAAACACTGAGATTCAGGTGAGATGCTGTAGTTCTGCGGGGGGGGGGATTATTTTCTTTTCTTTTCTTTTTTTTTACTTTAACATATGAGTAAATATAAGATTGCCTGAAGCATGAATCACCCCAGAAGTAACCAAGTTGAAAAAAGGAAGTTAGAAATGAATGAGTGCAAACATGATCACCTTGTTGGATCTGTAAACAAATAGACTCCAGTCTCCAGAAGGGGTCGCCATCATGTAAAAACGCTGGGGAGAGGAGGATGAAGGTTGGGGGGGTCTTCCTCACTCTCTTTCTCTCTCACACACTCTCTCTCACACTCTCTCTCTCGCTTCTTTAACTTGTGCATCAGATCCCAGTTATTAATTAATGAATGTGAGGCGTGCATCAAGCCTTCACATGAATCAACAGCCTGGAGCCTGTTTTTTTCTCTCTCTATATATAATATATATAAGTATGTGAGTGAATCCGCAGTGAGTTTGTCCCTCCGCCTCGCAGTCCTCTCCTGTTATTTACAGTCCCTGTGAAATGTCTCACTTCGCTCCCCTCGGCTCCCCTCAAAAATAAACCAAGGCAAATTAAAGAATAAGAAAAAAATCCACTTATAGAAACACAAGTAACAAATTAGAGGGATCGATATTCAGTCTCCTATTTAATAGGGATAATGCAGGATTTATTTATTTATTATTATTATTATTATTATTATTATTATTATTATTATTATTATTATTTTATTTTATTTTATTTTATTTTTTTTGGTGGACAAATCTTCTCCGGACTCATTAAGCGTGATTATTTCATAGGAGAAAGAAGGACAAGCTGCAGGCCATTGTAACAAGGCGCTGGGAAAGAGGCAATGTAATGAGAAAATGTGGGCCCCGGGCTCGCCTAATTAAATCTTAACTGATAGAAATAACGCTTTGAATACCTCAAGGCTTGACTAAACTCCGGCTATTTCCCTTTTTATTGCGCCTTATTTATTCTGCCCCCTTTTTTTTCCTTCTTCTTTTTTTCTTTCCTCCATCTCCTGCTGCCGCTTCAGGACTGGCCGCCGCGTGTTTTCAAGCTTCTGCTGCAATTCCAAATCCCTGCAGCCATGCTATTTGATTAATTATGATTTTAACATCATTAGTACATTTGGTTTTTCTTGTTTTATTATTACTGTACGCAAAGGACTGCGCATCCATCCGCATAAAAAAAAAAATGTATTTGCATGATTTTTACATTTCACAAATAGAAGATTTAAACATATTTCCTGCCAATGTGTGGCAGAAGATTTTTCTTGGACGTAGAAATAATAATAAGTTTTCTTCAAAAATGAAATAAAATTGAAAAAAGGGGACAGAGAGTAATGTGAACTCATATCCATGCATGCAAGCAAGTGAACGTGAGCTTCTCTTTTCATTGTCTGAGAAGGGAAAAAATACTGTATCATCTATTTATCATAAATGATAAATAGATGATGGAGCTGTTCCATCAGTGGTGGAGATTTAAGGTAAAATTTGAGGTTTTCCTGCCGCGTGCTGATGATCAACATTCACACACACTCCTTAAAGGAATCAAGCTGAAATCCTACCTTTATGGAAGATATACAAAAAACACAAACTTTTTCTGTTCTATATCGCAGCTGTTGCTTTTTACTTGTTAATTTAAGACATCATTTATTTTTCATTTGGGAAACAACCCAAATATATCAGATGGAGAATAATCTGAACTGTTTTAAGGCTTCTTTGTTGATTTGTCATTGAAAGAAAAAAAAAATCCGGAAAGATGTGAAGGTCTTCTAATTAGCAGCCATTAAAAAAAAAAAGAAAGGGAAATTTTACCTACAGGCTGATTAATAAAAGTCTAAAACCTAAACGCACAAATTTAATCACAAATTTATCCGTTTGATTTTTTTTTTCTTCTTTTCTCTTGATCAAACCTTTCTCCTATTTGAAAGGAACCCACATATATAGAAGGGATTTTATTTGCGTTGTGGAATAAAAGGTTTTATTTATGATAAAATGTTGATTTATATTTATCAGGTAAGCACAAACCAAACAAACAAACAAACAAACAAACAGCAACAAACAAAACAAAAATACCCCCAAATGTATTCAGCTGATTTTTTTCCCCCTCTCTCATGTTTTGTCTTTGGTTTGCAAAGCTCAGCTGTGCTTCGTATTAAAAGACAAGAAAACAAAAACAAAAAACAAAAAAAAAGTTCCTTCTTAGAAAGTCTTTTCGGTGCTGCTATAATAAAGCATTTTCCCCGGGCTTTATTGATCAGTCACTCTGAGCTAATGTAATTATCCTCATCAATAGAGGGACTGCAGGGAGAATCATTATGTGGTTGACATTGATAAATGATCAGCCCAGTGCGGCCCTTTTCTCCCAGGGACACCCTCCTCCTCCTCTTTGACCCAGGCCTACATAACGTAGTCATAGAAACACCTTATGGCAAAAGGAGAGAAAACTGCTGAAATGTTATAAAACAACAAGAGCGATTACAACAACAACAACAACAACAACAAAAAAGAGGACAACATACATAACTGCATCCTGCAAGCCATTTTAGGCGGAGAAGCAGCTGCGAGGTGAAGGACTCACATCTTCACGCAAATCAGCAATTTATGTGTAAAAAAAAAAAAAAAAA
>JAVLVB010000558.1:3557111-3576239 GCA_032876305.1 Orestias chungarensis | reverse complement strand
CCCCACCACCCCCCAGCGTCCCGTTGACGTCCACTGTTGACTGGCGTCTACAAGTCGGGGTCCTCGCCATCTCAGGATAGCTCCCAGTTAAATCACGACTCTCCAATGCATCCTCCAACCTCCCACTCCCACACTTAATTGATGTGACTAAAACATTTAACCAAGAACTGTTGCTGGGGATGAAAACTTGCCATAAAAAAACACCGACCTGGTCAGCTGGAAAGGAATTCTGAAAAGAAAACCTGACCCTGACTTTTCCCCTAAACACAACAGTAAAACATGGAACAAAGAAATTCCCAGTACTTACTTCCCCCTTTTTCTTTGCGTTACAAGATGGAGGGTTACATGTAGTGCCATTGCCCATCCATGCCCATATTCATCCCCATTCCACTCATAGGCCCTAGAGAGAGGAGATACATGCCAGGAAAAAAAAAGGATCAGCAGGAGTTTGAACCACAGAAAGATGGAAGAAGACCCATTGATAGAGAGGATAAAGTTGGTTAGCTTAAGATGGAAATGATTAAGAAGAGGAGAAAGAGTGCAAGGGTGTTTACAGTGCCTTCAAAAATGACTCATCTGTTTTTCTAATGAGCGCTAAAAACCTGAATGTATTTTTTAGGAGCAATTGTGATTCCATAAAAAATTGTAATTCCTTTGAAAATAAATATTGGAAATGAGCATTGTACATTTGTATTTACTTATTTTTTTCTTGCAGTTACATCTGCAAGTCTAATGGGAGGAGTTTCTAAGAGCTTTGCATGTTTAAAAAATTAAAAAAACTAAATTTTGTCTTTGAAAAGACATGTCCGTTTATTTTCCAATCAGTACAAGTTTTGCTGTCATTGATTGGAAAAGTAAGAAAGGTATTTCCATAGACTGATCCTACCCCCATTATAAATAGTTGAGTGTTGATCTTTATGGCTGCGCTATCATGCTGCTTGTTTGTCACAAAATGCTGAGACCACCCTATTTTTACAATAGGCTTAGTGTTCATGGTGATGCAGAGTAGTAATTTCTATTTTAAAATTAAGTGATTTCTGGAGGGATTCGGAACAATCAAAGATCTAAAAGATTTCAGACTTTATCATCCATGACGTCTTTCCACACAATTATGCACTGTTTTGTTTTCATAAAACAGTAATAAAGTGCAACAAATGCAGGCAAAACAGTAATAATTTTGACGGTGATACTTTTCAAGGCACTGTGCAGCTCAGATTTAGTTATAGTTACTGCCAGAGATTTTTCTGTAAGCAGGGAAATATGGAACAGACTTCAAAGGAGACGTCATTGTGGTTTAGGTGGTTAGTTCTGTGGACTCGTCCTTAAACTAAGTTGAGAAGCTCTCGGTGCTTCGCGTCAGTGAGCTTTAGCTTCGCAACAGCCAGCATTGAAACTAATAAATGGTAAAGCAAGGGTGCTGAAAGGAGTGATTAAAAGTATACTGATGGATTTACCAGCTGGTCGGATCCCCATGTGTTGCTGACCATCAAGCACGAAGCTGCCCATTGGTTGGCCCTCTGGACTGTACGCTGCTCCTTGGCTCACTGAAGGATCAAGAAGAAAACCTGATTGTAGTCAAAATGTGGACATGAAAAAGGGAGTGGGGGGGAGGAGGAGAAGAAAAGAGAACACACCAGACAATCAGCAATTGTCTCAGCTCCAGCCCAAACATACTGTAAGACATTGTGCTCGTGTTTGTGGACCGCATTGAATAACGCGTGGCATGCAAACACGCATACAGTGGGTCCTTATGCATGCAAGCGCACACACTCACTTGCAGCCGGTGTGATTGCAAACCATGCTCAAGGGAGATGCAGTTATTAAAGCAAGAGAAGAGGACGTGCAGTTTGACAGTATGAGACTAATTTATGGTGTAAGGGACAAAAGACGCCATGTGCTGTTTAAAGCATGTGCTTCTTTTGTAAAGAAAATAATTCATCAAACTTAGTTGACCTAGGATGTGAAGTTTTCCCTTTATGTGAATAATTTATCTGATCCAAAAGAGCTCAGCAGTAATCAGTTAGCTTAATTGTTTCTGTGTTTTCTTATGATTGGCTTTGCTAAACTGCTGTATCTGATTAATACCTTGTGTAAATGTTCAGACCTTTAACCTTTCCCTACTTTGTCTTAATACAAAAGCAAAGTTCTATTCATTTTTCTCGTAGGAATTTTACGTGATAAACCAACAAAACACAACAGCCAATTGTAAATGAAAATAAAACATGTTTTTAAAAATTATGTTCTAACCACCTTTCATTGGTGTCAATTTAACACTTGAGCTCCAGAAGGCAATTTCCTAATCCTTGCAAAATAGTTTGAACTAAGTCAGATTTTATGGAGAGCATTTGTGATAGTCAGTTTTCTATTTACTCCAAGCCCTTGACTGGGCTATTCTAACACATGTACGTAGCTCTACTTGTTTTATTTGCTTAGGGCCAATTTAACTTTTTTTTTTTGTAGATTTTCTTGCAGATTTTCTGCCAGGATTGCCTTGTGTTTACCTCCATCCATCTTCCCCATCAAATCTCACCAGTTTCCCTTGGTTGCTGCAGAGCATACCCACAGCATGATTCTGCCACTACCTTGCTTGGTGTTCAAATAATCCATTGACTTCTGATTTTTGCCATTAGTTGCTGAATACATATGCACTTCAACTTTGTTTTTGTGGAATGAAAAAAAGTCTTTTTCATTTCACAGTTATCTCAACTTTATGGAATTATATGAAATTTAAATAAAATATCCTGGTAATACTGCTAATACTTCTAATATATTGTGGCCCATGTTTGTTTGAATGTTCTCAGAAATAAAGCGTGGAGAATTTACTCGATCCCTGCTTCACTTTTTCAGCATTTTCATTTTGTACAGCCTTATTGCAAATTGTATTGAGTTATTGGGTTCCCTCAAAATCCCATATAAGGTAAACGTGGACAATGTTTTTTTCAGATTAACTGAAACTTACTGAAAGCAAAAAGTATACGTTTGAATGTGATGCCATAAGCAACCTGTCTTTAAGAAGACCCTGGTTTGGTGGTGGTTTTCAAGTCCCTCCTTTGACACCTTCGCTATGTGTCTTTGTGGCAATATCCTGGTGAAAAGTTAATCTAGTCAGTGGACTGGAGCAACTTTTCACCCAGGACGCTTTTGTAAATTCCTACATTCATTTTACCCTCTATCCTAACAGGTTTATCTGTTCCTGTTGCTGAAAATCATCCCCATAGCATGAAGCAGCCACCACCATGCTTCAATGTATGGATGGTATTAGTCCGCTCAGTTTAGATGGCCAGGCAGTCGTAGTAATGTCATTTGTAATTTTCATTTACAAATGACAGATGCCACTGTGCGCATCTTCAAACCAGCAGTTTTTTTCTGGGTTGTTCCCCAGACAACAACAGCATTTTTCAGAGGTCAACACACATTTCCCTTTATTCTATATGCACTCTGATATGAATAGCCAACGGTGGGAGATTATATACACTGGTGTGTCCTTTCCGAATTAAGTCAAATCACCTTTTTACCATAGATGAACTCCATTTAAGCTGCAGAAAAATCTAATTTTGAGCAAAGGCTGTGAAAACCGAATACTTAAATGAGAATTTTTCTTTTTCTAATTGTAAGACATTTATAAATATTTAAAAAACCTTTCCTTTCATAATGGGTTATTTGTATATGGAGCTTTGGGGGAAGGTATTCCTTCAATATAATTTGGATTAAGGCAGGATTGTAACAACATGGTTAAA
Organism: Orestias chungarensis; assembly: GCA_032876305.1. NCBI lineage: Eukaryota > Metazoa > Chordata > Actinopteri > Cyprinodontiformes > Cyprinodontidae > Orestias > Orestias chungarensis. The sequence goes on along the minus strand of JAVLVB010000558.1, from coordinate 3,572,502 downwards.
AAATAAAGCACTTAAATGTATTCCGGATACACTGTATTTTTAACTCAGACTTTGTCTGCTACTAAAATCTGATGCACTTACAGCTGGGAGGATTTCTCACTTAAATGTTTTAAAAACCAACTACAGAACCTAATTCAGAATAAGGATTTGTGAGGAAGTGTAATTTAAATCTGACACAAGACTGAGTATGTAAACCTGCTTAACCCCAGGCAAAATAAATAAAAGGAGAAATCTAAATCAAATCAAAATAGACTAAAAAGGGAGATAACTCATAAGCTGCAAGCATCTCTGGCACTCTTGTGTCCAATTAGTGATTCACAGTGAATGCCAGTGTAGCCCTCTCTCCACTAAGACTAGGAAATGTCCAATTAGAACAGATCAGGAAACAGCTTGCAATATTTTAGAACATTGAATTGTAAAGTGGTTAAAAAGGGTGAACAAAAATGATTTTGTTAAAGTTAATAGGGGAATGTATAATGTAGGAAAGCCTGGGCTGAGAACATGATGTTTTTTTTGTTGGGGAAAATAAGGGGTTAAGAACAGTTGCATGCAGATTGGGTGGAACAGTGTTTTTTGGGGGCTTTTTTTCTTACCTGCTCGATTCGACTGGTCTATCATTGGTTGTACTATTCTTCTTCTGGCGTTAATAAACCTGGTAGAAAAGAGAAAGGGAAAGAAACAAAAACAAAGGCATAAAATAGACATTAAATCAAGCCTGCTTTCACAGTAAGGAAGATTCATCGCAGGCCTACACAAAGACAAGCAGTTTTGCATGACTTAATGGCAACATTGGCCACAAAGTCCTTGAGAGAGGCTCACACAACAAAAATAGAAAGAAACAAAAGGGCAATTGTGTGCTGACTTGGGAACCCAGTGAGGGATACTTTTAATGTTTCATATGATCTATTCCCCGCTCTTTTAATAAAGCTTTTGATTACGTTTGGTTGCTATGGGCACTGGGGAGACATACTTCAAGTATTAGGAGCAGCTAGGAGGCATGGGCACATCCCTTTCTCCCTCATCTTTTCTTACTCACACCTTCATCCAGCTCTATATACAAGCAAAGTAAACACAATTGTATACACTGGCCTTCCTAAATGTCATTTTGCAATATATTGGTTTCTTTGTGAGCAAATTGCCAGATACAAATGGTTCCTTTCATTGCATCTCAGCATTTTACCCCCACCAAAACAGTTCCCCTTGGTGGGACCCCCTCTCTGACTGCATTGTAGGGGGTTCTGTCCCCCATTCCAGCTGTCTAGAAACGAGGACCAGGCATGGGCCACTCCGTGCTTTCATGAGGTATTGTTATGTCAGTGAGCCCATCAATTAGGCTGTCTGAAGTTTTATCACCACCACAGCAGTGAATAAGTGCAGCTCAACAAAGCCTTCCCGGCCGGCCTTGCTCCTGTGGCTTTACCAGCGTGGAGCCAAAGGTCATAAGGAGGTGAGTGCCAGCCAGCGGCAAACTTTTTAACTCCGAATGGCGTGCCTTGGGCTATGTCAAGCGTAGGGTGCATTGACACAAAAGCCAAGCCAGCTCTCAACCTTTCCCTGTAATTTTGACCCTTTCTCCAATACCATCGTTTCTAGTATGCTTTCAAAAACTTGGCTGTAGTATCACAGGTAACACCATGTGTTTGACATTAAACAACCGTTTCAGATCACGTTGGAGCTATCCAGCATGCTGGTAAAAAAAAAAAAAAAAAAACATGCAGTAGAGAGAGAGAGAGGTGGGGGGTGAGCTTCATGTCCCTCCTCGAACATACAGGCCTACAGCACCATCAATATGGCTAAAGAACTGGTCATTAGAAGGAAGGGAGAGCTGGAACCAATTTGGGCTCCTAATCCCCCATGAAGCCCTGATACCTGCCCTTACCTTCTCCAATGAACTTAAACGGCTGTAATCTGCCCTGCTCAAAGTGACATGGTTAAACGTACAAAATGCACGGCTGGGAAAAGAGAGACGCCGCACTCATTTGCCAGGGGGCATCCAGAGTGCAGGTACACGAGGGTACCGTGGGCCCCCGAGAGAAAAAAGATGAAACACATCCATATGAGGATAAGAAAAAAAACATGAAGGAGGTGAATTCAAGTTAGAGTGGGAAACGCCTGATTGCGATGTATTATTGGGGATTTAAGTTAAGACTTAGAGATTTTATTTTTTTTTGACAGAATGAAAGATAAATCATTCTAAAATACTTCTACTGTCAGAAAGAACTGAAGAAATTAAAACTAGACAGAGTCTGAATAATGGTAGGCATCCTTCTTGAGTTAACAAAAGCCTTTAATAGTAACTTGTGTTTAAATAATGATGAAAGGTAAAAGAAAATATAGTTATAAGGGCAATCGTTGATAGAAGATTATAAATATTATGGTCTAAAAAATTATTTTCAAGTTGAGAAAGAAAATTTAATTCAATTTGATGACGCATTGGCAACAACTTAAATACAGCGTCTTTACAGATGTACAAACTGCCGTTATTCTGTCAGATATTAAAGGAGTTATAAATAACCAGGAAATACTCTGCCATCACTAAAACAAATATTATAAATATAAGCTTTAGAAATATGAAATAAAAAGTGGGATTTAAAAATTATGGTACAGTTTTAAGGAAACACGATCATTCACCTTCATTTGAATTTAAATACTCAAATTTGGGGTTAAAATCCTCCTGTCAAATAATGTGCATTGTCCCTTTAACATAAATTAAGGTAAACTGAGATAAAAACTAGCTTAGAAATAAAACAATAATACTCCAGATCACGCTCCGTCTTTAAGCACAGAGCGCGCTGCTTGCTAAAATATGTGTCCAACGTTTTGCCAAGGGGCTTAAAATCACAACCATGTGCATTTATACCCAGTCTGGGTCATAACCATAAACACAAAATATTAGGAACGTTATGTTCAGGCACAGAATTTGACTGTGTGATTTCCAACGACTGCATAGGACGTTCTCTGGTCAGAGCATGCCGTGGGATCAAAGTGCCACTCTCAATTTTCTTTAAATATTTGGAAAGAAACAAAAACACAATGTTGTTCCTGTTGTGTTGATCCAACTTCTTACAGGAAATGTAGTACCTAAAGTACACAAAGACAAATTTTCAATGTTTGCACTAATTCAATGTTAATTTTTAATATGAAAACACTTCTGTGAAGACAGAAACAGAAACAGATTTCACAGACAGCCCCCTTCTCAAATGCGTCTCATTTCTGTCAGTATTCCCAGCGCTAACTAATACCATATTGCCACAAAGACTAAGTTTTAGGGTTGCCACAGTAACCAGCAGGCGATGAGGTCCACGGATGGGGACTGATGGTGACCAATGGCCCCCCTCTCATGGCCTTAAAGCACCTTTTATCAGTCTGAGTAAAGCCAATTGAGATTATCAGACTCTGGCTTGATAACAATGTTTTCCCTCAACCCGTGAGCCGCTAATGGAGTGTGCTTAGAACAACACAGAATTCTCCGGAGATGAGGGCCAGTCAGCTTGGATGGACATTCAGATGGATGAGCCGGGAGCCCCGGGAGACTCACAGAGGCTGACCACAGTGACTGAGCATTCCTAAACCACTCGCTAACAACGAACGTAAATGCTGGAAATCGAACACATAGCCACTACGGACATGACCGCAGCCACCGCTGGCGTGTCAGAAGGCTTCCCAGAACGCAGGAGACTCACGGCGGGGAAAACACGGGCTTCGAACCTCCAGCACTAAGCTTGTGTTTTATTATCTACATCTGGTAGTCCAGCTTATTACGGCCTGCCTCTGCTCAGTGTTAGTGTGCAGGAGCGGCAACACACACACACACACACACACACACGCACACACACACACACACACACGTGTACATAGACGGTACACAGAGCACCTCTCAGCATGGGAACTCCATGCTGTCTTCAAACAAATAATTAAAGCCAGGGTTAGGGGGTCACTAGAAGGTCATTCATCGGGATACAGCTCAGAATGTGTACAACACCACAGGAGGGGCCGGCAGCAGCTCCACGGCTGTTTCATGTAAGGAGCTAATGTCGTCCAGCCAATAAGCCTTGAACACATTTTCATGTCACACATCAAAAAACCTGGAGGATCGCGCACGCGAACCGGGCGAGCACATGTTTGCGACCCTGTGTGTATTGCACATGTCAGCACATTCTTCACAGCATACTGCCAACTGGCTCACAGTAGCGCTTCCAGCTGACGTGCCCCTCAAACCTCGCAAGACATGCATGTGCACAAACGCACACACACAAATCTCCGTTTGACGACAGAAGACCCAGTTTCTCCGTTATATGAAGTGGTAAGTTTTCCTGCGTCCTGACTGTCGTGTCTTTGTGGGCCGCAGAGGAAAATAACAGACAGATATGAATGATGGAGCCAGGGCAGCGGGAGTCCACTTGGCACAGGGTCTCCACAAGGCTGGATCAACACTGCATGCTTGGTTAATAATATCTGTTCTCACACGAGAAGGTGGGGGGGTGTCACCGAGAGCTTTTCATCTGCTAACTACCTTGTCTAGCGTTGTATGTTAGTGTGTACTTTGACATAGGAGAATTAAATACTTCCCAGTTTTACAATGCTTTGCAAAAGTATTCATACCCTTTTGACCTTTCCTTCATGTTGTCATTTTATAAACACAAAACTCTGTTTCTACGGGGTTGATCAGACAGACAACACAAAGCAGAGAGTCAATAACTGAGGGGGGAGATGATGCATAGTTTTAAAATATTTTCAAATCTGAAAAGTGTGGAATGCATTTGTACGTTGCCCGTTTTAGTATATATCTAAAAAAAAAAAGGACCCTTCACTACGATTAAAGCTAAATTTGACAATTTCTTTTCTGGGTTTGCTCAGCCGAAGACGGAAACGTCTAACCAATTTTCTATTTTTCTTATTCTTTAGAAGAGCTAAAGTTCAGTCAGACAGGATGAAGAACGTCTCCTTATGTAAGATCATGCAACTAGATCTTGAATGGATTCAGGTCTGGATTTTGACTGAATCATTCAAACATAAATGTGCTTTGAACTAAAAAACAAAACAAGACAAAAAAATTAAAAATAAATAAAAATCCAAGTTTAGCTCAGCTTTGACCAGCTTCCCTAAAAACATGATGCTACTACCCCCAATAATCTGACAACCCCATACAGATCTTCACTTCATGACAGTTAACCTGTACTGTCTTTGGTAATCTCAATTATTGAAGCTCCCTGCAGTTTCACGATTTTTCCGGATGTGCATTACAAAGGTTACCTACAAAGGCAGCTGGTCGCACAGAATATTATTTAGGGGTATCCGAGTAAAAATGGGCATTTTCGCTTACTAATTATTTTCCACACATTTCACTAGTAACCACAGAGTTGCCTTATGTCTATTGTCTTAACTTGACAAAATGTGAAAAGGGTAGAGTTGTGAATACTTTTGTAAGACACATTCAGAAATACCTTCACTAGATGACAAAGGCTGACAAATTCAGTGGAAGGTTACTCGAAGTTTAAAGATGTAATCAGTGCAAACCTGTCTGTCTTACTCAGGGCTTGCCCTTTTCTTCCTTATTTCCTCATCTCACTCAGTCAGAGAGGCCTTGTTTCTGCTTAACTGACTTGCAGCCACACCTGGTAACTCTGTCGTGTTGTCAGCATTCCTGCGCTGTAAAATTGTCATGCCAAACCACCTTAGCCTGGAGCACAGCCAAGAGATCCGAGTGGGTGAGGGAGGGAGACGAAACTCCGCCAATCAAGAGCGGGGTCACTTGTTTGACGAGTTTGTGATGAAAGAAAAAAGCGAGACACAGCTAGCACAAGATGAAACAGAAAAAACTGGATGTGCTTAAGCAAGGCTTCCAAAAGACTGTGGCTTGAAAATTTCAACACAGTGATGTTGACAGTTTATTGCCTCTATGGCTGACCAGAACATGTCAAAATTTTTCTAAACTCGAAAACTCAGAAAGAGAGTAGAAATTTCCATTCGTCGGGGACCCGCCAAGGCCCCTGTCTGTCTCCCTCGTAGGAAGATTGCATGCAACACAATCTGTACAAGAATGTGCTGAGCTCAATCCATGATCATTGGTTGCAAACATGACTGTCCTCTGGTTCCTATTAAAGCTCATTGCTTCCATACTTCCACTTCAGCCCAAAATAAAAGATCCGAAACTGCCTGCAACTGAGTTACAGCTCACTGGAATCAGAAGAGGAAACGATTCAGTTTTATCTCCCCTTTTATAAAAACAATCAATTCTTCTGTGTCTTTTGACCAGGAAGCACATGCAAATTAACCCCATGAGGACGGTGTGTTAAGTTTAACCAAACACTGATTATGGTCTGGTCAGACACAGGGTTAGTCTGGGGTTACTCCATCTCCAACACTGATCTATTGTATCGTCAACACCAGGGATATAATCAGCTCATGAGGTCCAGCATGATCTCCTCAACAGTTTAAATGTACAGTAGGCTTGCCGCTAGGCTGACAAGGCTGTATCTCCACGTTTATCATAAGCTATCAAAAAGAAAGCTTTTTGCAGGCTTCACTTCCCCAGCATTAAAGGGATTCACATTTCTGTAACTGAGTTAAAAGTATGTCTAGTGGTCATTTGGGCTGCCCTTAGTGGGACTCAAAATAAATGTCATAATCAATGTAATCCATTGTTTGACATGCTAAAGAGGAGGGATTAAAGGGAAGGAATATTTCATTTGTATAAATTGGCCTTTAAAATGTTTAATCCCAAACAGAATGGCAATGGAAAACATTTTAAGGATTTCTGGTAATAACTACAGCAGTGGGATTCATGAGTACTTTCTTTGTGAAACGGAGGTGAAAAGTTCTTTCTTTTTTTTTAAAAGAAATTTTAATCAAAAAACACAGTGAGATCACAAAAAAATAAAATAAATTTAGAGAGACAGAATTTCAATTTACTTTAAAAAAAAGTAACATTTTAATTTTTAAATTTTCAAATCTAAGGGGGTTTAAACCTGTATAAACTTCCTGGTCCAACAAAAGCTTCCTACCGCCTATAAATAGCCTGCGAGCTGCACTTTAAACACACTTAATTTAATTAGATTAAATAAAATTAATCGTTCAAGCAAACCTTTTTTTAAACATTTGACTGCTTACAACAAAGGGCATCAAAGACTCCTCTGATTCCACTGCACACTTGTGGACTAAAGAAGTCCACGTCCAATTTTACAACTAAAACTTTTGAGCTTTTAGAGTTGGTTCCTGCTACGAAGAATCTGAGAACAGCTGGATAGAAAAAGAAAGCTTCTACAAACTTGTTTGGCAGTGTCTTTTTTTTTTTTTCTCTTTCTTCATTTGAAGCTAAAGCAGGATTCGGAGATGTATGTCGGGTGAACATTACCTCACCCCCTTGTTTGATTTAGTACAGATGTGTAGCAGAGTGAGGCAGAAGCAGATTTATTTATTTTGCTTTTCAGGAAGCATCAGAGAAGGCCTAAACTTTGGGGCAACCACTGTGTTTACAGTTCTACCTCTGTCGATCTTTCCCTGTGTCTCCAATCCAAAGCGCCTCCGTGCAACCCCACACACAATCTTTTGTCTGCCTCTGAAAGAGGGACTGTTTCACCTCTGTTCTATGGACTTTCACTGACCTGTTTTTCTTTCCCTTTTTATTACTCCATTCATCGCCCATTTGTGGCATCCCTCCCCCCAACACCAGCCTCGGCCCTATATGACTAACATTTGCATTGCTCCATCGGTTGAGCGGCACAAGTCATTTCTCTCAAAAAAAAAAAAAAAACCCCGTGGAGTAGAAGTCATTAAGACTCCAGTGGAAAATCAGACAAAGAATTATATATTTGTGTTGGAAACTGACAAGATGTAACGAGGAGCTAATTAAAATAAATCAATAGCACTGCAGCACACTTGTGCTCCTTCTTTTTTCTTTTTTCTCTACATCACAGAGGTGGAGCGCTGCAGTGTGAAGTGCAAAGCTTGGCTACCAATTTATTTAGACCTAAAATAGGGCAAACATAGATTGAACTGTCCCTATATTTTACAGCAGTATAAGAAACAACGGAAAGGAGATAAACATAAACATCTCTGCTGCTGTTTACCCTCCTCATCTAGCGCCGTCTCCCCTCTTCCCCCTGTCCAGGGAGGGCATATCAGCTCTGGGCCCTGCAGTCCAGCAGCCTGACCCCTACAGGGCGGGCTGTGCGGCCCCAGCTGCTGACTGTCCGTCAAACACCTCCAGAGAAGTGTCGGGCCAGGAAGACCACGCTTGTTGCCCCTTTGATCCGGTGAGCAGCAGCTGCTGCTCCACACAGCAGCACTTTGTTCCTGTCTCCTCACCACATTCTGTCCTACGGCACAAAAGCGCTCAATCCGGTACAGATTGGAGAGTGAGAAAGCAGAGGAGAAGAAAAATGTGGGGGCCATGATGGAAAGGGGTTTCAGGAAAAAAACAAACATATTTTTTTCCTCATCGCAGCACCAACAAGCTCTGACAATGTCAGCTTTACCCTCCTCTTTCCTTTAAGAGATATGATAGTTATTGTTTAAATCAGCCAAGGTGAATAGAATGGACTGAGGCCAAGTCTGCCCCAGGCGTCAACACACCTGTATGAAAGGAGCCTTATTGTAGCAACCCAGCGTGGCTAACCTGCACTAGCTAAACCAGTTTTTCTGATGTAAGAAAGAACTGTAGCTTCACACCTTCCTTTCAATCTTTTTCAGCCAAACCGCCAGTATTTTCTCATATTAACCTCCTTGTCCTCAGAGGTTGTGCCCTCTTCTCTCAAGTTCTTCTGCAAGCTAGAACTGTGCCTCGATAAAGTATTCACACCCCTTAGGTTGTGAAGTGGAAGACATAAACAACTCCTCCTGTCATCTTATCAGTTACTACATAGCTTGCTTCCCTTTCCCTGATAAAAAGCAACCAAACAGAATGATCTGCACTCTAGGTTTTCCATACGTTGCATGTAGTCCAAACAAAATAATATTCATTTTATGACACCACAGTGTCACATATTGTGCACTTCCTCTAACTAGCATGATTCAAACAGAAAGTGGGCTTCTCATTACGTTCTTCAAACACTTTCTTCCTGCCACACCACATACTGTGGATGTCTACAGCTCCTTTACAGTTCCCTTCTCGGCAGCTTCTATGTTTACTGATCTACCTGCAGAGTCTTTCACATCAAACAACCATGTTTTGAATATTATTGAGTTTTTGCCCTATTTACTATCTTCCTTGGACACTTTAGTTGACCCAGGAGGCTAGATTTTTATAAACTGAGCCTTGCTATGTTAACACAACACAATGTTAATTTGCTTATGTGTGCAAACAATGCTTTCTGCCTGCCTCAGGTCTATGGTACAAACAGCTAGGAGCACGACTATGTCAATATTAGCCCGATGTAAATGTTCCTGTATGTGGAGTATGATAGAGGCATTCAGTGCTGGGAGGCAAGGCTTACGCCACCTAAGCCCGCTTCTCACCTCGTGAGCAGATGAGGGCCTTCTGCCCTTACTCACAAACTGGCTGTCTCTCAAACACATAAACTGATGTAGAGCGACTATCATTAAACCCGCGTATACATCGGCGTTCCTCAAATAAGTGCCTGTTTTTACAAGAACACCTCACTTTCTCTATTGTGAAGTATGCCCACCCCAATTGTACCACATTTCCACCCCTTTTGCCTCCACAGTGTCATTTTTGTACAGCTCTTTGACGGTAGATAGTTATAATCTCCATTTTCAAACATTTTGCCCCTGCTGTCATACAAATATTTGGTCTGTTTAAGCCTCTCTATCTCTCTTGCATTATCTTTCCATCTCTTATTTCCTTCACCCCTTTCTTTGTCTCCTGTCATCTTATTCTCCCTTTTATTCTCAACCTCTTTTTCTCCCTGTGCCTGATAATCGAGTGAGAGATACAGTGACTCTGTGACTCCCCCTTATTGTCAGATATCAAACAGGGTGGCTTTGTGTATTACCAGGGGAGACTGATAATGACATGATAGAGGCGTGATATTTCAAACAAAATTGAGTGTCAATTGCCCGTATCGTCTAGGCAACACAAGTGTCTGCCTTTCAGCAGGCAGACAGGAAATAAGGCCAATCTATTTCTTTTGGTATAAATCAAACATCTCTCTCTCCCTCCTTTATGAGTACAATAGTTTCCGTTTAAAGAAAAGTCCCGCCAAGAGCAACACCTGTGCAGAATGCATTCATGTTTAGATTGAAAGCAAAGTGAATCTCCAATGTCTTCTCAGCATGTGACTGATTTCCATCATGCACTGAGCGTCTGAATTCACTTATTTGTGACCACGAGAGTCATCAGTTAAATACAGCCAGCTTGCCTCTGACTTCCCATACTGAATAATTAATTGGAGTTTCAGTTGCACATAACTGCTTTGACATACATACGCCTCAGCACATACGCAGAACTGTTGGGACAATCAGAAGCAGAGTTTAGGGCTAAAAAGCCAAGCAGCAGGCTAGTGATATAAATAGTTGCTGTCTGTGGAGGGGACTACAGCCAGAAGCAGCGATGACACTGTGGAGCAGACCACAGGGACCGTGATGCGCCTGGTGGCCTTAAGCAAGCCCTCTTCCTCTCAGATCAGCTCTACCACAGGCTGTGTATAGCTTTGACCGGTCTGCTTCACATGTGACAGCCTTAAACAAACACAACAAAGGCTCAGTTGGTCCAGCCTTCAGTGTGGTGTATGTCCCTTGAATTTGAGTCTCTGAACTGTCATGTATGATTCTCTGGTAACAACCTCAAGACTTCAAGGGAAACAAATACAAAATAGAAATCAGTATTTCACATTGTTTTGACAAGTTTTTCTTAAATCTTACTTCTTTTTTATTCCCCCCATGAGTATACTGGAGGGAGCCTTGTAGTCTCTCTTTTGAGAGCAGAAGCTAAAAGCTGGGAACCTCTTAGCGCACGCGGGGAAATGGCATTCCCACTGCCACATGCTTACAGAGACTCTCAATTGAAATATCATCACTGATGAGAGATTACTCATCCTGTCTGGGATGAGAAAGAGAATAATGCGACTTAAAGGCCTTTTGAAAATTTGCCGTATTATTCCGCAATTCACTGCCTTTTTTTTGCGTTATGTAGTTTTGGTTAATTTTTGGAGCAACTGTCAAAAACTCCACTGCACTGAAAACATGAATGTGCTTCAGTTTTAAAGTAGAAAACCTTGGAACAACCTTAGAAATTGCAAAGATGTGCAGATGTTTGGACCACAGTCTCTTCCACATTTAGCAGCATCACAGCAGGAAGTATTTTTGGATATGGGACTAGAAATTGCCCCATTCCATTTTTTTGCAGATACGCGGTCAGATTAGATTCTGTGAACATCAATTATTAAGTCTTCCCAAAAATGATTCAGTCTCAAGTCTTTCCAGGCTCTAACAGGATTTTCTCCCACCATTACTCTGTATTTACCTCTAGCCTCTTTGTATCACCTCTAACCAGCTTCCATGTCCCTGCTAAAGACAAAACAAAGCTGCCATTACCGTTTTGCACTCTGTGCATGGTGCTTCCAGGGTTGTAAGCATTTATTTACCGCAAAGTAAAAACATTTCAAATATAAGCCAAGAAAATAGCCATGCAAACGTAAACTTTGTTTACAACTTCTGGAACTTCTGAAAGCAATTGGCTCCAGTGGATTTTATGTATTTGTGTCAGTGTAATATCCCCAACAACTGTTTGTTGTTTTTTTGTATCCTCTTCAGCTTTTATTGTTCTAAAAAGCTAAAGCCTGAGCCATTCTTCCCCATTAGTAGACAACAGTTATTCCCAGAATAACTCATTCTTCATGTATAACAGGCCTGAACTGAGATAGAGCAGCTTGAACCGACAAAGGACTATATTGATTTATAGAGTCTTCCATGATAGTCTTATTGGCCTACACTTCAAAGTCACAGAGGGCACTGGAGCCATGAATCACAGCTTTGGAAAATACACACACACACACACACACACACACCAGGTAATAATGATACACCGTAGTGTTGTTAAGGATGTGATTACAACTCTCTCCCATTTTATATCACAAAACACTCACTTTTACCAAAAGGTGTAGGAGCAAGGTCGCTGGAGGTTCTTTAAAATGTGACAGCACATAAACAAAGCAAAGATAAAACATGTTGTTACTGCATTAACTAGAGTGAAAGAGGGAAAGGTGACATGTTCGAGGAGGAGGTAAAAGAAAAACAGAAGCATGAAAGAATGAGCGTGCCTGGACAGAGATAAAATACCTCATCAAGGTTCACAGAGTTGAAAAAGCTCAGCCAGGAGAAGGAGCTCCTATCCTTCTCTATTCCAACACACTTTACTATACACACAGACCCCTAAGGCCATTCTGATATACCTGGTCACCTTTATCCTTTTTAGTCTCTCCAACCCCACCCTGCTTCCAAACACGTACATAGCATCCTGGCATCCCATTCACATCACTGCAGAGACGCAGCAGTCTGTGGATTACAGACAGATTCTCCGGCTAGCTCGCCCAGCAGATAAAACTAATTACTCCAAATGTACTTTGTCAGGTTGTCTGATCCTCTGGGGTCTCAGTTTAATTCTCCCTGTCTCTCACTTTGAGTCGCAGATCCTAGCTCGATCAAAAAGCACAACATGACCAGGAAGCCCAGTAGGCTCACCTCAAGATTCAAACTAAGTGATGAATCATATGCGCACGTTCACAGCATCTAAAAAGTATGACTTACTTTAAAAAGCACAGGCTTACTAATACGTTATTGTCTAAAATGAGAGATTCACGGATTTATTATCCCAAAGACTTTATTCCGGTCACTAAAAGCAACATACATAAACTATGATAGACTGCAATTTTCAGTGTAGAAGATACTACTGTGGGAAAAGAATCCAAACGAACCTTTTTCAGTATCTGTGAATTATTTAAAACTGAGGTCAGGAATATGACCGTTTCATAGGAAAGAGTGTGTTCTTCTAAGACATCTTTCATTAGGAGCTTGGTAGACTTTTCTATTTCTTATTCTTATACTTCTGTCATTTCATAGCTGACATCATAAGGTTTGGGAAGGGAACTGCCCGCCATGCAAATTCAATTTAGTCCCACCTTGAGGATGTTTTGCAGAACTGACGAAGAAGCGAATTGACCTGAAGTCAACTAGATAACAGGAAGGCTAAAAGCAGGATACAATAGTCGCTCAGGTTGTAATAAAACTTAATTTGGGAGGTGAAACGCTTATGAAACTCTCCACCACTCACAAAGTTTAATGTCACCAATGCTTCTAATTAAAATATTAAGGGGAAATAACTTAAAATCTCAGACTGCATCACCAAATACACCAAAAAAAGCCACAATCCCATGTTAAACAACCATAAAGGATAACAAAAAGTTGCTGATAGCCATATCTTTGGTCTTTTTTGGTTTCTGTTATTAGGACTCATGTAAAGTTTTACATATAAACATTGTAAGAGACTATAAGAGACTTTCCAACTGTACATCCTGAAAACCATTCATTCGAATGAACTGTAATGGCAAATGGAAGCTCATAAATGGCGATTCGCCTGTATAGACTTTGCATTTTATCTTTCGGCAGTTTCCCCCTTTATGAGCTGAGGACCTCTACAGTGGTGAGTATTCAGGATGGGGGGGACGTCGGAGAGATTGCGGGGATGACAGTAAAGATGTTAAGGAGGAAGAATACGAATGAGGCACAGGTTGAAGAAATGAGATAGAGGAGTGCCAGGGTCACAAATCTTGCTGCTATTTCACTACGTGACATCTTCCCTCGTTTGCGGCTGCTCATTAACAAACAATACTGCTGTGAAATTGGTTTAATGACAAAGTAATAAAATTGCTATTCTGCTCACAGATGGCCTGAGGCACAGGGAGATTCTAGCAGGCTTACTGCGGCTGCCCGTGCGCATTAAGCTGCTTGTTCGTGAAAATAGAATCCCAACACTTGACTTCTCACAACCACTAACTTTTTTTTCTTTTCGTTTTAAGTTTTTTTTCTGGTCTTACAAATGAAATAAATTAACCTACTTTTCTTCTTTGCATTCTCTTTGAATCCTCCCTCTCCCACACTCTCACCCTCTTGCTCCCCTCGCTCTCTCCAGTGTATTCTCCTAATCTTTATCTGGTTCTCACCCGTTGTCCTGAAATTACCACCCTAGAATAAAATGTTAACAGTAATAATAATAACAATAATGCAAGGTGGACAGCCCACACAAACGTAGCCTGACTTCATTTCAAACGTGGAGCCCTGGTTATTGAATGACCCACCAATAAAACCCAGCCGTTGAGGAATAAAAGAGCCAAAAAGAGCCGAGAAGTACAAAGAACTCCCTCCTCCCATCTCTCTCAATCTCTCTCTCTCTCCCTAATGCTCTCTCTGTAATGCCTCTTTTAGCGCTTCGCCTCTCTGTCTTGCCTCGTCTGGCTTCGTTTCTGCATGCATGCCGTTGTAGTTGGGAGATTTCCACAGCCTTGGAGAGCGTATGTAATCGGAAAACAAGCAGAAAGGCATTCATTTTTCCTTTACTTTTCTTTGTCCATGATCGCCCAACATTGCCAGCCTTATTAAATCGTCCACGTGTTTTTCATAATCACACACACACACACACCGAGGTGGGCACCACGCCTGCCCCGCAGCCTCGGTGGGTGTCCAAGTCACTCTCTGACCCGATATGCCCCCGATGCCCAATAAAGAGGGAGTGGGCCCTGTTAATTACATTGAAAATTTTCAACAGGGATCCCGCACTCACACGCAAACACATGCTGTACACTTGGAGCAGACATAAACACTGTGGCACACATTAGCATCAGCTGTTTAATGCTCCCATGGCTTACCCTGTGAGTAAAGCATGTGTCTGGATTCTGCTGCGAGCAGCTATTTGGATCCGTGACAACCTCGAAACAGAGTGGAAATCAAAATGAAACCTGCTACGATAGGGAGTCTTCTCTGTACTGGCGGTGCCAATAATGTCAGTATGTTTTTTTTTCTCCCCAAATCAGTTTCTTCATCTAAAACTGATAAAATGGGATTGTTATTATGGCATCAAGGAGGCAGCCAGATCAAATGAACTTAGTGGGCTGAGGGTGTTAGTAGGGGGGCTTGCACTTGGGATTTGAAACAGAGTCAATTCTGCTAATTAACTGCCAATTAGTTGTCCCTAAATGAGAGGGATCATGATGCCTATGTTGGCAACGTCCTGATAGTCTCTCCTTTTAGTTAGACCCACATATGCACTCACTCTAGGGCCACAGTGTAGTACACAAAAACACACACACACAAAAACACACACGCACACACACACACACACACACACACACACACACACACACACACACACACACACACACACACACACACACACACACACACACACACACACACACACACACACACACACACACACACA
>JAVLVB010000558.1:3540950-3557011 GCA_032876305.1 Orestias chungarensis | reverse complement strand
CAGAGTTAGATAGATAACTAGCAACTTCCTTCAACTCGCCACCACCGTGACATAAAAATGATGAAAATCTGCACCAGACATATAAAGAGCCCAAAGGGGGGCTGACCTGAAAAGCCTGTGAGAGTGTGATTCATAAGACTTAAATACTTATAAAGAATGTGGAAAAGTGCAGCAAGGCCAGTTTCACAACTCTGTTACATTTGGAAAATATTAGTTATTGTTATTTTGCATTTCATAGTGCATTTGTCTGCCAAACCAGAGAATCATTAAAAAAAATCATAAAAATATAGTAAAAGCAAGTGTTCCTAAGTGTCTCACTGGGCATTAAATGGGAGTGGAAAATACTTTTCTTCTGGAGGAATGTTTTTTTTCTGTCTTGTTCTCACATATTCCAAACAAATGTGTTTCATCATTAAAATTTTGATTGTCAACCTGCAAAAACTATGAACCCTTGGAGATATAAAGTAAAAACTCTAAAAAGTTTCTCTATTGTTCAGAAGGGAAGAGAAGGGAAGACTGAATAGTGTTGCGGTCCTGCTGCGAGGAGCGCTATTACAACAGATTATGTTTGCACAATATGAGAAAAGTAAAGATTTGACATAAATAGGCTAATGTCTGAAAGCCAGAGGATTTGAATGCAATGTAATATTAAACTTCACTTTTTAGGGATGCACTTAATTAATCCCAAATGTCTTTTTTGGGGCCCAGTCATTGCATTGTTTAATGATTGCATCAAAATCCCTAACTAAACTTAAATCGGTAATGTAGGTGATGTTTGTGATGTTATCTGCTACATACCTTGTCAGCCATGCTTTGCATGAACAGCTTTTTGTAATCATACCCAATCTTTATGTCCCTGCTTTGGAAAACTGTATCATAGACTCCACAACATCTGATATATCTAATCAATCTGAATTTTGACAAATAATTTTTGTTTTTTTAACCCACACACATTTTTACTCTGTATCAACATTTACAGCAATAAATGCTTTATCGGTACTTTTATGTTCCATAGTCTAATTTCTACAGAAGATTGTGGGACCCCAAACTATTTGTGTTCCCCAACAATTGTAAACACTAAATTATATGGGGTGGACCTCGGTATGCACAAATGCCTTTTCTTAAACAGAAATATTAGAAAAATGTTAGAAAATGCTGATTGGGGTTAATGAGGAGGTTTCTTTCAATGAAAAAACAATCAATGCACCATGCCCTGTTCTGAATGGCTGCAGAGATTGAGCTCATTTCATCTTCTCAATGGGCATAGGCTGCTTGGCGCCGTCGTCTGGCGGATATCCTTCCCTTATCATGTGACCTGTGCTCTGACAAGGGCCAAAGGTTGGCCGCGATCCGCCCCTATGTCTTAATAACTCACTCATTGTATTGCTTTCTGGCGCTAATTAGAGCGTCTCCCTTGTGCATGTAAGTGTGTGTGCGTGCGTGTGTGTTTCTGTCTATGCATGTAGTCTGCCCCTTGGCTGTGGAGAGGAGGCAGAGAAGTAAAAATAGAGTGTGGCTTACTGCCCTCTTTATTGTTATTAGTGCTCCAGTGGCAAAGCAGTCAGTCATCACAGATGCCAAGAAGTGACATATTCATTCTCTGACTTACTCTGCCTCTCCCTCCACCACAGAAATGACTGCCTGTGAGATGAAGGAATAAGTAAAGGATGATTTTTTTTTTCTTAAGACGTTGTTTCTCCCAGTCGTCTGTCATCACCGTCATTTCCCAGACTCATGAAATAACCCCCCACCACAATGTGTGTGCTTCTCTGTAGTACTGGCACTACTGCAAAGGTAAATAATTGCAGGATAGTGAGTTGTGTGGGTTTATTGAAGTGAATGAGGGCTAATCATGCCAGGTCTGACACTGTGACATAGAAGGATTCGGTGAGGCTCCATTTAGCTCAGACTGATAGGAGAACACCAGGAGCCTGCTGAGACAGGCAAATACGCTACTAGATACTGTAAACTGTGAAGTATAGACACCATCGTTGTGGGAGACAGGGCCCTCACCTTTTCCAGACCACGCCTCAAATCTGTAATGGATGCAAACAGAGCAGGAAAAAAAAACCTATACTTTATGGTCAACTAATGGGGTACAGACACAGGTGCATGTGCAATTGCTTCCTGTTGTAATGTGCACAGCCTGCACAAACATAAACACACTTTTGGAACTATTAACAGAATAATCGGGCCCTCCTCCTCATCTGCTCAGCACCAGCTAGGCGGAATTGTGGACTTTAACCTCTTCCTTTGCTTTTTATTAACACGGAACAGCTAATGGGGTGTGGGCTACAAGCAGGTGAGGCTGTTAGCTAATAATATGCTCTAGATACTGAAGCAGGTGGAGTGTGTCGGCGGTACTATCACAAAAGACTTCAAACCCTCCGCGTTTTGTTTTCCGTTTGTACAGGTGAGTGGCAGGTTAACGTACAGGTAGACTACGGGATTGGGGAGGTTTGACGGGGCAAAGGGGGTAAAAGAGCGAGATGCACTGTCCATTGACTCTCACACAGAGCACCGTTGTGCCCTCGCCGGGCTGCGATTGTGCCGGGGGACAAAGCCTTGATTCAGCACATCCTCTCCCCAAGGGAAAGCTCTGGTAACCTAAGACGGCGGCCATCCCCTCCCTTCCACCACCCCCACTCATCCTTTCCTTCTATCTCTCCCTTCGTCTGTCTCTGTCTCCCGCGGACCCTATTTGGATGGTAAAGTCGCACCAGCCATGCATCAAAGGGAACTACAGAACAATGTGAGGGCCAGGCAGAAATTTGGAAAGCGGCTATTTTTCTTTTTATCTTCTCTTTTTATAACACAGAAATGCTTCAAGTCATCCCCATATGGGCCATATATGAACCGAGTAGACCCAGAAATAAATCAACACAGAACAATGTAAATTACTAGGATGGAAACTGAGACATGGAAATCTCCCTCAGCTTGCCTCTCCTACCCTGTAACACACCCCTTAAGTATTTTGTGCCGACAAAACTCAGAGTATAGCACAGATAGCATTGCAGTCCAACATTTCTTGTTTAGGGTTTTGTTTTAGTTATTATTATTATTAAAAAAAGACTCCAGTTGAGCTTTGTTTTTTTTTATATCAACCATCAGTTCTATAACCTTACATATTTATCTGCATATGATTCTACATTTATATATATGAATAAATCCTTGAAACATCTTGCAAAACTTGTTATGCTACTTTCACATTTTGATATATTACATCCACAAACCTCCATGTATTTTATTAACATTTTATGTGATGGATCAACACAAGGTAGTGTTTGTGTTAGTGTCTATTAAGAGAAGTATAATACTACCAGAGACCCCTCTATTGCTTACCACTGCTGTAGGGACAGAAATTGAGTTTGTCAGTAATAATAAATATCTTGGTTTTATTTTAGATAAAGAACTTTCTTTTAAAAATCACATGGCAAATCTATTACGAACATTGAAAATGAAGATTGGGTTTTATTATCGAAATGGATCTTGTTTCTCACTCAAAGCCAGAAGTAAATTGGTAGCAGCGACATTCCTGCCAGTTTTGGATTATGGAGATGTTTTATATATGAATGCTTCGACTAAATGTCTTCAATCATTGAACACTGTGTATCATTGTGCATTAAGATTTATAACTGGTAGTAGACGTCTTACTCATCATTGTGATTTGTATGCAAAAGCTTAATGGCCTCCTTTAAGTGTACGGAGAAATAATCATTTCATGATCCTGATGTACAAATCTCTACTCGGTCTAACCCCAGCATATTTAAGCTCTCTCTTACAAAGATCTTTTCATTATTATTCTTTATGCTCTAACAACATTATTCTTCTGCATGTTACACGTGTTCGAACTGAAAAAGGAAAGCAAGTGTGTTGGCTCCTACAGCGTGGAATCAACTCCAACCGGAACTCAAGATGATTGGACTTATTTCGAGAGATTCCCAAAGATAGGCAACAAGATCTTATGAAACAATGATTGTTTTTATTATTTTACACTTGTGCATATGTATTAATTGTATTAATTGATTTTATTTTGTAACCAGGTTGCTGTGTAGCGTCCCTCTTGAAAATGAGATCCAGATCTCAATGTGGTTTTACCTGGTTAAATAAATGAAAAAAATAATAATACAATTGTTTTTAAAATAAAACTGCAACAAGCTCATGCTATCAAATCCTCTTCACTCTAATACTCTCCAAGAAAACCTGCTACAATCAGCTACCATCGATAATTCTCTGTAGCAAACAGAAACAAGGAGAACATGGCATTTTGTCATGTTGAGACTCTTTCTCTCTTGAACCTAATAATCTGGCAATATTGAACTCAGACCCGAACCTGAATATCGATATTAAATTGAAAACATTAACACCTTGTTTCAATCTAAAAATACATTGACAGAATCAAAGCAATAGTGTCTAAATCCAACTGCTCAAATTCCCAGCAAAACCAGGAAATACGACCACATAAGTCCAGTATTCAGATCTCTGCACTGGCTTCCTGTTGCTTTGAAAATAGACTTTAAAACAGCTCAGCTTGTGTACAAGTGTCTTCATGGTCTAGAGCCAAAGTACATCTCTGACATGTAAGAGCTTTATGAAACAGCAGGTAGTAATCTACTGCTGGTGCCGAGAATCAGGACCAAACAAACTGAGGCTGCATTTTGGAGTTACGCCCTGAAAATCTGGAACAGTCTTCTTAAAGCCTCGACAATGTTTAAGCCCATTTCTTTTTAGCTGTGCATAAGACAGCTGGAAGCATTTTATCTAGACTCCTTACTTTCAATTTTCATATAAAATACTTGTCTGTTTGTTCTTAATTTTTATACTGTTAAACTGTTACATTTGAATTTGTTTTTATTTGTTTTGTTCACAAAATGTTCAATGCAAATAAATTTGCCCTTGCTTGCCTAAGATGGTAAAGACATACCTGAAAAGACCTCCAGCTTAGATTGCAGCAAAAGGAGATTCTATAATAAATTCACTTAATAAATATGCAAAAAAAAACAAAACAAATTGTAGCGTCGTACATGTAGATACTTTTTCTTTCACATCACAATTATACTGTAATTTGTGTTAGTTTAAGACATAAAAACCTAATGAAATACAAATGCTTGATTAGATTATCCAAATGTGCCTGTTTCAAAGTTTTTGGTCATAATGTGAAAAATGAAGAAAAATCAAAGGGAATCAATAGATCTAAACATGTGTTTGGATAAAATTAATCTCACACCCAAATTTTATGACTAAAGATAAGACGAGGACTCCTGTCTATATCTATCTATGTCTTTATCTGTTTCGCTGTCTCTCTCCTCTCAGTTTAGCTGAGTATTTCTGCATTAATCACCATGACATAGGCATACAACTCAATTTTCTGCTCCTGTAGGTAAGGTGCACTACGTGGCATGAGGCATGAAACAGGCAAGCAGGGTCTAATCTTTGTTTACTGGTGTAATTGAAATGCTATCCACAATGTAGGGTGCATTAAAGTCTGATAACAACGGTTCCTGTGGCCAATTTAAGTAGCTTGACTTCCCATCGGCTGTGAGGGAATAAAGCAAAAGGGTGTGTGAAAGAGACAGAGCCATTTTAGGGGGGAGGGGGGAGGAAGAGGAAGGGAGGCACTGGGCGAATGGGGGTGGGGGTGTCTGATAGATAAGGCTGACAAACCCAGCTAATTCTGCAGGCATGTTTCTCATTGTGATTCGGTGAAAATCAGAGAAAAAAATGAATCACAGAACCAAAAAATCAATTGACCCTCGGGTGGTTTGTCAGGCTGCAAGGCTGATAAACCTAAAAGCTTCGTTAATTTTGGCCTGCCTGTATCCAACAGATAGAGCACTTTGTAAATGAACCTGCTTTGATAAATATATTAAGGAAAGCTGTGAATAAAAGGCACAGACTTGTCATTTGTAAATAGAACCCCCACTACATGGAATTAGAATGATAAAATGGGGTTCCATATAATTAAGTTTGTGTAAAACCTGAAATCCGTGCAAATACCTTCGTGGAATTTTGAAAGGAGGCTGTCAGTTCAATTAATCTGAACATCAGCCTGAGAATGTACTGAACCAAATTAAGCCCCAGATAAAAACCCGGGCTAGTATTTTGATAAGTAATTCCTGTATCATTTCTTTGCTTCTGTGATCATTTTATTTAATCCACCACCCCCAGTTATGTACTAAGCCATCTACAAAGACCCTGCTAGCCAGGCCACCAAAACCTTAATCCACCGTATAGCTTGAGTAAAATGGGAAGGGGGTGGAAGGCAGTTTTACTTGTTGTGGGGCATCGGTGGCAGTTTTAGGTAAGATTTTTTTTGGGGGGCTGAGATGAAGGGGTGGGGTAGATATGGGAGCTGTAGGGACAGCTTGTGATCTCTGTCTACTTCTTTGGATATATCCATCTAAATACATATGCATCAAACCGCAAAGATCACAGACTGCAGCTGCAGAACACTGTACCGATAACACAGGCGCATCCCAGTAGCTTAAACATAATAATGCCACAAAGGTTGTCTCTCTCTGTCATTTTTGTGTGTTTGTGTATGACGGGGAGGGATGTACATAAACGGTTTTCACACTTTAGTAGTATTAGCCGTCATGGCTGGTGGGTAGACGTCGAGGCAAAGGCTTTCGAGAATAAAAGCAGAGTGATGCTGGTGGTGGAGATAGGGCGAGCAGAAATCTTGACTCACCAGTTGTTTACTTGTAAGATAGTGAGGCCCGTGTCTTGGGCTAGCTGCTTCTTCTGCTCTTCAGAGGGGTATGGATGCTGCCAGAGGAAACAAAAAGAGAAAAATACAGGCATGAGCCACTTTTAAAAAAAATAACATGAACATTAAAATCCACTTGATCTTACTTGCTTGTCGAAAGTTCATCCACAAACCTCAAATTCATTGTGACTCTCTAATTTTGACTAAATTAAAGAAGAAGATTATAGTGAAGCATAAAGATATAGAGTGTTGCAGAGTGCAAGTGCTTTAATCAGACTAGTGAATGCTCTGAAGGGGCTGTAGAGATCCACACCTCAGGTGGAATAATATATTGACAGAAAACTTTTCCACATAGGCCTTAATGGGTGTACAAAGGGGAGGAAGTCATAAGATTTCAGTTTCAAGTAGGTGAAACAGTAAGTATGAGGAAGAAGTTGCTCAAGATAGATGGTATCAAAGTTAAATTTTGGCCTGTGTGCAAAATACTGTGTGAGGAGAGGTAATCTCCATATTGAAATACATTTACTGGTCAAAGTAGATTTTTAGGTAGCCTGAGCTACAAAAAAAAGAAAGAAGAAAAATACACTGGATTGATGTTTGGCCCCAGTAGGACAACCACCATAAACATACAGCCAGAGCTAAATAAAGATGTATTAGATCAATCTATCTGTAGAGCTAAATGTTATTAACAATCAGTGCAAAGATGTAACTCAAATGATCCGCTTGTAGCGGTAGTTTAACAACCATGATGCTGCCAACCTGTTTCAGCGTGTACAATTGCATAGCATATGCTTTAGATGTAACACATAAAGCCTTTTTTAAAAATTTAAATATGAAAGAGTTCAAGAGGTATGAACGCTTTTTCTACGCTCCATATGAGTCACGTTGGCTGCTGCTTCACATTGTTGTATGCATGCAATACATTCTGTTGTTTTGTTGCATTATGTAATCTAAGACTGCACCTACTTGTGACCTCCACCCTACCCTGCCCCTCCCTTACACAGTATGGACAATCAGGATACGCTTTTTTTTACCCCCTCTTTAACAGAATCATGCTCAAATTCTGTGTTAAACCAGTTTGAGCTGGCCAAACCAGTTTGGTAAAACCTTCGGCTATGATAACCCTTTTTACAAAAAAAAAAAGTTTAACTTATACAACGTACATACCGAACATATCCGTTGCACACAGAGCTGAAGAACAAATACAGAAATACACAAGCTATCAAGACTTTATAGCAGGCCCAACACAGATATTATAGTGTCTGAGAATCCCTTCATAATACCAGGCAACAAAATGTGTGGGAGCAGATTTACGGCAAATACATTTATCTTTCCTTGAATGTCTGACATGAATCCTGGTGGTGGCTTATGAATCCTGGTGGTGGCTTTTTCATAGAGAGCAGCTGAATAGGAGTAAATGCCAAAGGAACAGAATACTGTGAAATCTCCCCCACAGCTCAGCCAGGATTTTTACCTGAAAATGGAAATCTCCAACAAGGGCTGCAATGAAACTATTTGTGTCAGGTCCAATCTAAAAAACATTGGTTGATATAAATGGCAGATCTTGGGCTGCCTCGCTCCCTCTGGGCCTGCTATGAAGCATGACAAAACAACAGTGATCGCTGGTGACAGATGTCTTTAAGGGCCAGATTAAGAGTCGGGGCGCGCGCAAACGAAACAAATGAGACACTATGTGTTTCATTCAGCTTGTGTGGATACACACAGAAAGTGTGTGTAAACAGAAATACACACAGGCGCATAAAAAGCTTCACAGGCATGACACCTGCAAATCAAAATACAGAAATATTTTCTTTGATAAGGTGACGTTTAAATTCAGCTCTATTTTCAGATGGTTTCAGGCATCACTGACACACATTTCCCTCCTTCCGGCAAAAAAAAAACCCCAACAAAAAAGACGTCCAATCGTCAAAACAATCCCTCTTAGGCTCATCAAGAGAGCAAATTTCACAGCTGGTAATGCTCGACTGGCTTCTGTTAATTGAATCGAATTTTAACACGATACAATAACAGTTGTTCAAGAAGCATTTTCTCATTTACTGCAAAAATAATTGATGTAAGTGAGAATTCATATCAGTATGAAGAAGGATTCCATTTTGTTCAGGTAGTGCCGCCGTTTCAATGTTTTAATTAAAGGATAGATAAAAAAACAGTTGGAGGAATGTGTACAATTAATACCAAACAAGACTCAGATTGGACAAATAATGAGTCCCCGCTGCTGAGGAGGATTAATCTGATTTGTACTTGTGTACACAGGCCCTTTTAATATGCTAAAATCATTAACCAGGGGACAATGACAATGCTTGTAAAGAATATAAGTTTCTGATTGCCAGGTGCTGACATTTCCTTGGCTGGCACCAACAGAGTTATTGCGTGTCTGTGTATGCATTTGTGCACAAATGAAAGTGCGTTTAAAGAGAAGACAGGTGTGTAGTGAGAAAATAGACGTGTACATATGCATGTTTGCCTTATTTGTGCACATCCTATCGATGGTAACATGATTCAGGAGTGCAGCATATTTCCCTCTGCTCTATAAACTATGCTTCCATTGTGTTCATCTAAACTCTCCTGCATATGCATATGGGAAGAGAAACTGGGTAAAGATACCTTAGCAGGGATGAGGTTTAGTTGTAGCCTACATTTGAAATGGGAGTGGGTCATTTACATTGTATTAAGGCTTCCTCAGCCTCTCAGGACCAGACCTGGTCATCAATCGCCTACTGTCAGCCAGAGCACGCTCTTGCCCGGTGATAAATATGCCGGCCAGCGGCAGGGCTCGTCCACCAGCCTCTATGTAATGAATGGTTTGAACAAACAAGAAAGATGTCTCATCAAGGAGAGTGGGGACGTTAAAGCCCCCTAACACACAAAACCCCTGAGTAAGGAGATTTACTCTGACCGCATAGACAGTAAAAGAAAGAAATCCTATTTTGTCCAGCTCATACCTCTTCTAGCCTTCGCCCTTTAACCCATTCCTTCTCCAGCTCTCTGATGACCTCCTTTCCTCTACGTGTAATCTTCCAACATGTTTTCACAGATTAAGTGCCTTGAAAAAGCATCGATACCCCTTAAACATTTTAACATTACAACCAAAGACCTTGATGTACTTCAGGTGGATTTTGTGTCATAGACAAACCAAAGAAATACATTATTGTGAAATGGAGCCAATAAGATTATTCCGTCTGAGCAGATAGATGTGTTAGATTTAGCCTAACACAGAGAACATAAACAGCTGTTGGAAGCTTTTAAATACTTGAGTCTGGGGCGGAGGTTCACCATCAAGCAGGCCAATGGCCCAGGAACTCAACTTGACATGACAGGCATTAAAAGACTGTTGTAAAAGTTAAGAAATTACTAATGATAATTGTAAATAGAATTATTAACTGTTATTCAGCTAATACGCACAAATGAATCTTCTTAGCTTTGGATAAGAAAGAAGTCAACTATATTGTTTTCTCTTCTGGATATACCTTCAGCTTGCTGTAGACATTATGGCATGATTACTTAAACTGACCGAAACAAAAACGCGCTGGAACAACAAGAAGGGCATTGACAAGCTCCCAAATAACTTTGGTTTCATTCAATATGTTTATTTAAAAACACTAAATAAGGTACAATATTCTGCAAATGATTTCAGTCAGTCTCTTTTTGGATAGTACAAGTATTAATTATATACACTCTGTGAATTATACAGAAATGTGTTTAAAACAAAAGGAAATACAAACCTTTTTTTTAGGACATCACGTCCAGTTCTGACAGTATGCCCATGTAGATTAAACTCTGCCATTCATCAAAGGATCAAGCTATGTCTACAAATTTGTATGTGTGACCAACTGCTGCCTAAATTATATGCTCTGATGTACTCCATGCAATTTGATAAGCCTGAATGTAATGGCCCCATTGGTTTCTGAACATTACAAACTGAGGTAGCTCTATCATCTGGTGGCTAGGGTCCTTAAACCCCCCCTGAGCCCAGCTTGGCATTTTAACACACACCACACATAATAACCACATGTACTGCTGGACCACTCTTACTTCACAGCGCACCTTTTCGCCCATGCTGACTCCCAGCTACTCATTCAACACCCAGTTTGCTATATATCACTTTTGTACTCTCCTGACACCTATTTGCAGCCGTCATCAAATCCCGCAGCCAGATCATTATCCCGGCTGCTCCGTGCAACCTCTACCACTTTTCCAGCTCTGATGCCTCCACTCCACCCACTGATCATGTAGCCCCCCTTGCAGGAGCCGCCGGTGGACCTGCATTGATTAATTACATCATCAGTGTGTGACATGAGTTATAGAGCCAGGTCACAAGGTTGCAAACCTATTCCATGCTAATGACTTTCAGGAAATCACAGGCCATTGGCTGTTTACCCCCAGTGCCATGGCAACACAAAAGATTTGGTCAGGATGACTTTTGTTATTAGAGCCCGGTTATTTTGTCAGTTGGATAAGGATTTCAGATCATCTGCACATTTATCTTTTTTTAGTTGAAGTGCCCATTTATTTTGAAAATTACAAATGCAAAACACTATTTACCAAAGTTTTTTTCTTTGTGCTGTTATCGCTGAGCATCTATATTAAGACTTATTTTGTCAAGTTCTACAGAAGAATATTGCATCTAAATATTGATTGGAATCATATTTGTTTTTAATCAAAGTGAATGGAAGAGGATAATGATATTCACTGTCAAGAACAAATGAAGGAATGACATTTTAATATGGATTCTGCATGGAGCTGAGGTAAGATTGGCACATTTTAAATATGAATTTGTCATGCTTAATAATAGTAGGATTGGATTCTTTGACAAATGACAATGAGATTGAATGCATATCAGCATTAATGAAAGATCAAACAGATATGTCAAATAAATTCTACATAAAGTTTTCACGCTGAAAACTATCAGTGCAAATAGCATTTAATCTGCACTGGGCTCTCTTTACTATCCCATTACATCTCTGGCTGTATGTTTAGGAAAGCTTTTCTGCTTTTTTTATCCAGGGTAGCTTCACATTTACCTCACTCACTCTTTCTATGACCTGTGATCAGCTAAAGTGTCCCTAATTATGAAAAGAATCTCACAAGCATAACGCTGCCACTAATATTGTTTCACAGTGGGATTCACAGTGACAAGACAAACAAACAAAGAAAAGCAACAGAAAAACATGGAAATCTGTGGTCTCAACGACCCATAATGTAATATGATTGTGTGGGTATTAACATTTTTGTAACACACTGTGTAAAACCCAAACAAGTACCGGTATTTTCACTTTTATTTCATACTCAGTAGTTGCCTTGTTTCCTTTCTTGTACAGATCTTTGTAGGTTGAAGTAAGAGGTATTACAGGGTGTGTTTTTTGAGGGGGGGGGTTTGGTCTAGGAACTACATTTCTTCCTGTCAACAGTCAGAAACGGGGCAAGAATGCCACATGACTGAATGACTCAACCCTCCTGCCTGCCCTCTTGATTACACACACTCTCAAAGAGATCCAGACTACTCCTAAACAGCACTCACATGATGCCAAACAGCAAACCACACGCAGTGCATGCCAACCTCAGATAACAGCAAATGAAACTACATTTACATCTGCACCTCATACAGTCTGCATTCAGAGCATACCACTATGCTTCGGTCTCTCACACTCCAACCTCCAAAGTGTCCCTACTCAATAAGCGCTGTGCCCTCTGACATTAAAACAGACATTATTGCAAATAGAATGCGAACAAGTGGGCCCTACAGTATCTAATACAGAGGAAAAAGGCCCCAAGTCTGTCTGTCTACCTCTGGTTGGCTGGCTGGTTGGCCGGTAGGCTGCTTGGCAGTGCATCAGTACTACTCCTACTATTGCTACCACAGCCCACCCCCACCCTCAAACAATTGCTGGCTGGGCTCCTAAAGCCAGTCCCCGGAACGCAGCCAGCAGCCTGTTTGTTCTACACTATTAATTTATGTTCACGGGAGACAGTGCAAGGTTGTAGGGAGGCTCTATGCCATAACTGGCTTGCTCGCTTGCCAAGATACAGCAAAAGTGAATTGAGTGAAGAGGAGTCAGAAGAAGAGAGAGTTGAATGGAGAGAGGGTGAGGAAGAAGACCCGGAGGATGTAAAGATATAGGCATCTGATTGTATCAATCTCCATGAGGGTAAATAACAATCACTCCCACACAATCCCAATGCACCCGCAGACATAACAATTGACCAACAGACAAAAAAAAAGATGTTTTAGGGGAATTTTGCCAAGCAGTACCATGCATAATAGAGTAGGAAGATATTTGTTAGATCAATGGGAAAAAAAGACTGATTCAGTGTATAGAACAGAGTCTGACGATTAACAAACAAATACAGACTGAAGCTCCCCAATATAGACGACAGACTTGTAATTATAGGCTGTGTGCTTGCTTTGTGGACCATGCGGAGCGTTTGACTTGCTATGTCCTCTCTTCTACTTTCATGAGATAAAACTTCATCAACACACTATTAAATCAGGAATTTCAGAATCTCTTCCATCCTATAAGCACACCTTCGTTGGTATCAAACCAGCTTCTTATTTTTTCCTGCAATCTCCACAGCACATGTTCTCACCTCCTCTTAGCTCATCTCATTCAAAATATTTCAAAGTTTTTACTCAACCTTAAAGCCAGGTCCTAGAGGGTAGGAATTTGGCCTGCTTTTTCAGACCAGTCTGCTGTCTTTGTTGTGGTAACTGCCTGCTCTGGGGCACCCAGCTCTCTTGTCCTCTTTCCTCTCTGGCTCATCTTTTTTCAACACATAGCTAACACATCGCTACTTTTAGGTTGTTGGTCATTTTCTCTAATTCTCTAAAATCTCCCCCCTCTTTTGTGATCTTCTGTGATGTTGCTTGTTGCAAGTGCAAAGTAATTGGTGCTCTTTCTTTGAGAGGTACCTTTAGGACCTGGAAGCAGATCGTTAGAGGCCTGGTGGGCCAGTCAGAGAAAAGGACCCACACAATATTTCCTTCATGGGACAATATCCACAACACTTCTTACTGTTGGCAATCATCAAGCCAAAAAGTAAACTGAAGCAAGTCTCTAAATAAAGATTTTTTTTCCATACCACAGCCATCCCCTGTATACAAAGCAAACAAACTGACCCTTTACTATGACATACTTGAGTTTACAACCTCCTCTGCCTAAGGTAAAGATTGACCTCAACCCTGGGGATTCCATCCACCTTTTTACTTTTGACATTAGGTTTAGACAAACAGGACCTCAGTCTCATCAGCACCAATTCTCTCTTTGTTTTTAGCTTTCCCAAGGGATGTTTAAGGTAATTACTTGAAGATGTCAATATATTTTAACCAGACACAGCTCTCTGGAAATAACTAATAAAATTTTGTTGTTAATCTTTTCCCATTGCTAGGTTCTCCCAATTCTGTTTAAATTTGTAATTTTAGATGAAATCTGCGATTTAAAATGGTATTTTCTGTATCTCTTTGAACTTGATGCTTCAGCACTTCAGTGTGCTCCATTTTTTATTAGAGTAAGGATTTCAGTACACAGTACGAATTTCTTTAAGCGGTCCCCCTCTCTTTTCTTAGTCAATCCCCCTGTCTCTTTAAGACTCGACATTCTCTAGAGAAAGGCCAGTACGTTCTAATAGCGAGCCTCGGGATACAACAACAAGAGCACAACCACTTACAGAAGACAAACAAGAAACCCCCTGGGGCCAACCTTGGAATGTCAAGCCAATTTGGGAGATATCATAGGACATTTGTAATGTCAATTTCTTTTTTCAGGTCAAAAATCAAAGGCAAACATACTGGGTAACATTTGTCCATTACATTGCAGTGAGGAATATCCCCCTTCCATGCCAAAAAACAGCTGCAGGGGACACTTCCTGTTTGCTAATGATGCAAAATGTGTTCAAGTCAACCATGTCAAATTTTCTCCCCCTCTGAATGGGCAGCTGGGGCGGAAGGCAACCTTTTTTTCTCCTTTCCACCAATGCCATAGTTTTTCTATGAATGATGCATGTAAGAGAAGTTTCTATAGGTCTGTTGCAGAGAACCAATTCAAATCATTTCCATTTTAGTAAGACTGACTTATATAACTGCTGCAAATCAGGGGTGCATTGATTGATATAAGGCCAACCAAGCCCTAATCATTCATCACTTTGTCCATCCTGTTGTGCCTGTTATCTGCTATTGAATAGTTTTTTTCCACTTCAGAAATGTATCTTTAGTGTTGTACTCACAGGATTTGATTTAAAAAAATGTCCCTGCTCAGCACCTGGCTGCATGAGACTGTGTGGACTGATAAATGCCTTCAGGATCTTTTCCTTACTAAATGTTCCTCAACATGTCACAGGAGTTAAAAAAGCCTTTATGAAGCAGCTCAAAGTCATGGGTAGAGTAAAGAAGAGAAGACTTTTGCAGCTTTTAGGTTGAATCTTTAAGTGCATTCTTCCATTCTCTCTTTCCCTTGGCTTGTAGTGGTTTAAGGCTCAATCCTGCCCGGGGGCCGCGGTGACCTTGTTGACCTGACTGGCCTGCCTAGCTACAGCCCTCTCGTTTGTTAGGAGCTTTATCCACTGACAAAGCAGGCAGGAAGTTGGCAGCAACCCAGCAGCCCCATGGGAGGATGACCATCAGCTAGCTCAGCTTACCGCTTATTGCACGATGGTGGGGAGCATGTGTATTTTTGAGTGTCTGGTGTGTGTGTGTGTGCATACAGCTTGTTTTCACACATGTATGGTTCTACATAAAATAGATATTTTGCATGTGCATGAGAAAAAACATAAAAATGTGACTGCTGTAGTTTATTTACTATGCTATGTTTTACATTGTTAGCTAAAGACATGGAAAAAACAAGCCCAGAAGCCACAAACCTTCTCGCAAAGCAAACCAGATCAGCCACGCATGTTAGCAACAGTCAGGCAACCTTCCAGCCGCTGGACTCCTGGGACTTCAGCACACTTCAGTTTTTCTCTTTGCTCACTGCAGCCTGCTCATCAGAGCGCTCAGTACAGCTCACAAAAGCATTATATCATAAGACTCTACGGTTTCACTCGCGCCACTCTATAAAAGTCAGGTAATTCATACTTCATTTATATACTCTCCCATTAATAAAGTTGATGAACTTTTCCATCCTTAAATCTAATGGGCCATTTTAACAGGACTTAGATTGGCTGCCATTTTCTCTCTATCTTTTATTGCTTTGAAAAAGGATAATCCTCAGATTCCCAACTACTACTTGCACAATGTAGACAAGAAGGCTTCTCAAAATCTTAAGACTTTTAGTTACCCCTTATAAGGAGTCAAGCTGTAACTTGTAACTAGTGTTTGGATTTCTTTTTTTTTTTTTTTTTT
>JAVLVB010000558.1:3454537-3540850 GCA_032876305.1 Orestias chungarensis | reverse complement strand
AGCCCCTCCCCTCTCCCCATCCTTCATTTACAGCAAGCAAGAGAGACAGAGACCAACTGTGGGTGTTAGACAGCTGTCCTCCATCTCATCATCTAACTCTTGCTCCCGCTCTATTTCTCTTCCTCTCTTTAGAATTGCCTCTAGCCCACTGCCTGTGGAATAATTAATGATGCAATTGAGCTGAGGAGAGGACTCTGATCAACAGGGGCCATTCATGAATGCCAGTGTAACTGTTTTATACGGGAATGGAAAATAGAATTTGAGAAAGGTATGATGAGACAGATAGGCAAGAGAAGGAGAAGGGGATAACACGGTTGGACGGTGAGAAGAATAGATTGTTAATAGTCTGTTCACCCTAAAATCCTCTACCCCCATCCCCCTTCTGTTCTTGTCCGTCCTCATGGCAGAATTGGGGGGCTTGACCTGTCTGGTGATTGATGGTAATGTCTCAGGAAGTAATTTTCTCTGACAGTACCCCGCCGCCTTTCACCAGGCCTGGTGCAGAGGTGAGCCCATCACACGGATGCTTTTAACTCTTTGCTCACTCACCCTTACAGGTTTGATGCACCCATATATTACGCGTATTAAGCATGCATTACCGTCCCCCCTGAAACAGCAATTCCAAGAATAAAACTCATTCCTGCTGTTTTGTACGTCAGAGATGAAAGAATTATCAGTTTTACTTACTGCATTGATGAAATTCCCAACAGAAAAAGTTTCCCTAGTAAACTTAATTTCCCTTTAAAATTATTTGTTGATCCCA
Source organism: Orestias chungarensis (assembly GCA_032876305.1). Classification (NCBI taxonomy): domain Eukaryota; kingdom Metazoa; phylum Chordata; class Actinopteri; order Cyprinodontiformes; family Cyprinodontidae; genus Orestias; species Orestias chungarensis. Next base: position 3,540,087 of record JAVLVB010000558.1, on the reverse strand, counting down.
CTAATTAAAATATGCTTTTTTATGGTTTACAATCAATCAATGAATAAATAAACAATGAGCGTAGGCTACCTAGGCTGTCTAACTGTCCAGTGAAAGGTTTTTCTAACGTTTTTTTCTTTATTCCATTTCTACAGATGACACAAGCAGTGGTCCCTTTTTTCTAGCTGTTGCTATCATTCTAACGACTAATCCTAAGTAAGCTTACTATTACCTGGATGTTTGTTATCTTCCAAAATGTCTGCTTTGATTGTCTAACTTGTTAACAACTTGTCACTCTCATTAAACTATCAGAGGCTGCCAATTTATGCGTAATCTGCAAAACTGCCAAAATCAAGACATCTGGTCTCAAACAATTTCAAACAACTTCCTGTAAACCTTCAAAATAAGAGCATTTAATTTAAATATGTAATGAACTCTGAGGTTAAGGTAAATATTGTAAGATAGTCATAATAGTTTAAAGTCTCTTAGAAACATCCAATATATTTGATATATTTAATCAACAATAATATCTTATTGTTGGATGTGCTGTGCTTTATGTTTGAGATACATTAAACAGTCACATAGTGCTTGATTTAATATAGAGCAGCTTTTGGGCAAAATGCAATTATTTCTAGCTGAAAATACCCTTTTTTGCACAAATCACCACAGGCCATCTTGAAGCAGATCTGTCCCCGGTTGTGTTTGCTGGATACGCATCCCTTCAGCTCCATTCCTGTCTTCGCTTACGACCTCTATTATAGCAATTAGGACATGATTCCAACACTAGGAATGCTGTGCTATGTTGCAGAATTGCTAACATCTGCCACATCTCCACTCCATGTGTCAAACCAGAGTTGTCGTTTGTTAAGCACACATCTTTTTCTCCTCAAAGCCGCTCTCTGCATTTATTTTCTTAATTCCACTCAAACTGTGCCTTAAAGACATCCCTCTCTGTTTGAGCCCAAATAGCCTAAAATGATCCGTGAAGAGACTCGTGGTTCCCATTTCAATAGGCTTCATTAGTTTTTAATATCTAGCCAAGGAAAAGAGGGGAAAATGGCATGAAGATAATCAATGAAAAGGGGCCGGTAGCCTATTAATCTCCCCCAAAGGATTGTGGGTTAATACACACTCTTGCATAGGCAAACATGGCTATGTGGTGAACACATCTGTCTGCCTGGATGGGCTACTTAATGAAACAGCCCGCATTTGGCTGCAGAGATGGATGTCGTTCTCCCTGTGAAAAATGATTTCCCTCTCCCTCCGTGCTGAGGATGACACACACACACACACACGATACAGCTCCATTCAATCTGCTAGAGACCTGACTGTGCCCCTGTGTGGGAGCAGCTTAAACAATAAAGGTGCCGAGCTGGACAGGTAACGCATGGGTACCGGAGCAAATCTTCATGGAGATCATATCAGGGAATCCGAATGTGAACAAGACTCAGACTGACCCAGCAATGAGAGAAGATGCTGAAAGGTGAAACTCAAAGGAGTACAGTAGTCTTCTAATGAAGAACAAGGAAGGGGAGATGGAGAATGAGGCAGCTGCCATAGATAAGCAGACCCAATGCGCTTTGGTGCTGTGCGTATACATGTGCTAGTCATGTTTCTGTATATACTAACAGTGTCACAGTTGACCTCTGGTCAAGGAGTCCTGTAACAGGAGCTCACCTCCGGTTTTGTGAGCTCCCCTCTCAGTGTACTAAACAGCCACCTGAAGACAGGATAAGCCAGGGCGACCTTCCCCCTGAGGTAACCGAGATACACATCCAGGGGGACAGACATGAAACACACCTGTGTCACGTGTTGCAGAGGACCTCCAAACAGGAGGGACAAACACAGGGAAGATGTAGGTGGGTGGTTTAAAACAAAAGATTAGGCACCCAGACACGAGAGGACAGGTGGTGGCAGGGATTGTTAGGGCAAACAAGACACTTTTAAGAGGGACAATCCAAGAAGGGTACAGTTAAATGTGGAGAAAGCTAAGGTGAAGATGTCAGCGGTGTTTGGTGTTGTCGGAAGAAAACAAAGCATTGGCGCATAAGAGGATTGAGTTGCCTAACTTGGTGCCTTGGGGCAGCCAAGGTTTGTGCCTGTATGGAAATTGATGCCTGTCAGGCTTTGTATGACTCAACTCTGACAACATGCATGCATGTGTGTAGCTGTGTGCATGCTGTGCTATGACAAATGAATAGCGCTTAATTTGTGACTGATTATGCAGGCTGCGGGTGCCCTAAACCCCTTTGAACTTGTAATTGCCCCTGGTTTCAGTAATGAACATTAAGGAAGATTCAAAAATGTGTAGCTAATTAAACACTTGCTCCCACCCACATTTTTTCTTCTGCATTTCTTCATTTTTATGCTGCATGAGAAAGTAGAAGAGGAGGAGCAGGAGTTGGAGGAGAATGAGAAAGAAGGAGGAGGTTCTGCATTGGGAAGCATGCACTGCTGTTGTCGCCCTCTTTATCTAAATAATTGTACAAGCTGGTTTATGAGCTTTAGAGAGGTGCTTTGTGTGTCAGTCGCTGCAGCCTTGGGGATATTGGGGATCTAGCTCAACCCACAATCAATATTCAGAGATTCACATCTGGAGCCAAGACCTGGTTTTCTCAGATTTGGAATTATATATTTATTTCTCATTTTTATTTCTTTCTTGATTGGTTGTCCTTTTCCTTTATCCATCTGTATGTTCTTATCAGTGAAAAGACAAGCTATTTTTGCTCTAGCGTTTACTTATCTGTCAGCCATGCTCATTTGTAGTGCTTACCATGGTGCAAAGCAGCATGCCGTCATAGAGAAATCAACAAATTTGAAAACATCTTTAATTGTGAAAAGACATCAAGGCATCGCATAATTATGAAGGGGAAGTAAATGCTTGTTTTTTTTGTTTCAAAATCGTAACAAGGTTGTCAATAAATCCCCTTCCCCTTCAAAGGAATTTCATTTTGAAAATGAAAATCATTTTATCAGTTTTCTTTCATTTAATTAGCTTTTTGTTTGTATGTCTTATGTATTGATTCACCATACAAAATCAAGTAAAATAAATTATATGAGGCTGTAATGTGGCGAAAAGGGAACATTTTACATGTAAAGAGACGTGGCCTCCAGTTATAAGGACCCTACTGTGCAGGAATCCCACTGCCTGCCTTTGGACTAGGTGCTGAGTAAAACAAAAAGATGCATTTGAGAAAAATCAGAAAAGGAGGGGAGAGAAAATTGAACAAAATGGCAGAAGTGGGATTTTGGTGCAGCTATGAGGTCCCATGACAAACCAGACAATGAAACACAGTCTGTTTTTGATTTTGTCTTTGTGGCTCCATCCTTCAACCTTTTGTTTCTCTCTGCCTCCCTCCCCAGTTTAGCCTGGTTTGCTGTTTCCATGTCGGCTGCTCCTTTTCTCTTTTGCATTTTCCTTCTCTTGGTGTGTGCTGAGGCTGCTTGAAGCCTGCTGCAGAATCTCATTGGCCTCCATGGTACCCTGCAAACAGCAGAAGCAACAGCCACTGCTGGAACACCTCTTGCCACTGCCCAACAATACATCATGGGAGCAATGAGACTAGTCCTCAGGGCAGAAACCCAGAGTAGGTTACATGTAATTTAAGGGAACTTGCTCTAAGATGTGGAACCAAAATCCTCTCCTATGTTTTTTTTTTATGAATAGGATAACCTACCAAAAGTTTAAAAACAAATAATTATCAAAAAACACCATCATATACGCACACATTATGGCTTAAAAAAATTATCAATATAAATATTACAATATAAATAATGAGAGCCTTTAAAAAAAAATTCATAGGCCAAAATATTCCCTAATAGAGAAAGGATTTATTAAATGCACACCATTGGATAACAGATTTTTTTTAAATATTAAAAGGATATATTTATTTTTTCTATGACCTGCAATTATGTGCTTCCTAAAAATAACTAGAACTTTATGCTTATAAGCTGACAAGGTTTCCAAAGTTAAAGGAGCATAAATACTTTTGCAAGACAGTATAGATGGTAGATTGTAGTGATTTGACTAAGAAAGGAACTCACATAACTAAAAGCAGTAAAATGATCTGGGTTTATAGCGGAATGGGCCTTTAAAGAAAGGCTTGTTGGTTTCCTGCATGTGTATTTTCAATAGTCTTTCTCCGTTCTGAGCAGTGAGTTTATAAATGTTACTGCCTTCAGCAGGCCATGCTCCGTTTGTTGTCTTCTGCGGTCAGGGGATCTGCAGTCACCTCTGCAGGGGTAAGTCAAACTCCTGCTGTGTTCCTGCTCTTCAATGAGGTCAACCCTACTCCAAGCACAATATTTAAAGGCATGCATATTGCATCACATTTCAACAAGGACTTTGAGTACTGCCCTGATTTTCAGCATTGTAGTCATACTGGACTATTGCTTGTTTTCCTTTGCTTTTTTGCAGACACTGTGGATTTCCAAATGGCTTAATCACCTCCTTGCACTGGGAATATGTTGTAAACAGTCCCTGAACAAAAACACTAATCTATGCTACTTCATTAAACAACCTGCATTAGGATGAGAACAGCAGGAATGAAAATTAACAGGCAAGGGTGGAAACGAGAGGAAACATGAAAGGTAGCTGGCATGTGCATGTATCTCTACATTTACACATAAACAGCAAATGCCATGGTGCCAAATTTTCACAAGTAAACTAATGGGAATAAACAAAAAACAAAACAAAACTAATAAAAGGGAGCATGTAAGCACTTTCACACTCCAATTGCGTGACGTATGCACTGGTAAAGTGGCATAATTTAAAGGCGAGTGGATTCCTTGTGGGGCTTTGAAGTGGAACTGTGACAGATCTGGATTAGGGGGCAAAGTGTAAAGGTCTGATGTCAAAGCAAGAAACAATTTAGAAATTATTACATTCAAATACAGCATTAAATCTCTGTAAAACTGCAATAGATGCCAAAAATATACAGTAGACTGCAATAGATCTGCGCTACTGAGGTCAAGGTCAATTTGCCTGTTTTCTAACTCAAATCCACATTGTATAGCTTTCCCTTGGCTTTCCTTGGTTTTTCTACTTTCATTTCCTACTTTTAATACCTATATATTTAAACCTTATTTTATGACTTTAATTAAAATGTGTATAATCTAAACCCTAAATCAAACTCTATTATAATTTATTCTAAGTCTGATCCAAGTTTTGCTCATTCTTTCTTATAAAGTATGACAAAACCCTTACAAAGCATGGTTATACTAATTCTCCCCTTGCTGGTAGATACCATTCAATAAGTTCTTCATTGATTTTCTTAAGAATAAGATGTAAGTACAACATAGAACATTTTTTAAAATAAGTAGTTACCAAATGCCCCCATTACAGATGCAAACTGACAATAAACAGTGAGGGGGCAGATGAATCAAACTTAATGTAACTCTAATTAGGTGTTTGTCTTAAAAATAAAAGGAAAAACATTTTCTTTTTGATTCTATTTGTCTAGTCTATTTTTCCCCTTTTGTGTTTGTAGTTCTCTTTGAGGGTCTATCACTGTTGTGTTGGCCTGACAGGGAACAAACAGATGGCAGATGGAGGTGAACTGTGTCTCTGCTTTCTAGGGTCGCCGAGTAGCCAACATAAGAACACAACTGAGCACCAAACCCTAACTACCCAAAAGGTCTCCTCCGCTCTCATTAGCAGTGACATTCAATGATTTCCGTGATAAAGATAACCAAACTATGTTGAATTGTCTCTAACATCTGCTTTGCAAACACTCACAAAGCACTCACAAAAGGAATGTGATGACTCTTTTTCCCTACATCTTCCACTGGTTGTCTCAGATTTGGATAGCGGCGGTGAACCAAACCGTCGCTTGGGTTGCTACGGGTGATTGGACAACTGACTTTTGGGCTCCTGAGGCAAACAAGCACATGACAGATTAGTGTGTGGGCCTCCTCCAGGCTTCCACCTCTCTGACCCTTAGGAGCCCCCTCTTTACCCCCTTCCCATGCCTGCTCTTATCCCTAAACCCACTCCCTGCTTCTCCTTTGTCTCCAAATTCTCCTTATCCAAACTCAAAACAACCTAAGGAGGTGGAAAAGCAAACTGAATCTCAATCACCGAAGTTAAGGCTAGAGTAAGTTCTTTCCTAAGCTGATGGCTTTAAGAGTAATGTGATTTCAACAAAATATGCAAACAAATGAAATGACACAAGCTTGGTAGAAAAAAATAGGATTTCAATTACATGATAAATAGAATGTTCCATTATGTGAATTCAGAAGAATAACAAATATAAAACAAAGAGCTTTTGGCAGTTGAAGAAAAACACAGTTGGGTACGATAAACTATTTGCAGATGTGGGTCTTCACCAGTTTGGGACTGCCCGTACTGGAACAACACACAAACATTATCAGGACTGCAGGAACTTCAACAACAACAAAAAATAATTAACTGAAATAAAAAAGTGGGTACACAACAGGACTAACTGTTTTTAGTCTGCATAAACAACATATCCTCTCTTATTTTTAGGAGTTGTACTTGTAAGCATGTTTATCATATGGAGAAAACATACTTTGCCAGGGTTAGACCTTGTCTGTGCCCATGTCTTATGAATGACCCTTGCCGCCTCTTTTATGTGCACCTATAAAGGGTGGCAGTGAGAGCAGCTCCCACACGGGGGCTCGACCTGACGATGACACCCTGTTGTCATGGAGACTAATGCCATGTTGGGCTTTGGTTGTTAGTGTGTGTATATGAAGGGTGGTTGTGGGGAGGCACTGTCAATAGTGTATCAAAATGATGTTTGCAGGACATTCAGCTCCTCAAAGTTCCTCACTTTCTAACATAAATGTTTTTGCTTAAGTTATAGGTTTGGGATTCTTATCGCAGCATTGGCATTTTCAGCTCTGCAAAGTGTTTGCAACTTCATCATGGTCACTTTTATTCCATAAGCTCAATATACAAAGCAGGGTTTAAGAGTCAATCCTCTTCAAATAGTAAAACTTAAGACTCTGCATTGAACATTCATAAAAATAAGTACACTAAAATGCCACTGAATCCCAACTTAAATGTTATCATGTGTGCCTTTAGTTGTACTTCACAGCCCAAAGACACTAAATTACCAAAGGATATATCACTTCCCTTTCAAAGAGCCCAAGGGACTAATACACCTGGCTTAGCAGCTTAACAGCATTTCCCCAAACACCCGGACCAAAGGGTGACTCGGCACAGAATCTGAGATGCTTGATGTTTGAGAGGGCTGCGTACTGCTCACACTGACCACTCTTCCTCTGCTGCACAGTCCTTACTAACTACCTTATACTACAGAAAAACTTTTGAGGGATTGTGCTTTCTCCTTTACTCCTTTATTTGTTTTTCGTAGGTGTTTGACCGTTTCCATGAGTCAAAAAGGCATGAGCGGAGCTCAGATTGACTTCTTTGTATCTGAGTGCTTCCTGTTTTTATTACGAGGCCGACCTTTGTCTTTACAGGGGTGAGTAAGGGCTAGCAGGGGGTGAGTGGGAAGGAAAGGCCAAGGGCACCATGGGGCTAATTGTACATTTTTGAGTTTACTTTTGCCTAAGCATCACTTTCTCAAATCTTGTCCTTCTTTTCTTTCAGCTTTTTTTCCAACTTACATTCCTACCATCCACCCATTAACTCCACTATTGGTCCAAAGTCTCGCAGTGGTGCTGAAAATATTACCCCTACCAGTAAAGTTTACCTTTCTGATAACATAATCTCCCTGTAGTATTGAAAAGCTTATTCCAGCAGTCTGGGATTTCCCTTCCCTTAATGTGGCTGGAAGACATCCAGAAACTTGTGGAGAGAAAGGGAGAAGGGGGTGTGGCATTAGAGAGCCAGAGCGGGAGGTAGAATACAAGAAGGAAGTGGAGAGACAGTCTGACCCTCTTCTGCCAGCCAACGCCAGCTGATCTGGCCAGCCGTTGGCCAATTGCATGTGGAGCATTTAAGGTTGCCAGCTTTCTTGCTCCCAGTAGCATTTGCATGTGGCCCAAATATAAAGAGGTCAGGGATATCAGAGCCTCTACTTAGAGTCTTTTTATGTTTTAAGGAATTCATATGGTGTGAAAACTGTACTTTCCTCACATTTGGAGTTCTGGCGCTGAAGGACTAATGGTAAACATGGGCTGCAATGTTTTTGTCTCTCAAATTTGACTGCTTTGACCAAAACAACACTGTGATTTCTCCCAAGAGAGAGAGTGTGAGGTCAGAGCAAAGCATTGGATGGAGAGTGGGAGGGTAGAGGGAGAGGGCAATTTTGTTATACTGACTCTAAAAGCCAACAGTTGTTACCACTGGCCCGTGTTGTTTTATTGTGTGTTAAGGGGGATTCTGTCCTTTTGAGCCTTTCAGAAGTTGTGACAATGGCTGGATGTTGAGAACATATGTAGAGAGACCCCTGTGGCTCATGGAAGAGGAGCTTCATGCTGGCCCCCTCAGTTTGAGAAAATACAAGGCCGCTCTTTTCACTTCTCACCCCTCAGTTAATGAATGTGTGAATGGCAGAATGCCGCTATAGGCCATTCAGGGGCCAAAGTCCCCAAGAATTCACACTTGGACAAATGCATCCAGCTATTGCAAATACATTTGCTTAACAAATTAAAAGAAAGAAGAATGGTTAATGGGTGTGTGTGCATGTACGTGTGTGTGTGAGTAAGAGTTTATGGGTGGGAGAAATGGATGGTAATGGTGAGAAGAGAAGGGGGATAATTCAATTAGTCCTTTTACTTAGCATAGAGAGAAAGCAGGTTAAAAGGGAGGGATTATTATTTGTACAAGACTAGCTTGGGCTTTGCACAAAAGAAACAAATAAAGATTGGAGAACATCCACAAGCAGGTAGATGTGATAAAGGGTCGAGGCACAACAGAAGGGTTTGAAAGCTTTGCTTGGTCTGAATTAAACGGGTCTTTGAAAGATGTTTCTTTCTCTGTGGTTTCCCCAGCCACTCCTAACCACATTTTTGAATTTCAACAAAATTAAAAGAAATATGTCAGCAGTTCTTCTAGAGGGTTTTCACAGATGTAATATGTAAGGCTAACATCACAGAAATTTCTAATCTTTTAGATGTCCTTTCACATTTGTGCATCCATAGAGCATTTTTTTTCCTAAACATGAAGAAAAGAAAAAATACCAGCTGCAGAAAATGTTGATCCACAAATAGTATGCTTTAGAAATAAAAAGTCTAGCCTCACTCCTACCCTCAGTGTGTGAATGAAGCTTGATCTGTGCAGCTTGGTGAGAAGCTCTAACGTCAGGGAGCGACGGCACTGTGAACAGCTGTGAAGTCATTTTGATAATGATGAGAATAATAAGCAGTGGAGCCGCTATGGCCCGCAAAGGCTCAGGGCTTTGCTGTTGCAGCTTCACTGCTCCTGAATAGATAAAAGTGATTAAAGCACTCCTGATTATCCCTGACCAATATGTAATGGATTTACAGCCCTTTCAATTAGGTTGTATTTGCTAGCCGCTTATTACTTGGGCTTTTGGTTAGGTAATCACGGTAGAGGGGTCTTTTAGCTGGGAGTGGGCACTTTGGTGAAGGGGTAGGGGGCTAACAGGGGGCACCTGACCCTCTTCAATGCAAAGATGATCTGTGAGACCCCCAACTCTATAGAAAGACTCCCTTACTCCCCTCATCTACATTGTCACTCCTTCTCTGCAGCTGAGAGCTACAAGCTCAGTCAGCTTTTGTGTCCTGCCGCGGCCACCTCCCTCTGAAATCTGACCCGTGTAGCAAAATCAATACAGCTTGATGTTAAGATAATGTCCTGACATTAGCAAGGGTGAGAGGACATGTAGACCACCCCTTTAATAAGGCATGGACAGATAAACAGAAACTTTGTCAATGCCAGACTATCTATTTTATCAAATAGATTTGCAAAGTTATGTTACTTGAAGCACTAAACCCAGATCAACTAAATGGTGTATTTAATCTTTTAGATGGAGGACATTGTATCAGCATCTCCCCAAAACAATCTGATTGAAAAACCTCCAACTCATAATTGACTTTTAACTTATTCCAAATATGACTTCACCTTCAAAGACATAGAACTACCTTATCATTTAGAGTTCTACAAACAAAAACCTTTATGTTTCTTTAAAAAACGTCCATTTTAAACCCAGACAAACAGTGCAAAACACCCCAAAAGGACCCATTTGTCAAAACTATAAAAGTCAATAATAAAATAATTTTTAGATAGTGCTAAACCTGTTAAAACTACACGTTTATCAGACACACCTTCCTCGTGCATATATGTGTAAATTGTTTTGGCCAATGTGAACACAGTGGTATCAAATATCTGATGCAGATTTATCAGCTGCTTATCAATGATGCTATCATTATTTCTACTAAAACTCAAAGGTGCGCTGTTCGATAGAGATTGGTAAACTCATTAACACATTAAAGCAGCCAGTTGGGAATGATGCTGCATTGTCCCGCTGAAGGAAGTCATTAGAATCTGTGTACGCTGTAGTCATCTCCATACCATTATGTTAGCACCAGATTGAGCAATTGATACAAATCAAATGGATCTATGATTTCAAGATATTCGTACTGAATCCAGACCCTGCTGTCCAATTAATCAAGTTAAAATCCCAATTCATCAAAACAGGACACCTTTTCTAATCTGTTATTTTTTTATTTTGGTAAATCTATGTAAATTGCATCCTGCATTCCTCATTCTTAGCAGTCAAAGGTGCCAGCCAGAGTGTTCATCTGCCTCTTCAGCCCATGTGCTTTGAAGGTTGGTGTGCTGCGCATTTAGAGAGACTGTAAGCTCTGAATATTTTCTCTTTATCAGACTTTTCTCTGTAAACCCGAAATTTGGATGTGTGTAAAAATCACATTTCATCAAATCATCATCATTGTCAGACACCTATGTTTGCTGAGGGGTTATTTGTGTTAACAAGAAATGGAAAAGGTGAAGCTAATAATGTGGCTGGTGGGTGTACACATTGATTTAGTTGTGTAGTCAACAGGTGCATTATATTTTCTTTGCAGTTGTAAATTACGACATTTATGATGTTAGGTGAGAAATTCTTAAAGGCTCAAATATCTGTGATATAGAGTCATTGCTGGAGCTGTGTTGCCTGATAGTAGATGGAAGGCGTCCGTATGAAATTCTGTTCAGAACCCCATACAAACTTGTCAGGATTCTGTGTCAACGTCTTGCAGAGCTAAGCTAAGCAAACAGTTCAGAGTGATGAGATTGACCTGGTCAGTGTGGCCTTCAGACAGGAAGTTGAAATCACCCTTTTACTTGCTCCAACAGCAGCATAACTTTTTATGCAAATGTTTCTGCAGAGGTTGTTATGATCTAAGCGTAGTTTTTAAAATGCTTACCGTGAGATGCTGGAACAACCATGCCCTCATGATGTTTGTGGCCACCTTGGGGAAAATGCCACGCTTTTTCTGCCTCTTCTTATCCTTGTCTGGATCATCGTCATCCCCTGTGCCAGGCGATGCAACGCTGTTGTCTAAGCCATCTCCTGGGCGGAAACCAAACCCAGAGTTAAATAACATCTCAAACCACATTACAGGATGAGAAACAAAAGAAATAGTGAGTGGAAGCTGAGTTGAAGGTTTATGATACGTTGGTAAACTGACAAATACCACAGATACTGATTCTGGAATTCAAAAGTATTGTGCTTAGCCCAAAAGATTTGGTGCAAGGAAAACTGGTGTTGTGCTGTGAAGGAGAGAAGGAAGGCAGATTAGGAAGGCCTTAGATGAAGGCCTGCATGGAGACTGGAGGGTTTACACAGAGCTGCTCTATACTCCAGAGCACGAGGCAAGGGAATAGGGGTTAATGGCTCAAATGTTATGGTTGGGCACTGAAACATTGTGTTCCTCATTTCTCTTCTCCAGAAGGAAGGGGAAATGAAAAGAAATGGACAAGGAGCTCTCAAATACAGTGGAGACCAGAACCCATGTCATTAATTCAATTAAATCTGCATGCTTGACTTAACACAAAGCATTTTTCCCATCCTTTGAAGAGAGCCAAAGGGGACAGAATGGAGTTATGCAGATATGCAACGTTAAAAAAAAGGATTCATGAATTTACAACATCCAGTTGATCTGCGTGAGCACTGATTTGTGATTTGAGGGGGTTCATTGTTGCAGTTCGATGCACATAATGAACTTGTCCTATTCTTCCCCTCTCCCAATCCCAAACTCACCCCCCCTTCCCTCCGATCCAGTCATACAATTAGTATGGCAGGTCAGCGCCCACTATGCCTGCATTAATGTCCATCAGCGTTTGATTTCTTGACAAAAACATGGACATAAGCCTCTTTCAAATTGAAGTTTCCATCCTTGTCCCTTCCATATTTCTTGTTCCTCTTCCCTTGCATTAATTGTGCATTAGCAAAAATGATTTACTTTTAACAGTCATGGTTATTTTTTCTTGCCCCCGGGCATGAATGCCTTGAAAGCCTTCCTTGAGGGCATCTAAATTATGTATCTGAAAAACTCCTCCACTAAGGAAGCGAAGGACCCTGACATTCTTAAAATGCAGACGCACATGTCCTCCTGTTTTTGGCAAGGCATCAATCACAGTCACCTATACAAACCTTAATCTAATATAAATATTTCAGCTAATAACATTAAAAAGGGGAGGAAAAAAGGGGATCCGACTGGTGGTGTAATCAAATGCAAAAAAATGAAGAACACAAGGACAGCAGGGGCCTGAACTTCCTAAAACTTTTTTGTCTGTCTTTATGTTTTTCTAAACTTCTTTTACGTCTCAGTCAGTGATGTGTTTTTCTTGTACATCCGCGGCTTGGAGCCAAAAGAGAGAGATAAACCAAAAAGTGCCAAAAGTAAATCAAAGAAGCCACTGCCCTCTTGAAGGACACATGGGAAGGGGGACACAAACGAAGGGTGTTATAACTGTAGATTTGGCATTCATTAGCAGCAAGTGCCATAAATCCCAGGCTAAGTACAAATCCTTGTACAGGAAAGCCTAAAACAATAAACTATGGTCCCTACCCTTACTGTGAGGGGCTTCCTGAGAAACGCGACCCAGACGGAAGCTGAGTCCAGCTCCCTTAGTTTGCTTCGAAACATACAATAAAAACACAACCAGTGAGCAGTGAATTTTAACCACCCCTGTTTTGTTTCTTTGCTTTTGAGCTTCCCTGAATAATGTTTAGGCTCCGTTCGCTGTTTGTTTGTATGAATGCCAGTAGGTTTTGTGTGGATATCTTTGAGCTACTATCCAAATCCCTCTCCCACTGTGAGCAGTCAGGCTCATCCAATAGAACCGCACAGTGCCAAAAGGCTGGCAGATTAATTTTATTGACGTTTCCATTTTCACTGCAATGTGATAGCCTTCCCCCTCGCCAGAGCCAGTGCGACCCGTGTATATTTACAGACTGACCTGTCACTTCATTACCTAGCATGCTTGCTGCCTCCTGCCCTAGCCCGCGAGAATGAAACCAGACTCCCCATGCTTTTCAACCTCTCTCTATCTTATATTGATATTGCCATGTGTCTACAGATCCGACTTCTACAGTGGCAAGTCTGTGTACGGCTTCAATGGCTGTCTTTGAATCTCTATTTATGTGCCGACATTTTACTTCATCACAAGAATAAAGAAGAACAAAGTGTGGACTGAAAATAAAAAAAAGAAAGAAACAAAGGAAAATAAGAAAAAAGAGAAGCAGGAGGAATAAAGGATGAGTAGATATAGAATAAAGAAGATCCAACTTGCTCAACCTCATTACAACTGAAGGAGAGCTGGTGCTTTGCATCCACCCCCACTCCTTTCTTATGAGCGAGAGAAGGAACGCTGCAGGGCAAATTGTCCCAAACGCTAATGGCTTCTGACTGTTCCCTGGCAACTCTGGCATTCTAACCTGTGTGGATGTGCACTCTGAAGAAAAAAAATGGGTAAGAGAGAAAAAGTACAGGGCAGAGCAGAGGGAAGCGTCCCATCATCTGGCCATGTGACACAGATGGGGGTTGGCTATTAGGAGGCAGTCGAAAGGCCTAAGGGAGCCGAGGTGCTGGAGTGTAGCCTCAGGCACTTTTGGAGAAGCAGTGCCCTTGGAGATGGAAAAAAAGACAGCCGCACACCCCACCCACCCACTTTCCCGTCTTTTTCTTTCTTCCCCTCAACATTTCCTCCTTCCTCCTTCTCCCTCACTCCATCAAGATCTTGACTTAAAGTGTTTGCAATGAAAAGTTCTCTGCATATCTTCATACACTTTGGAACCGCGATAGTGTAATCAGGCAAATATGGAAGACAATGACTGGACGCAATGGGGGTAAGAGAAAATGAATAAGAGCGCTTCCAAACAAACAAGCCCAAGTCCATGAGCACATTATATGCGCACATACATTCCCTCTCTCATCACCAGTGGGTGGTTATTAAAAATGCATTCAGATATATCTTCTTGTGAGTAAATTGGTCTCAGGGCTGAGCTCATTATCAAGCTGAGAAAGGACTGTAAACACATTGCAACTCTGCTTATCTAATGTTGGTACATTCGAGGTCCCTTTAGGAAATATTGTGCAAAAAATAAGCAAAGTACAAAGTGTCCTTACAGTCTTTACTGAGCCCATAAGGGGGGGCCTCAGGGAGGTTGCAATGACACCAGAGCCAATGCTTCACGTTCAACGTCCCACTGAGGAAGCCACCATGGTTAGGTTAACCATAGAAATATTGTGCATATGACCACAAGTAAGAGATATTACCACCCATGAAAACCACTGTAAACTTAGCTATGGTTAGCTATAAAATAACTAGAGGCTCATTGGGAAATTAGAGGGTTGATGGAACTGGCTGATTTTACATTAGCCTGGTTGGAAATTGAAAATCTTGTCTATTCCGGTCAATGAGCAAGTTATCTGCTTACCTAAACATTTTTGGGTGCGGAACGTGTTAATGAAGAAAGAATAGAAAAAAAACAACGTTTTCAGGATCAGATAGTGTTTCCAAAAAAAGGTTCAGAGAAAGAAAAGAAAACCAAAAAAAATACATTTTTTGTTTTCAACGGAGACCGATTGGCAGTTTATTCAAGCTGATACTTTTAAACAGCGAATGAGACTGGAGGTAATAACCGGAACCTAAAAGAATTGTAGCAGTGTTTATGTGTTTAATTCTTCTGAGGAGTCCTGCAATCTTTTTGAACTTTTGCTTTAAAAATCCCACCTGATTGTTTTAGTATAATGAAGCAAGGGTGCACAAGCAGGAGCTTTAGTAAAGCTACTAGTATAACACCCCCACTCATTCATGACTCCTGTCAGGCCGGGGTAGTCAGGCCTGTTCACCCAATCAAGAAGCAGAGAAAACGTACAAAGATAGCTAGGGTGAAAGAGGAGTAGATGGAGATGCAGATGCTATTACAGCTTTTCTGTATTCTTCACCTTACCACAGCATTCTGACCCATCCCTCCACCCTCCTATTACACCAACTCCATCCTTGCAGGCCTGGCTGCAAAGAATGAGGAGAAAAGAAGAAGGGGGATTTAGAGCCTCCCTTTTCCCTCTTTTTCTCTTCAACTTTTCAGCCAACATAAGCGGCGTTTAGCACATTCAGTCCTCCAAATGGCAACGAATGAGGGAAGCAGTGGGGGCTCCTCTTTTGTCCGTCTGGTTACCCCTTTTATTTACTCTGGATTTACGGAGGGGTCTTTGCCGACTCTGGGACCACATGCTTTTGACACATACACAATCTCCTTCCCGTACACACATGCACAAACGCGGAGAGGCTCTATTCACCCTGGTGGAACGGCTAGTCCTCTGTTGCTTCATGGTGACTGAGGATTATCATCCTTCTTGCCACAACCACATGCTAGCAATATGCTTCATGCAAGCAAAGACTAATCCCTTTAATGATAAAACATACTTAGCTCTCCTTTTTTTTTCTTTTAAGGAAGTCATCAGGACGTTTTTGTCTCCCTGTGTGAACACACCATATGGTGTCCAGCACTTGTTCAGGTCCATACAGTAGATGAGGACTCTAAACGGAACAGTCTCAGTGCCACCACAGTCTGCATTTTACGCTGATTATTTCCTGATCTGTGCTTAAACAAGCAGCAGCCCCTTTGCACTGGACCATAAAACAACAGCTTAGTAAACAGCAAGCATGCTGACAAATTGGTGGCGCTCAGGCTGGAGTCATTAACAGCCTTAAAACCTGTCAGAGCAATTACAACAAACTCTCTCCTCCAGCAAGTCCGCCCGCCAAACTCAGATGTTGTCACCCGCCTCTTGTCAAACCTCCCCCCTATTACCACCGGGGCACATGGCTGAAGGTGATAGAGAAACACAAGCCTCTTTTCTAATTTTCAAAAGCATCCATGAGAAGTACAGAAAAATATTTAGGAGAAATTTGATGGTACCTAAATCCTAAGGACTGCAACTGAGAGATTCATCTGGCATGAGAGGTAATGTCAGGTTGTCTCCCCCCCTCCAAAAAGCACATCATTAAGTGTACCCTTAAATGAAGTGGAATAAGAGCTTTTAATTAGATGTTGTTTTCTGTGTGTGGGGAAGGGGAGCCAGTCAAGCAGTAAGAAAGGCGTGTAGGCAAGGATGAATGGAAATGCATGTATGTTTTTGCGGGGGGGGCTTTGCTCATCAGCTTTTGTACAGTACCTCCCTTCTCTGCCCCTTTTTCTAAGCCCCCTAAACCTGCCATCGGCCAGATATCTCTATGTCATCCCTGGAATGTTGGAGATAACTATCTCCTCTCCACCGATACGAGGCCTCTCTGTTCTCACAAGCGCAGCGCTGACCCAGCTGTGCACATCCCAGCCATGGAGGGCAATGTAGAAGCATTGCAGGGAATGGTACAAGAGAACACAGGGAAGGATAGAAGGTGCAGAGTTGGAGGTAAAAGTTGTTTTTTAACACACTGGCTATTTAACCTTATAACTCAAAACATGGCTTGGAGTGACCAGCCACCCTCCTCTCTCAGCGTCTTCCCTGGCGCCAAAAAGGAGTGTTGGGTCCAGAAGTATGAGGGAAGTGAAGGGAAATGGGGGGTGCTATAGGGTCATTGAATTTACCTCCCTAAACATTTTTATTTATTTAAACTCTGCCAAAAGCTTAACATATCCCTCACATTAACCTGCAAAAACAACTATAGAGTAATCTGAGGGTTCGGTTGTGTTTTCCTGGATCCATATTTTTTCTATGACTTATGTCCAATTCTTTGAATATGCTTGGGTGCATCTCATTGCTCTTTGTCAGACTAAAATATTGCCTTTTTCTTGGAGACAAATCAAGTAAAATTGGAATAAATAATGAACAGTTTTTTTTTTTAATCCTACCACACGAACATGCTTTCATATTAACATTTAAATTGTAGCTCTGACTGTACATAGGAAGGGTTTTGCTGGTTATAAAATGTTTTTAACGACATTTTGAAGCGAACAGCCCTTGTCTTGTCTTATCGTGAAGGTAGCATTATGGTCTTTTTATATTTATATATATATATATATATATAGGGGTATTAGAGTAAAGGAGAGTAATTACACATCCCCACTCTTCTAATGTTTATTTGCAAACAGTATTACACAAATGTGGATATGTTTAATGGTAGCAGGTTTATAAAAATAATCTACCACGCATTAACGAGCAAAATAGTTTGAAAAGAAGATCTGGAATAAAGATGTATAAAAGAAAAGAGGTAGGCTGTCGCACATGTCAGAACCCAATTTGCAAATGGCAAAGAGCTAAATTGCTGGGGATGGGAGAGCTACTATCCAACCCCTAGCTATTCGGCTATTTTGGGAGGGGGACTAAAGGGGAGTTTTGATGCCCATGACTGCCCCTCACTCAGAAGACAGGGATCAGTGGCTAATGAAGGGCTTTGGGTCTCCACCAGACATTTTACACTTTCTGCCTCTCTGACAGCTCCACCATGCTCTCACTAACCTCTAAACACAGCATTAGAAGCTACTGCTAGTGCCCCTTCCGTACATTTTAATACAATTGAGCTAATTTCCATTTTTTTAAAATCCCAAACCTATTCATATTAAAGTGGAACCAAGACTTTCTGTGTCTAATTAAAATAGCACAATGAAGCCTATCACAGTGGGGTAACCAGCCAACCAACTCACTCCATAATTCATAATTGTTACAACACAAAATGAAAAAAAAAACAACAGAACAGAGTGCACCATATATAAATGCAAGGTGTGACGCTACATTAAAAATTTAAGAGCAGATATTTTCCTAAAGTAATTAGATCTCTGTTGAATTGAAACAAGGTTAAATATTAGTTAACCAAGCTTTTTCCAAGCAAACTTTTATCCTATTTACTCTCACTGCAAACAAGTTTCTCAGCTTTGGAACGATCATTTTGTGAGATCTGAGAATAAAGAATTGCGATGATTCAAAAGATAATGACCCCTTTAAAGTGAAGCCTTCTCTAAGTGAAGGACGTTTTTTATACCTTTACCTGAGCTCTTTATTAAGGTGATAAACAAACGTACCTAACTCAGAAAGAGGATAAATAAAAATTCATTACAGACTCCTGATAGAAACTTGATGGACTAGATATTGTGTACTACATACAAGCCAATAATAAAGACGGTCTGTATGGACAAAAACTTAAATGGCAGACGATATTCACAGTGAAACATGGCAATGGGGCTACAAACAGAGCCATCCTGGAAGAAATTGTTGGTAGAGATGTAAAAATATTACATTTCATAACTAACTCTAGTTTTCTCATTCAGAGAAACAACAATGGTTTAAATTGTTGTGCAATCAAAACAGTAGAGATTGAGTAAGAAATTCATGTTTCTTTTACAAAGACACCAAAAACAGATCTAATCTAGAGTTCAGATATTCCAGCGAAAGACTGGGACATCAAAGACAAAATTAGCAGGTATCCTGTAGCTTCATACATGACGCTTTGTTGCTAAAATAGTAAATCAAATAAAATATTTATAAATCAACAAGTCAACCATCAGATTGTAGCCTCTGCACAGCAGCCCTCTCATCAGACAAATGCCATAGTTTTTTGTTTTTTTTTCTTCCTCACCGCTCTTTTTTTTCCACACAAATGTCCTGGAGGCAGGGAACAAAGCGAGCAGAACTGATTACTGCACTGTTGCTCCGCTCCGCCAGTCTAAACTCTGTTTGGCTTCCTAATGAGCTCACTAAAAACCCAATTCATCACCCATAACCCCTTCTCAACCTGCCTTGAAATCCCTCATTATGGAAAGTCAAGGACAGTCCATTTACAGGCTTTGGGCTGGGGTCAGGGGCTGCGAGGGGTGCTTGCCGGTGACTCTGACCAGTTCAGCCAAGGTTACTTTAACACAAGGCATACTCAAGGCATTTCAAGAAATGTGCCATTTCATTTAGGTTTATCCACTTTTGTCCTGAAAAATTATTGATGTTAGTTAGCTCTTGCAAAAGCTTTGTGTCAAAGAATCAATGATAAATGATGGAATAACGAATTATGGTGTTCAGATTGTTTTTTATTTAGAAAATCTGAAAAGTAGCATTTATTTTTTACTCAGTCTTACTCAGTAAGCACTTTGTAGTGTCAGTTTGCGCATCCAGATGCTGAAATTTATGTCTATTGTACTTTACCAAATAGATCACACTGAATGGCCATTTTCAAGTCAAACCACATATTCTCAATTGCACATAACACATAAATATGCCTTGATCTAAACCATCCCACAGCCACTCTGGTTGTTTGCTAACAGGGTTATTGTCCTGCAAAAAGGTGAGCCTACCCATAGTTTAAAATCTTAAGCAGGCGTTCAACAGTTTACCTCTCATAATACCCTGTGTAAATCATCTGATCAACTTTAACAAGCCTTGTTGCACCAACTAAAGAATGCATCTCCTTGTATGATGATGTTGTGATCACCATGGTGTTTTTCTTCACACATAGTGTTTAACGTGGACTCAGCTCCCTAGAACGTCTTGCTACTCATGCTTGCTTTGTGACCTACATGGCTCGTTGCAAATTGCCTTGGGGACTTGTTATGGTGATGTGAATACTTTTTCAAGGCTCTGTATGGTAAATAGATATTTGAAACCTCCCCTCTAGAATGGCATGTTGATTATAAACTAATGCTCTAAGCTCTCCCGTCTCTTATGTTCTTGCCTCATTTTGTATGGCCAGTGATGTCCCAGTCTGAGCGAAGGAATGTCCATTTTTATGTCCCCCTTCAAGTGACTTATCACCCCAGAGATTTCAGGTTTAATACCCTTTTGTCCCAATACTGCAAAGACAGGAATGTGTTGGGAATGTAGGAGGAAAGGGAGGACATCCACTGATAAGAAAATGAGATGAGTAAAGCAGACAGTGTATTAAAAGTGTGCAGTCAATGGTAGAGAAGGTGGAAAAAGGGCTTAGAAACCAAAGTCTGTTGGTTGGAGGGAGGGGTCAGAAACCTAGGGGAGGAGGAGTAGGACAACATAAGGTTGAAGTAAATTCCCACTGTTCCTCATTACATAGTGCAAAAATGATCCTCCTGACACCTGGGCTGTAACCAAGAGATTAGAGAATTGATGAATCCTAGGTTTAAAATGCAGCTGTTTTATTCTGCTTTAGTAATTAATTCTTTTTCCAATAATGTATTGATTAAGCGTAGCCCCTGATAAAGTTCAAACTGAGAAAGATCACTCCAGGGGTTTTGGGTTGGCTTGCTCCAGAGAGTCAATGAAAACTTCCTCCCATCACCTGCATCTATCTCTCTCTGTCAGTGCAGTTTAGCCTCATAAATTAGTCAGATCAGTGAGGAGCTGATACCGTCTACCCTTCTGCCGATATATAGCCCTGTTATTTTGAAGCAATCATGTCCACACAAATGCAGATAGGCTTTTTGACGAGTCCATCACACATTAAAAGGATGAGCCAAAACAAGCTCAGATGCATTCATTTACCTAGACAGTTTTTCCCTTTGCTTCCTTTGCGCTCCTCCTTGTTCCTATTATGAACCTAGGAGCGAATTACAGCATGCAGAACGAGAGCATCTCATTTCACAAAACTACTCTTTCATTCTTTTTATTGCTGTATTTTTCCTAACAGTTGTGAATAACAGCCTGATCAACAAAGGGTAGAGTAGGTATCTCCTGGGAGTCAACTAGCAGAGAAATAAGATCTAGCTTTATATTAGAGTCTGCCGCTCATGTCTTGTTAAGACCCCTCATCTACAGACTTCTTTACAAGTCTATAACCGGGGACCACTGTCTTCCACAGGGCCTTGACATAAATTCACTTGTTTTTAAAGGAAGCGGAAGCATTTGCTTTAGCTTCATGATTCAACCTCCTCATGGAAACAACCATGCAAGGAAATATAGGTCCATCCTCTTAACAGTCATAGCAAATAGGATTTTCTCTCAATAAAAAATAAAATGGACTACTCTCACACAACATTAATACACAGCGACGAATAACTGGTGGACCCAATGCAAAGGATGGAGTCAGTTAGAAGCCTTTTTTCAACATTAAAACCTAATGAAAAAGTTAATGAATTATGACGAAAGAAGGAAAAAATATAATTAGCAGGTGTAAGTAGAGCTTAATACATTTAAGCAGGACTATTTCCTTTCATTAATGGGACAGCAGCAAGCAGATAGGTGGTTTTCACCAGGCCAGTATTGACTGTCCAACCCACTCCTTAAAGTAAATACAGCAGGTCATTTCATTAAGGTCTGATTTCATGACACTAATTTTGATTTGAGATGCCAGCTGCTAGTATGCAGAAATTTCGATCAGTGGGATCAGATGAGTGGGAGAAAAAACAAGAACAGAGGTGTAAAACCTTTTTAAATGTGTAAAAAAATATTAAAAGAAATAAGCTATTATTGCAACATACAAAAAAATTTAAGATACAAATGAGGACAGCATACCCACATTTTAGGTCTTGTAGTGGCCCTAATAGATTGCATCACAACATGAACTCTTAAAAATACCTAGAAAAGTTATTATAAAAAATCTTTTTGACTCTACATGTTTCATTATACTGTGGTTCAGAGTAAGGACACAAAACATACAGCCTAATCAACTCAGAAATAGTTCACCAGACTTAAAACAAAGCTTCTTCCTTCTTCCCAGACTCAATCCCCAGACCAAATTTCTATAGAAAACCTGTCAGGCAAGCTTAGGAGAGGGAAGCATCCGACAGGACCCAGGAGTCTGGGGATGATTTGTGAACTGAGGAATGGTCAAAGATCTTGCTTTCTGTTTACTTTAAATATTTTTTTTTTAAATATATTTTTTGATATGTATAGTAGAAGACAAAGTGCTGTCCAGTTGGCTTAAGGTTGCTCTTCAGTATAGTAACAGCAGTGGTACCGACCTCTTGTTGGGGGTGACCATGTTAGAGTAGTTTGTAACTGGATAAAAAAAAATATCACTTCTTTGCATAGAAATACATATAAAAGAAATTTAACACCATTTTAATGGTAGTTTTTTTCATTTAGTAACCCCTCCCCCTATTTTTTAAAATCTTCATTCTCTTTTTTTATGCAGCCTTTGCTATTGACTTTTCAATTTTACCTCTTACATCCACTCCCCTGCACCAGCATCAGTGCTGGCGATCCTGCATCGGTACCCAGCTCAAAAATACCCCGAAGCCCACTCTCCGAGACGCTCACTGGGGAGCCCTAAGAGCGGGGCCTGCCCTAGTGCTCCCCGCAGCCCACCACTTAGTCCCTGCGAGACCAAAATCAAAGAGATAGGGCCTTAAACTCTAACCATCGGTATAATGAGGGTGCTCCAAAGAACAATAAGCATATACTCCAAAGGAAAATGGAAAGCAGGACTACAAAGACAGAGAGAGATAACTATAGGAATTTTGGCCTGAGACTGTTTTTGAGAAGTGAACAACAACAGAGAACAGATGAGAAAAATAATTAATAACCTATCAGCGCATTGCTATGCGAGTGAGGGCAAAGGGCCAGAGCCAGTGGAGATGGTAGCAGGGGCCGCGTATCTCCTCAACCACATATCTGAACACAGAACAACAAGGGGGTCTGCTACATGCCAAAGGGAGCCAAAGGAGCACGACTAATTTTTGCACAACAATGGGCCTGGATGAGCGCCCACACAATGGCAGGTGCTTTGAATAGCAGCAGGGCCCTTGCAGCGGGGATCTTCTCTTCACTCCGAGGTGCTCGGGTCTGACTTATATAACCTCTCATTTTCAACCAGGCTTCCCTTTTGACTCATAAAGGATGAAAATGATCTCATGGGAGGCTGGATGAGTGTGAGTCAGCCAAGTCTGCAAGGCAAAACACACAGCAAGTCCAGCTATATTTTAGCTTACTTTATTCGAATTTTTCCCCCAATCAAGTTGTACACCTTTCCTTGTTAACACTCAAAAATTTTTATCATTTTCACACAGTTCCTATCAAATCAGTGAGAGGGGTGCTTATGTTTGTTGTGCAGCTGCTTGGACTATCCTGTAAAACATGGCGCATTGTAAGAGGCAGTTTTTCCCCCACCTTAAGAACATTCTTTCTAGGGTCATGAGGTCAGGCTTTGCAGATGTCTCCAGCAGACATTCGGTTGTCTAAGAACTGAATCCCAGGGAGTAAGTATTTGTACAAAAACAATACAGCTATTCCCCCATCACTTTGGAAAATGTTAAATGTTTTTTTCTTTTTTTGTCTTGCTATTTCTCTGCTCATTGTTTTATTTCTCAATGGAGTGAGTGCAGATTTTCCAAGGTGGAGATTTGTGCACAGAGATAATAAAAGAAAGCAAGCTTATCATAAGATAGTAGTGTGGTTTTCTGTCTGCCCTCATTTCTTTAAGCACTAGCTGTCTCCATCAGTTTCCTCCAATTGTTTAAATGGGGCCTTAGTCATCAGACGGAGGGAAAGATGCTTTTAAAGGTCTTTTTCTTATTTAGTGTGTGCTGTTGCCAGGAGAGAAAAAATTGAAACCATGTAATAACTGTCCCGTCAAATGAAGAAAGAACCTTTAAGTAAGCAAGACTGAAGCCAAACAGAGTGACCCTAAAAGAACGGAGGGGAAATATTTGAACTGGAGTCATGGTTCTCAAAGTGTGTTACAAGAACAGCTAGAGGCAGTTAGTTTGCCTTTTCTGTGGCACACGGAAGAAATCTTGCTGCCAACAGAATTTGCGGGGTGAATAGTTATATTATAAAGGTAATACGACCGAAAGCTAATTAATTCTAGCAGATTAATTGTTGCTACTTCCATTCGTTACGGCTTATAATAATTGAAAAATTAAAATACAAGGGTTCTAACTTATCAAGATAAAAATAAACTCTTTTATTATATTACTTTTTTATATTGCTGCTTGAATAATTGTATTTTTTTTTTTACTGTTTGCTCAATAATATCATCAATGAATAATCATTCAGAATATGATGAAATGTAATTATTGAGAACTGGAGAGGCCAATTTGATAATGGGTTTTGTTTTAAGCACAGTTTTTGTGTAAGCAGTGAAAGATGAAGAGCTCAAAAGTGAAATTAAATATATTATTATAATTGCTTTTCTTTGTAATGTAACTAAAACTTTAAACTATTGCAATAAAATGTTAAGTGCGTATCAACCATGCACACTAGGAATAACATATATAACGTTGGTGCAGCGAGTCACCCTAACCCCGTTTAACATAAGCTAACAGCAGTGGATGTGTCTGTATTTAACACATTCAAACACTAAAGGAATGGTGTCTATGCATGCAGTTATGAGTTTTTAAGATTTAATTTGATGCAAGATGCCAGGAGTGCAACTGTGCTCCTTACTATTGCACTTTTATTGAATTTTGAGGTCAGGGCGTATGTAAAATTCCGTCTTTCCCTACTGGATTTTTGACTCCGGTTACATTAACCTAGAATTAGGAAATATTTACATCTAACATACAGTGCAAATTTATTATTACGCTTGTAATATTGTTTTTAAAAAGCCTTATCTAGTTATAAAAATGTAAAAACCCTTGAGGTAGAGCCTCAATCGCAATGAAAACTAGAAAGTAAGGAATTCCTAAGCCAAATCGTTTTAATAAAAGCAAGTCATCATATGTACCATTTGGGTTTGGAGCATAACATTGCTAAAGATTACACAAT
This sequence comes from Orestias chungarensis, assembly GCA_032876305.1. NCBI lineage: Eukaryota > Metazoa > Chordata > Actinopteri > Cyprinodontiformes > Cyprinodontidae > Orestias > Orestias chungarensis. Next base: position 3,515,094 of record JAVLVB010000558.1, on the reverse strand, counting down.
TTAATGTGTAAGTTATGCCTGAAAACATCGAAAACTGTGTAATTGGAGCAGCCTTTTAAAAAAAACCTGGCAACAAGCTATCCTTGAATATCTTTCGCCTTTTCATCTTGCCTCTTTTTTTTCCTCTTTCTTTCCTTTCATTTGATATGGTGTTTTCTTTTTCTTCCTTCTTCCCCCTCCAAACATCTCTCTGTATTCTACAAATTGATATCCCTCTAAATGAATTATGGTAAATGCATAATGAAGGTTTTCTCAGCTTCCACCCTGCAGCCAGCCAGGATGGAGCATCTCGTTTGGCGTGTTTGATTCATTTTGTTGCACGTTTAGCCCCTGCGTTCCTGAGGAGTGCTCTCTGCTCGAGGGATGCAAATAAGAAATTATCCTTGCTGACTAACATGGCTAATACCTCCTCTGGGGTAATCAAAAATTATTAGTCGCTTCCTTCCAATAAACATTAGGGCTCATGGCAATAAACACTATCAAATTGCTCACTTCTGCCTGCTCCCGAAAAGCCATAAAATGGGTGAACAAAAGTGATCAGGTGTGTAAAAAGCACCCTGGCTACACGGAAACTGAGAGACCACGGGACTCCTATTATTCCTAAAAAAATCAGCCCTTTGGCTTAAAGAGTCATTAAAGCATGTACAAGAGTGGGAATCAGACTAGAAAATGAGCTTATCTTGCATAATGCCCTCATAAGCTTTGCATAAACGTGAAAGATGAGCGCGTGAAAATCAGAAGGAGAGAGAACAGAACCAGGATCGTAACACACTTCCTTCATCATCCTCCCACTCTTTTGGACTGTTGCAGCATGTTAAAGCGCTACCTGTAGGGTACAGCTACTCCGCTGGAGTTCGACATTTGCTCCAGAGTGTAAACTTCGGTTTACACAAGAGGCAAAAAAAAAACAAAGACGCACACATACACACACAGTTGGGGAACAAGCTGGAGCTAGCCTCACTAAGCTATTCTGCTAAACCGCGTGCTTTTTTTTTTTTTTTTGCAGGGACCTTTGCCATGATGCAGGGTTTTAGACATTAGGGGGAGGAAAACTGGGAGGGTGGGGGTGGGAGAGGAGATTAAAGAGCCAAGGGAGGTTGAAGAAAGAAAAGAGAGCAAAAGAGCGCAAGGCCCATTGGTCAAACACAATGGTGAAGATGGGGAAAGGACATTTGAAGTCAGGGCTATACTCCAAGTAAGTACACCTTAAACAGCTCGGTGTAAGCTTGCAGTCAGGGGTTTTTGGAGTTTCCCCACAGGTGTGCCTTTGACAGACTTGGCTCCTGTGACCCCTCTCTAATAAGCAATGGGGCCCTGATTTTGATACAGGAATCAACATCATCCCATAGTCTCCGCCTCTCATTCTATCTCTATCTCCGTACACGAACTGAGAGGCTCCCAAAAAAGCGGAAAACAAATATGATGAGTGCTAGAGAAATTGGATTATCACCTCTAAAAGGTGACTTGGTTGAACCCCCTCTTTGGGCAAAATATTTCCTGGGAAAACACACCCAGCATTTAAAAAACCAAGGTCCTGTCATCCTTGTGAAAATACAACGACGGCATTAATGGATGTGGAGATGCCCTTTGGGAGACGTGCTGAAATCCCTTTTAGCCATATTACATCAGACCCCTGTGCACTTCAAATCACCACTACATACAATGGCGTAACCAGCAGGAGAACATGGGTGTGTAAACTCATGCTATAATGAACTGATACAACATGCCCTGACTCTGCAGTGCCTTTCAAAATTACTCACACGCCTTACCCATTAAGTCAGGTTACAACCACAAACTTCAATTTTTTCATTTGGATTTTACTAATAAATCATTTTGTAAGGGGAAGGGAATATGTGTGAGCATATGTATTCAGTCCCTTTTACTGTGATCCCTCTACATAAACCCCAGTACAACCAATTGCCTTTTGTTCTGTTGGCCTCACACATTTGTTAGACAGCATTAATAAAATAAATAGCATCATGAAGAGCAGGGAACAACACAGTAGGCAGGTTTGGGATAAAGTTTAAAATTTGTTATCATATAAAACTATTTAACATTTTGATCTCCTAAAATTCTAATAGGTACAAAGCGACAAACCTACAAAGGTTCACAGCTCAGTTCTTTAGTCCATACATCTAAACTTTGGTAAGAGAAAACCATTAGATTTCATTCATGCAGTTTGCCACAACACGTATGGAGGTCACAGAAAACACATGTAAGAAGGTGCCCTGGCTACATGTTCTGAACTTGTTCTATTTTTTATTTTTTTCAACATAATACGGCCGTACAACACCCTGAACATAGCATCATGCTATGGGGAAACTTTTCTTTAGTTGGGTCAGAAAAGCTTCTCATTGTAGCAGTGACACTGAACAGAAAGCATTCCTGTAAGAATAGCAGATGTTCTCCTTCCATTTTGAACAAGCTTGGGTTGTTTTTTCTACGAAGAATGGGAAGGATTTACGTCTCCAAAAACGTAAAACACTAGCAAAGGCATATTCCAAAAGTCTTACAGCTATAATGTCAACTCAAGAGAGTTCCTTTAAATTCACACATGCGTGCAAAATTTGGGGTTGTTATGTGACAAAAATGTAAAAAAAGTTTAAGCGGTGTGACTACCTTTGCGAGGCATTATACTACTCAGAGGGAAACCATATGAATTTGTTATAGGAGTAAGAATCAGGGTAGCTGAGCTTTTGGGAGAAAGGAAAATAACATCCCTCCAAAGCTTTTGCCTTAATGGTGCAAAGCAGACATTCTCGTCAGCTGCTGTCAGAATAATCTGGGTAATTTTTTCCCTATGTTCTCCAAACATTAGTTTGCACATTAGGCTGACCCAGTTAATGTGTCTTTCCTGCTATGCAGAAACCCTGTTTCAGGCAGAGCTAGGCCGGGTTAGCCAGGTCGCTCCAAGGGCCTGTTCATGATTATGGACCAGAGGGACAAGACCTCATATAGCACTCAGGTATAAAGATGAAAAGCGAAAGGAGAAACTGTGAGAGAAAAAAAAGCTATATTCAAGGGCAAAGGGTGATGCTGATGTAGTGGGAAGGCTGTACCATACTGGCAGTCCTCAGTCCTGTTACAGTCCACATTCTTTCATTGTTTTCAAGCCATAACAACAGGTCAAGAAGAAAGACAGAGACAGAAAGAGAGGAAGAGGGAGCGGAAGGGAGGAAGGAAAGAGGGATCTGGGGGAGCCGATCATTCTCTTTAATCACATTTTGGAGGAGTGCCAGGCAGTCTGCAGCACTAAAGGCGAGACGGAGAGGGGAGAAAGAAGAGAGACGTGTGAGGCAAGGGAAGAGAGAAAGTGATGGAGGAACAATTGAAAAAAAGAGATGGAGAGAAGCTGGGGAGGAAGACGAGAGCAGAACCCCTTGAAACAACTTGAGGAGCACAGATGTTTCAGCTAGTGCGCACACTCGCCCACGCGTGCGTGAGCGTGCGTGGAGGCAGTTCCCGTAAATGCCCATGAATGCTGAATCTAGCAAGAACCTGGTGTTGAGGCAGAGAGATCCATTTTAAAACTATGTGCATTACTGTAATTTTCCCCATAGGTTAAGCACTCCATATGAATAATTTAGTCTCTTTTATGCTAATGGGATCATGGACGTATCCCCTCTGTACCATGTTTTCTGCCCCCCTTTCGCAGCAGCTCCCTCTCAGCTTTCAGCAGTTGCCCTGCCCCTTCCCAACAAACAATCAGACAGACAGACCTTCTGCAACCGTTCAGAGAAGCAGACACCTGACCAGCATTCAGGCTTGCATGCAGAGAGAGAAGGCTAGAGCTGCACAAAATGTATGAAGAAGCACTGAAGCATTGTTATCCTCATTAGCGGAGTTTATCTTCAGTTTGTTCCCTGCTCACTCACTGCTGCTGAGTGAGACGTGACGGCTTATAAGTTTTGATGCACATCATGACTGCGCTTTGTAAAATTTTTATGTGATCTGTACTGCTGCATGACTTCTTCTTTCACGTCTGATTTCTTGCCTGCGTCTCTGTGTTTTCAGTTGCTAACGGGAGCGTATATAAACTATGTGTTTACAGTGCAGTGAAAAAGTATTTACCACCTTACAGATTTATTCTGCTTCTGCTTTTTTTTAGCCCCTCAGTTTTTCCGATCATTACATTTTATTGTTAAATATAGTTAACCTGACAACACACGCAAATGTTACTAATTAATAAGCTTACCGAACCCTAACAGTTATAAAATCATATACCTAATATTTTTCAAAAAATAAATTTGCTTCATGGTCTGAAACATTTAACTTTTCTTTTTAGTGTTTGTTTTATGTTTTTCACACGTTCAGACCACATAAACACCCTTGTTGCTTTAGCATTGTTTTGTGAGGAGATTAGGCCACTGTGTAAAAATTATCAGTGCTTCAACAGCTGGGAGGGGGAGCCATGAAACAGCAGGCCGTGGGTCTGCTTTATTGTTTATCTGTTGTTTATGGGCTAGTGTTCAGCTTTAATTACTACACTAAATTAAACTCTAACCAGCACTTTAAGGGAGCCAGCTAACACGTGCACGTGTGTGCTTATACACACTAACACATGGGTGCAAACAGACACAAACGATATATTTTATATACACAGACACCTCACAGATCCTTCCAGAACTGGAGCAAAGGCCACTTCAATTCAACTTCTTGTGTTTCGTTAAGATTTCGGTTTAATGATTGTGTCTTTTGTTTCCCTGAACATTGTAAATGCGCGGCAGAGCTGCTAAATAACAAAGTTAAAGCCAAAGGTCCTGAAAATGCAGTACTCAACAAGCCATGCTCACGCTGAGACACCAGGAGTCGTGTCCCCGCCAGCAATGACCCTTTCTAGTGAGCTAAACCACAAAGACCTCGCTGAGTGGGGCCCATTTCTGGGGCTAAGGGGGTTCACCGCACTCCCCACATATACACACACGCAAATGTACCACAACACCATCAAGCACAGCACGCTCCCTTGGAGCCAAACACTCAAGCTTCTCCCTCCCTTTTCTCTCCATCTCCGCCTCTCCGGGTCTCTCTGGGGAGCCTGTCTATCTGCACAGCGTGGGGATTGTTCAATTGCTGAGAAAATGTACAAAATGCTTTCTCCTCTCTTCTGTTGAGCCATTTCCATTTACAGTAGATTCTGGGAATGGTGCAGAAATCCCCTTTGCCGAGCACTCAAGATGTCATTGTGCATTTGGTATTCATGCATAACTAATAATTACAAGTGGGGACTGAATCAGAGGCATGCAAACGCTTGGACTTAATCGTATGCACATACATGAGCTAAGGTGGAAGCATTACCTGTCATGCTGAATCAGTGTTGTGGAATACATGTTGGGACAGGTTTTGAAAAATTTATGTCCAGGTAAATGTGTAAAAAAATGAAATAGTTAATGGAAATCAAACCTTTACTTGAAATAATTTAATCATTACAAAATGTGGATTTACATGTATTTTTTTAAGATGATCATACTTTATGGGAAGTTCTATTTAATAATCCATGACTTTGTTCCATTGGGATGTGACACAGATACCCGTTTTTACAGCCACTGGCCACCGGGCTAGACGAAGACCCAAATATTTTCTTGCCATACGGCAACGAGAGCAGGGTTGTAAAGGATGTCAACCTTGTCTATCCTACCGTAATACATGTAACAATTGTTTTCAAAACTTGCTTTAGGTTGATGAATTAATAAAGCACCTATGTCCACTGTTAAGCATGGTAGAGGATGTGTCATGCTCGGCCTCGAGAGTAGCTTGTAAAAGCACATGTTGTCAGTAACTCTTTGAAATACAAGCCATTTTAGGCAGGAATCTGGAAACCAATAAACTGAAATTGCTGCTGCCTCCCACTCGATTATTTAGAAACGAGTGTAAACTGGAAACACTCAGATTTGTTAAGTTGAACTTCCTTCAACCCAAGGACTGAGATTTCTTAATCAGCTTGGAGAAATGCCAAAGTTCTGTTGACTATAAATGAGATGCATGTAGAGACAATTGGTTTTTTGTATTGCCTTATGAAACACCTCCACATAATTATTTGTTTATCCAAAAATCACTAGGCAATAACCCTAAAGTAAAAGAGCACTTAGAAGTCATGAGGATGATTAGGGAGTAAACCAAAAAAAAGGATTTTTCTTATTTCTCAAAACTTTTAAAAGAAGAAAAGGCTAATAGTTATGCTAATTGTTTGTCAATTTTTTTTAAGTCATAAGCAACTACGGTATGTATCTAAATAAAATAATCCGAGCTGTATTGACAATATGTATTCGGCACAAGGCTTGTTTTTATATTGGGCAATGTGGCTAACCTCTCAGGGCACCACTACAGCAGGAAGTGGCACTACTTCAAAACAAAGAAAAATAATAATAAAATAAAATACAGGTGGGTTTGCCTCTGAACTATTTTTCTATTGTTTCCTGGTTTAGTGAATAGTTAGCTGGCAGCTTGCTTTGTTGTTAAAATCAAATCACAGCGTGAAAGTATGACAACATAATGCTGGAAGCTGATTATACTCAGGGTAGTATCCGATATGAAGAGCAAAGCAAGAAACAATAACTGAAATCCTTGGCCCATTAAAATGAACGGAGTAAAACAATAATTAGAAAAACTAATTTGGGTAAATTACATTTTGTCAGTATAACAATGCCTTCCTATTTTGGCTGAAACTAAAGGATAAGAATTGTGTTTTATCCAACACGATTGTTTTTTATGCTTTGGACACTTAGGAAAACTTCATATTTTTTTCTAATATCGTCCACCTTCCACAATGTTTTTTACTGTCTTCTCTTCTCCGAGTAAAGCCTATCCCATCCTTTTCCAACAAAATGATCCACACTGTCACCCCTTTTAACAGAGACCAAGCTGTTAAAGACCCCATTACAGAAGTGAAGCACACATTTCACGTTTTCTTGGTCGGACTCAAGAGTGCGGACTACAAATTTAATGCTGAGATGTATTGAGATCTGTGGCCAGTTCATGCGTGGAGCGGAGCGAGGAGTGGGAGAGAAGGGGAAGGTGGAGAGGTTGGAGTGGGAAGGCTCTGTCAGAATGGAAGGGCCAGAGCCGAGAGTCAGCAAGCGCTTCAAGCGTTAACGTAATTGCAAGAATGTGAAAAATGAGGCGGCAGGGCTCCCGAGCGAAGCAAAAGGTCAGAGCATGCCTCACACAAAACAACTGGCTAGAGGACGGCCTCATTAGACCATTAAATCAGTTGCCCTTGGTCCCATTCCCATATCTATCTTTTATTTGCTGCTCCTACTTTCTCACATTTTTTTACTGTTTTAAATTCTCTTCTAAAATATCTTCAGCTACTAGCTGCATATTTAGGTTTTGTATCATGAACCATCCCAAGGTACCAGATGATGCATTTAGCATGATCTAGCCTTGATCTGTGTAGGCCTAGCCCATGGGGCTGTACCGTAACTGTCTTTGGCCAGCATTGATCTGCTGTTACTGGATACGGTGGGGAAAGGAGTCGATAAGTGCTCTGTGGATTACAGGTCACTTGTACTTATGTGTGTAAGATAATCAATAGGCAGTGCATTTCTTTCTCAGTGTCCTTTGCTCCTCCTCCCCCATCCTCTTTAAGGTGCTCTTCCTCTCCACAGCCACATGCACTTGTAATAAGGCATTTGAAAACTTCCTTCATTGAAAAAAAAAATCAGCTTTTACAGGTTTTTATTGTCATCATGTATTCATTGTCCGTAAATTTGTTTTTCAATTTTCACTATGAAAAATGTGCAAACTCAAATGTATTTTACAAAGACATAATAGAGAGGAACAGAGAGAGAGAGAAGGAAATTCTTAAATGCAAATATACCCTTTATAAAAAGAGAAAAAAAGTCAGCACATTCTGGGCAACATGTCAGTGTATTTGGTCTTGCTTCTAAACTTAACCAATAGCCTATTGTCTTTCCAGTTTACATGTCAAAACTGGTACACACCGTGACGAAAATACCAACGGGAGGACAGCTGTGGCACATGCTATGTAATTAATTCAAATAGTCTTGTTTTGAAATGCATTATTAGTGTTTGGCATGCCAAGTGGGAGATAACACAAAACACAGGACGCTATGAGACATGATTATGAGCTTTTGTGCAGGCAAAGTTAATATGGTTCACGTTCAAGCGGGAACTGGCAGAAATGAACTATTAATCACCAGCTTTTATTTAGCTCTTTTAATAGAAAGATTTTAAAAAGCCTGTTTCGAGCAACTGCTGTTCAGGTTGGATTTAGAGAGCTGACAGGCATGGTTCCTTTAGATTCCACTGTGCTCAGATGGATGAAAATTAAAAGTGTAAAGGGAATGTCTGGGATTCAACTACAAACCTATATGTAGTTTTAGGGGTTTCATGATATATAACAATGTATGATATTAGAAAATAACAAACTAATCACTATAGCCTGGCCCAAAAAAATGACACTGGATATAAACTAGTAAAATAGTAGTAGGACGGAAAATGCTGCTTGGTTTTCTGTTAAGCTAATTTCCTGTAAAGCAGCCTGAATTATATTTGATTTTATTAAAGGTTTCTGTCATTGCTTTTAAATAGTTTTATAATTCAAATACACAAATAAAAAATAATACACCCTTTGTAATCTATTACCAACACACCTCGAAAGAAACATCCTCAGTGAAAAATTGGCCGTTGGTAGCATCAAGTCATGCAGATTCTTTCACTTCAGCAGAACAGGGAAGCTGTTCATAGTTGATGAGAAGGTGATTTTATTTTGTAGAGTTAGAGTAAAGTGGTCTGAATACTAATGCAAACTACTATTTTTTGGTTGCAGTTTTGAAAAGCATGTTCACTTTGCCCTCTTGCACAACATCTTGTTGATCTGTCACAAAAAAAATCCAACCAGAATACAAAGACTGTGTATTATGTCACAATGTAAACTAAAAAATAATTTATGTGCTTGTCCAGGAAATATGTTCCCCCCTTGTCCACGTGTGACTGCACTGCATGCCCAGTCCTATGCTGGCTCACCTTGCTCACTGCTGTTGTCGCCGCTCTGTGAAGCGTGTCCCCCGCTGGAGGGCCCCGGTGTGCCAGCTGAGTGTGTGGAGGTGGCGTCATCGTGGTCTCTCCAGGAAGCTGGGTTCTGAAGGGTTTTAAAAACAGAGAAAGTAAGCGTTGGATCCATGCATCCATCCGTGCATCTAACAGCATTCCCAGTCCAAGCCACAAACCACAAGACTAAAGAGATGAAGGGGAAAGTAGGAAAGGAAAAAAGGATAGAAAGAGAAGAGGTTTAAATGAGTTCTCTGATGATATAAAAAAAAGACATTTTTAAGGACATCAGTGAGGGTGCTTAGAATGTTTTTATTATCCTGGCAAGGTAAAGAGTCCCTATGGTTAGTTCAAAGGCAACAGAAAATCAAAGAAGCTACCATATTCACAGATAAATACGAGGAAATTGATGTTCTAATGCGGCTAGCTATAAGTCAAAGTGCTGTAATCAAAGTGTTTCATTAAGGCATGACAGCAAAACACAGTACTGCTAATGTGGCTGCTGATATTGAAAGCTGCAAGTAGATTGCTTGTGAATAATCATCTAAACACACATGGCAGAGCCCAATGGAGTTCGTTTATACCATAACCAATTGAGACTTCTGTGTCAAGAGAAAAATATAGAGGTAAAAAGTCCAAACACACCACAGCTGCCATTAATCATTACTACTGTCAGAAATGAAAATAAGTTATGACAGTGATTCTCTTGCTAATCTGCCAAAAATGTGTTCACGCCCACACTGACAAACACACAAATGCCAACAGCGGCTTGCAGAAATACACTTAAGCTCACATGATAATGACATAATAAAAGCTAGGGTATGAACAAGGATGCATGCACAATCACTTTTAGGTTTGCGGGGACTTTAAATATGTGTCCATAAACAAATACTCTTTCTTCTGTCCTTCCTCCTGATTTTTTTTTTTTTACCCCCTTGTCTTCCTCTCTCTCCCAGTATTTTCCCACTGCCCTGTCAGTGCACACGGGGAAACAGGATTTTCTATTGTACAGGAAGAGCTTTATCAGTGCCACATGAAGGCAGGCTACAAGTGGAATTTCCTCTGCCATTCAGGCAATGGCAGGACAGAGCGTCGCGTCACACACAAGCCCGATGAAAAGCGGACCAGCTGATACGGCCTAGGTGCTCACGCAACTCTTGCTTGTTATTCCAAATTTAATTTGTCACCTGAGCATGATGACAAAATATTTGCTCTGAGGGTTTTGTTTTTAAAAAAATTTTTATCAATGTATTTATTTTTTATCAAGAGGGATGGGAGAAGCAAACCCTTGAGCAAAACCCAAGCCAAACAAACATAGGCCTGTGCCCAGGTTTCCCACAAACCTCACCCCACTTCTCAGTTCCCGCTACGTTTTTTTATTTTTCCTTCTTCATATACACAGAAATTTACACAAAATTTAAGGGAAAACAAATATGCAGAAGAGCATACCAAGAAAGTTTTACCATTTTGTCCGACTTGATTCTTTGAAAGTCTTTAAACTCCTTTGCTCTCTTGCCCCAGAATAGAGATGTCTACCTGCCTGCCTGCTGCTATACAGGAGTCCGAGTGAGGAGGACAGACAGGACAAGACCTGGAGACTAACAGACGTTTGAAAAGCTGACCTCCCTAGGGAACAGAGTCCTGATGTACTGCTGCTTGTTCTGCTGCAGAGGCGAGTCCGACCGCCGTTGCCCTGTGAACGGGGCCCTTTTATCTGCTAAGTTTTTAGAAGGAAGGCGGGCTGTTTTCTCAAACAGCTCAGAGCTGAACACAGCAGACAGAAACACACAAGACCCTTCAGACTCAGGGCTCCACTCGAGGCCTACTCAGCGTCAGCTGTTTGCCGGATGGCAGTCAGATGAAGAGCTTGGAGAATGACTCAGAAGTGGGGTGAGAAGACAGGGTGAACAATAAACCCTGCATTAGTTTAAACCCTGGAGAATGAGCCCAGAGGGTCCTTGTCTCTGCTCTGATTGTGATGCGTTCGCTCCTGAGGCAACTGATCAACACATGGCAGCCAGAGTTGTTGTCAAAGCAATTTTGTGTTACCCTCAACACTGTGTATGCTAAATAAAAATCACTAATGTGGGAAAAGCCCATCAATCTCCTTGTCTTTGTCAAATGCGACCCGAAAGACAGGAAGAAAGAGTGGTGAAAATCCCAGACTCCCTAAGTGAATTATGTATTTAAGAAGAGTTCGGCTGTGTGTTCTCAGGAGGAGCTGATGTTGTGTTAATAGACGAAAATGACTGTGTTCTACTTCCTCACAGTCGATGTGAGGCATAGGAAAGAGCTGCACTGCCTTGCTTATCAAAGCATCTCCGGCCACAGCATGGTTTCAATACGATAGCCAAATCAATAGGACTTAATTTAGCTATCATTGCAGAGTATTGTGTCATTTTTAATGGTACCCACACTAAATTAAATTCAAAGACACCTCAGCTAATGGCATAAAAGGGAATGATATTTTTCAGTGATTTGCTACCCTGTGGATTTCAATGTGACTGTATGCTGAGATATGGATGGAGGTTTGTTAGAGTCCCTCTTAGTGAGTAAAAGAAGGACAGAAAGACTTTAAGATGTCATAATAATAATACAGACGATACTTTGGACTAGAGCGCACACACACACACACACACACACACACACACACACACACACACACACACACAAACCTCTTTTAAAGAGGTAGTTCATGATTCTTAATTGCGTTAAGTTAGGTGTGTAGATTTGATTGGTCCCAGTGGCTAGAGCTACTGGCTAAAAGCTAAAAGGAAACAACCCCAATCTTAAAACCATCTCAAGGAGTTTATGCAAACTCTATTTTATGGTCCTTTAAATGTGATTTACCAATCAGCAGGAGTTTGTTCATAGTTTGCTTTGATTGGGGTCATAATCTTATGAGGGTTGATTAGACTAAATGAGGATCAGAGCCAGCGTCAATAGCACATAACACATGAGGTGTTATGTGTAATCATCAGAAATTAATATACAAATAAATTATGAATGACAATTAAGAATTTAATAGCTAATTATCCACATAATTAACTGATATACCTAACCATCTAGACAAACAAACAGATATGGGGTGGTTTAAGCTTGTTATAATTAAGTGGTTTGTTTTTCAGTATGAAATCAAAGTAGGAATGGCAAAATACCAATGCAACAAAATTAACTGAGAGTATGAATTTTAAGGAAGTGAATTGGGCTGGAAATGCTGATAGCATTTGTGTTGGGTAGTTATTTACACAGGATATTAGGGTAGGAGGCAGTGAACCTCCAAAATTGGTCCTGTATCAAACACATACTGGGAAAAGCTTTTCAGAGCTGGTTACTGTGAGTGAAAAAGTTCAGAGAAACCAGCTCAAATGAGGGTAAAGCAGCTTAAAAATCTAGTAACTACCTATGATTTTGCGATATTTTAGATCGCATTCATTTCCTGTGCAAATATTAATGGGCTTCTGTGTTAATAACTTCCCAATGCAAATGTAATGTGGATTAAAGATCCACAAAATACCACTGTAATAAACCATCCAAAAATTTACCAGACACTTAAAAAGTCATCTATAAGTACCATCATCAATTTTATGCCTCGCACAATGAACACATTTTGCACCAGTGGTTAGTTTCTAGCTTCTGCTTATATTATGGCTTCACCAAAGTGCCTAGTGGAAATGTTGGCTCAGTTGTGGTAAAAATGTGCTTTCTAGTTTTGGTTTATTTTCATTTTCACAAATGTTTATCTTTTTAACAGATCCCAAATGGTTAACTCATAGAAAGTATATGGTAGCTTCATGTGTAACTCATGGGACATGTGACAGGAAGAAATGGTAAGCATGCGAATATGACATTGTTTGTTTATGGCCACAGATTGGTGGTATAAAATGAGGAAACAGCAACATGTAGGCAAATTTGACCTGGAGCCTCAGTCCCATGTCAGATTACCATGCCTGCTGTGACTAAAGCCATCTATCCTGGACCTGGTGGATGTTAGTGTGGGTAAGATATTACCTGCTCTTAACCTTCCACCTGTGTTGAACTATCCTTTTAATGCCTGTAATTCAGCCTTTTCTCCCAACTTTGTCAGCAAAACAAGACCACAAATATCAAAAAAGCCTGTTTTAACTTTCCACGTTACATGAGGCAACAAAAGCAACAGCCTCTCCTCCCCATGAATAATTTAGAGGGCCTCCGCGAGCTGCAGCGGGTGCATCATCAGACGCTGCGCAACACAAACACACACAACCATTTTGTCACAGGCCCCGTGGGTCTGGTGAAGTTCAAACAATTTGCAAGGAAAAAAGAGATTTTGTCACCCAAATAATATTCAACCTACATCAAAAAAACAGAGGAAACAACAAATGCCTCCAGCCCATGTGACAACTCCCTGAAGCTGGGCATAATTAGGAGTCAAACGTGGTTCACTCCATGCTCTTCGCTAATTGTGTTAAAGAGCAGTGTTACAGGGATGAGGAGGAGGGGGAGAATCCTGGCTGGCAAATACAGATACACGTACATGCTATAAGACCCACACACACATGGATATACACGAAAAGACCAGATAGAGTAACATACAAAAGAAGTGCGGTCTCTGGGGACACGCTTTTGCTGGTCTTTGCAACTGGCGGCTGATAATACAACTTGTAATTAATATAAAAGCAGGAGACAATATGGGAAGAGAGGCTGGCGGTGTAGCCGGGCCACATGAGAGCAGGGAGAAGGCTGCTGTCCCTTGTTTCTCATTTACAAACACCTGCCCGACACAATTTTACTTTCGCCTATTCCACTCTGCCTACATCCCTAGGAATTTCAAATAAAATTGATTTAGAGGCATCATTGAATTTCACTTAAATTCCCTGGAAACCTGGAGAGGAAAAGAGCAAAATCTCTTTATAGTGTACAGCGGTGTGTAGGCACACGGAGTATGACTACCCTAATGTGTGTGTTGCTGCTACATGGGTGAACACACATAGTACTGCTAAAATACAGGGCTGTTAATCATGTGGAAGGTTGACATCTCAAGATTCGTCTTAACACAAACAGAGAAAGAAATAACATTGGCTTTCGCTTTATCTTCCTTGCTGTTGTTGGGTAAGGCTCATAATTGCACGCAGCCACTTTATAAAGTGTCAGAGCACCTCTACTAAGCACTTTACAACACCCTCAATTATCAAGGAATAAAAAGAGTCCTTAATTTAGCAAATAATAAATCAAGGCAGTATGTTTAAGACAGACAGGAGGGATACACTTATGGCATTTATGTTCGTAAAATTTTATTTTAATCAGAATGCAGGACCCACAATATACAGGAAAACTGATGTTGAGAAAAAATCCTTTCCCAAAAGCATAAGTGCACATTCCAAAAATGAAAAGACATCAAATGTTGACGTTTAATTTGATTGCTTGTCTTTATTAGTTCCAACAAATATGTCTTACACATGTATTTTTAACACTATAATTAGTTGCGTATCTCCTCATTTAATCAAATTTAAATTCTGAAGCTTTATTACATTAAAATGCAGGCAGTAAGGTGGGACAAGTGGGGGAGATGCAACAGGTGAGCGTGATTAGATATGGTTTGCAATAAGCATCTACATCTAAACCAAAACCAAATAATAATAATAATAATAATTTAAGGGCACAAAATTTAGCAATCACTACAAAAACAATCAACAATGCCCTGAGCTTTTGGTTTCCACATACATCTGAAATCCAGAAAAACACCTGGCCCAATCACCTAATATTCCTCAAAAGGCTCAAAATTAACTATGTCATTCCATTCTAAATTTACAGCACAGCATACTAAAACCAGCACCGGAGAATCCAAACAGAAACGGCTTGTTTTCCTTTCTCCTAGACTGCAATGCACTGCTAAGATAAGCTGCACTACAACTATGGGAACAAGTATAAACTCCCAGTGGAAAGCTCTGCGAAACAAAGCATTCGCTCGTCAAACCATACAGATTTTTTATTGAACAAATTTCAAACTTCTGAAATTCATTCATTCTAGTCTAATATGTGCACATAAAAGGGAAACGAGCCACATGCTGATATAAAGGCACAATGGCACGAGAAGACATAAAGACTAATTCATTAGAGCAGATAATACTCAGACACTGTTAATTGTATTTGTCACCCTAATTGGATGTAGCACAGAGTAAAAACATTATTCATTAGCTACACAGACATAGCAGTGCACACATTAGCCATATACAACAAAAACTGCACTGCTCAGTCGTTTTTTTTACCTCCTTATCAGTCTTTGTGCGTAATCCGGCATCTTTTCTTTCCCTAAATGGGATGGCGTGGATTTGAGGAGGGGCAATGTGCTGGGCAGCCCTGGGTGGGCTTACATGTCTGAGATAGCCACAGCCAGGCGAGTAAGAGAAATCAACAGTGTCAGCAAGGCCTCATCCTGTTCTCACTATACCCTAATCCAATCATCTGCAAGACAGTGCTGCATTCAAGTGTAAATGAAGTGTGCTTATTATTCCCCACCGTCAGGTATGAGGAGCGAAGGCAGAACTGGGGTAAGGAGACACAGCAAACAGCCTCATCATCTACAGAAAAACCTACTTTCTTTTCCAAATTAGACCTAGCCCGGGGCTGTGTATTAAAAATGCATATCAAAGCAAAGACAGGGGGGAAAAAAAGGGATGTCAGAGATTCTAACTAAATAAATTAGCATATCTAACTATCAAACCTTCTTCCTCTCCTTGGTGAGACAAGGACAGAAATTAATAATAAATCAGAGCAAAAATAAATAGATAGAGGGGAAAAAAAAGATGGGACTCTATCTAATGATAGTCGTAGCAATTAATGTTCCTATTTTAAACAACAATTTATTCAACTTTTTAAAAAACAGCAAGTATATACAACAGAAGAAGCAAACAACATTTATTTTCTATTCTATAAACTATGCATAACTTTACTTTCAGCATTTGTTTGCAGACAGTGTTAAACGCTGCATCTTTCAGGTCTGAAAACAAACTAAAATAATAAAAAAAAACACTTCACATTCATTTTAAACATAACTATACTTGTGATAGACACGGGGATTGTTAGGAATTGAATATATTTTATTTAATAACCATGAGTTTTAATTACAGTGTTCATGCCTGTCTCATGATCATCCAATCAGGACCTCACTGTGGGGGTGATCTTGCATTGGAATTTACTGGACACTGATATCTCTACTTCAAGCACGTGAAGACGCTCATTTAATAAGCATATATTATGAGGTGGTCTCTTTATTATGTTTAGGTAAAACAATAGGGGGGAAACACATCCCACTTTGCTTTGGTGTAATTCAGCCCAGCGGTTAAAGTGCAATAAAAAGTTCAGTGGTGCCACAGAAGTGAAATAAATCCCTCAAACCTTAAACGCTAATGAGGTGGTCAGTCCAAACGACTCCCAGATAAATAGCCTGTCATGCAACCTGCTTTGTTTGTTCCTCTTTATTTGCTTTATTGACACGTTTCATTTTGTAATTATCAAAAATATTCACTGGAGTTGTGCAGGAGCTGGTGTCTAAGGATCCATCGGAAATTGGCTTGAGTATACAACCATCTGCCATGAAACTAAACAGGCCAGTTTATCTAATCTCTGCAATATAAACAACACCATGCCTCATTTCTGCACTTGTCTTTGAGGATCACAGTGTTGCAGTTTTTTTTTTCGTCTGATTTTTTGCCCAAAGTAAAGCTCACCTGGGTTTCATGCTTGCAGCGTAAGCGACAAGACAATTACTATCAGACCTACAGCCAGACTCAACAGATGCAGCGCACAGACTTTGCATAACACTTAAATCTGCTTTAATTCCTGATAGGCTTGGCCTTGCGCAGCACAGATATTTAACCAGCCACTTTCTTACTCAAGCAGCTCATTTTTACTCCCACAGAAAGAAAGAAAAAACAGATATCAGCTCAATCCTTCAGTGTCAGGCCAGTCCACGCAGCGCATGGAGAGTAGAAGGGGAAAGTGTGTGTTTATTACACAGAAAATGCGCGATTTAAACTGGAGAATCGATCTGTTTAAATTTAAAGCTACTGTACTTCAGGTGCATATAATTGAATTCAGCCTTATGCAGCCTGCGGCCATAAAGCAGCAGCAGCCGTAGAGAAGAAAGCAACAGCAGAGCAAAAGAGGACGAGGAGGGGGGGAAAAGCGCACGGCAAATCAATATGAAACAATTAAAGACATTAACATCAACAGCAATAGGAGGATCCTCCAGACGTATCATCATACGCCTTGTGAACTTGACATTGATGGTAAGCCTTTAGCTCTAAGATCTCTCTCAGTAGGTTCCCACTTTCTCCACCTCTGTTTCCAAAAAAAAAAAAAAAAAAATCCAAAGATTTACGAGCACAGCCCCCCAAAATATAAAGCTCTTCTTTCTTTCTTTTTTTCTTCTTTTTTTAAAGATATTGACCTAAAGCTGAAGCTTAAAGCGTTGATACCCTGCTTTAGCTTTAAACCTGCTCAACTAATAATTGCCTATTTTCTCTTCAGCGTGCGTTGCTCTATAAATGCGTGTTTTTTTTCTTTTTTTTTCTTTTTCACCACCAACTCAAACCTCCAGCAACACAACCGCACAGGAACGCATCATGCACACATGACTGCTCCTAATCAAAAGACTAAAACAATAACTCGGCCTATTGTTTCACATGTAGCTTTTGACCTCACAACATCACATGTGTGTGTTGTTTTTTTTACTTGAAGAACCTAGCGCGCTTTATTTATTATATAGACACTGCAGCGCCTATAATATCCTATTTATGAACAATCTCAGTCAAGTTATTTTGAGGAAAAACCAAACGACTGATATGGATGCAGATGGAAGCAGATGCATCATAAAAACACGCAAAAATAATAAATAAATGAATTAATTTAACTTGGATTACTTACGTGATCTGCAAGGTTAGTCGACGATCCCGAAAGTTCTTCGTGATCTGACTTGGAGTTTCCATCCCGCTCATCAATCACTAGATCTATTGGCATTTTTCCTTTCAAGCAGCTGATGTACCGGTGGCAAAAATTGTCGCACAGCTCATGCACCTATTGTAAAAATAATAATAATAATTATTATTATTATTATAATAAGGAAGAGGGAAAAAAACAACACACGTGGTTCAGGAGACGTTGAACAGCAGTCAGTCCAAGAATAACTCAAATGAAGGTGCATTATAGGCGGCGAGGAAACAATAGTCAAATTGTTGCGGCGCTCATTATTATCCTCCCGAGACCCGAGCAACAAGTTAACCGGACCCCAAAAAAAGAAAGAAAAACAACATAAACAGCGCGCCTGTAATGAGCGGCTGATGCTGAATCTGCGGATCAATAGCAGTGCGCAATATGCGCAAAGAGCGCCTGACATAATTTTTTCCTCATCAATAGTTCCTCCAGCTGCGTCTAATACAACATTTTCAAAATGATTCTCCGATAGAAAATCACTCTGCTTTCGCTTTCTGTTTTACCTCCAAAAATATAAGCATGTATTTATTAGAAGTCTGATCACAAGTTTAGAATCAAAATGTACCTTTTCTAGCTCCAAGAGGTGAAACCGTAATACTTGTATGGCTTGTATCATCTGGAACAGGAAAGGCAAAGGGGGGCAGAATTAGATTAGGGCAATTGTCTGAATTGTATATTTTTATGATAAAAGCATTGTGTAAAATGTACAACATATTTTCTGTTATTAAAAAAATAATAAAAGAAAATAAGTTGCTGGTCAAAAGTAATCACTTACTGGACAGACTGGATTTGGGTATAAAGTTTTAAACCTTGTGCGCATTTTCTGCACTTACCAAATTATCCAACTCTGGATTTGAAGAAAATAAAGGCTTTTCTGCTCGGACCTAAAATAAAAGCAAAAATCAAAGCAGTGTTGTATTTTTGTTTGTTTGGTTTTCATTCTGACATGAAATCATTTCACAGAAAGGAAACTTTTTTTTTTTCCACCAGCTGGAAACTGCGCTTTTTTTCCCACGGCAGTAATAAACCCAGCCAGTGCTTGTGTTTATTTCTATTATTGTTATAATTTTTTTGTGCATTTTATTTTTATTTGTTTTTATATAGTTTGAATAACGGACCTGTTTGGCAAACACTGCGATGTCCTCGTTGAACGAGTCAGAAGAGCAGACGTCGCCGCCCGCCACGCCGGGCTCCCTCGGAGTACAGGTCGCCAACTCGCACTTCTCGAAAACCAGAGCGAGCAGTGGGAATAAAGGGTGACTGCAGAGAGAAGGAGGTGGAGAAGGAAGAGGAGGAGAGGGGGGGCGAGAAAACACAAGCAGCCTGAGTATTTAGGAGCAAGCTCTGAAGAGGCTGCACGAAACCCCGCTGCAGAAAAATACAAAAATGTCCAACACGCTTCTTAAAATCTCTGCATTTGCGAGATACAACCACAAAAAAAGTAGCTCACTCAACACATGCACATTTTAATAATTGAATTAATTTAATTACATATATTATTTACTGCCACAATTAAATCTCTCCCTAATCAGCCTGAGCTGGATGTTTTAGGGCAAGCTTCATTTTAGATGTTCAGAAGAAAATCTGGATGGCTTTTTTCCTCTAAACTAATATGATAATCGACCTTAAGGTTTACTGCGGGGCAAAAGCCACACAAAAAAAAAAAAAACTCACGAAACCGAATGATTATTTTATTAAAACAATAAATAAATAAATAAATATGTCTATATGTCTACATTATTAATATTATATTCTGCAATTAGCCTCTATATAGTGAGTCTTGTGTTTTCCTTCCGAGGAGGCCTGCAGCTATGATTCGCACAAACAATAAAAAAGTCGATAAAAAAAAAAAAGCATTTTAAAAATATATATAAACTATTGTGGAAAATTTGTTGTTTTGTTTTTGTTTGCAGCTCTATAGAAATTTGTTTTCAACTATATATTCCTGCAGATTTAACAGCCGTTGGAATCCAAGAGATTATATCCGTGGATTATAACACCGAGCGTGTAAGTGTCACTGATCAGTGGCTGTAATCATTTTATTGTTTTTTTCCTTTTAATTCTTTGATAATAATCCTGGAAGAGTAGCTTCGGGAGGACAGACGGCGCTTTTTAACGCATTGTGTGTGTTTGTGTGCATGCGAGAGAGAGAGTGTGTGTGTGTGTGTGTGTGTAAGACAGAGAAAGACTGCAAAACTGTATTTAATTAAAAAGGGCAAAAATGTTGCATATGCTATATGATTGTTGGCGGTGAAAGTAAACCAACAAGGTTGAACTAGTTTCTATGTATTCCTTGTGTCACCTTCAAGAGCTTCCGTACTAATTTACAAGCTGCAAGCTTTTTACTGTGTCCGTAAAAACTACGCGTCAACAAAACAAAAAGCACGTCAATCAAGCCCCCAAAAAGTGAGAATATCTAAAGCAGCAAACTTTTTTTTTTTTTTACAGGATGTCTTAATGCTGCCTTCTCACCCGTAGATCTGATCTTTGTCCCTTTTTAAAACGTCGTTGACAGCAGAACCCATGCTGGTTGGCATCACGTTCGGATGGGGAGCGTGGGCTCCGTAGTGCTGGCTGGCGTGGAGCGGCGGTCCGTGGTTCAGGTGGTGGACCTGGGGGAGCGGCCGGGGCGCATGCGGGTCCCCGTACATGGACGCCGGGACTCCGTCCATCCCACCATAATGGGCCAGTTCATCGTACTGGGAATAAAATCAGAGTAAGAAAAAATATATATGTAATAAAAGGGTGGTCATATTTGATTAAAAAAATACACTCTTATTTGAAACAATCGCAAAGAAGAGAGACTAAGACAAGCTGCAGCAAGGGAGGAAGAGAGCTGCGATTCAGTTTTTTATCATTAGCCTACCAGAAACATTATAAAAATACACTTTGGTTTTTCCCTCTGCGCAAAATAATAAAAAAGGTGAAAGAGTTCCGAGTCTCCCGTGGGGGGAAAAAGTGCTTGGAGGCTGTCAGTTCGCTCCGGAGCAGCGAGAGAGCAGCAGAAAAACGTCAACTAGAGCCGCTGTGATAAGAAAAGTTTGTCAAAAAAAGAGGGGGGGAGAAGGAGGTCGCGATGTGAGAGAAACCTACCCTTTGCGCCATCAGGCTGCGCTCCAATAAAACTCCCGAATGTGTCCGTGTGTGTTTTTAAATATCCCACAAAGATTCAGTGGCAAGATTTTCCCTTTTCTTTCAGGCAACTTTTTTTTTTATTTTATTCTTGATGCGAAGGATCCTATTAGCCAGCGTGGTTCACTTCAACCCGTCGCATCGGGGAAGTTGTTTTTTAGCAGAAATTTGTCGGTATTGATTGTTCTTGGTTTTCCTTCTTTCCTCGAAGCGACGAAACAAAACAAAAAACAGGAGAAAAGAAGAAGGGAAAAAACAACCCACAATGCGCCAAAGTGAAGTTTTCTTCTTGTTGTTTTTGTTCTTTTTCTTTTTTTACAATCGGCCCATCAACAACCTGCATGTAACTAAAGTGTCGCGTCTCATGGCTTTTTGCCACTCCAGCTGTCAATCAAAGCCAGAGGTTGTCAAGGTAATGAATGAATGACGGCTGGCGATGATGTTCGAGACGAGGACGAATCTGCTTTAGTCCGTTTTCATCCCGCAGGTCCGAGTCTCCTTTAATGCGTCCAGATCGCAATCTTGTTTTATTATCAAAAAATAAATAAATAAGGAAAAAAAGGTGTAGAAATTAAGAAGAGTGCGATTCAAATCTCTCCTTTTTCTTTTTTTTGTGTCCCCTCCCTTGTAGGTATTTCGTCTATCTTTGGCGAGGCTGAGATGAGTGAGTGTCAGCGAGTGTTGGCAGGTTGGCTGCTGGCTTGCTTATAGAAACAGAGTCAGATCGCGGCGCTGAGCGGTGGACGAATGAAATGACGGATCCCGGAAGTTGCGGTGGCCATAGCCAGTCCTGCAGCAGCTCCGCGCAACACAAGAGGAGAGGAGAGGAGAGCGGCGCAGAGCAGAGGAGAGGAGAGGAGAGACCAAATCCTGTGATATTCAGTGTGTCTATGCGAGGCGCGGGGACGGCTTCAACTCCACGCTTTCGGGTGGGTGGGGGGAGAGAGGGGGAAGAAAGAAAAGAAGAAAAAAAAATCTCCCAGCCCCAGTCTCTGTGTTTCAGCCGAGGAGAGACCTGGAGAGACAGCAGGAGAGAGCTGAGTGTGAGGGCGGATATATGCCCGGTCCCGACCTATGCAAACACACACGATCCCCGACTGCAACTCAACAGCGTCAATACGTATAGTTGTGAAGAGTGAAGAAATACCTAAAACAACCATGAACGACCAGCAAAAAAAAAAAAAAAACAGCAAGCGAAAGGAGGCACAGCTTTTCCAAAATGTTTTACACGCATTACGCGCAGAGTAGTCTGCTGTGAGGATTGACAATTGATTATATTGTTAGTGTGTTTGGTTTTGCTATTTTAACTTAATATCTCAGCCTACTCATTATTGCCATGTAGTGGCGCGGGGAGTGGAGGGGAGGGGGGGTCTAAGTGGGGCCTTATCCAAATTATCATTAGGCTTTTTACAATGATATTAATAATTTTTTTTGTTTGTTTTTGTTTCCAGTTACCCAACATAAACATATTAAAAATCTGAAAGTTTTTATAGTGGATTTCAAAGTTATGAGTAGCAACACTTTTATTATTTTCCTTTTCTTTTTATTATTGTTTCACCTAAAGGTGCCCAAGTTCCTAATAAAATGCTGACTTTGCTGACTTTATTGGATGGCACTCATTCCCTTAAATGTTTTACGCCATCCTGTGTATTTTACATTTGTCTTTAACACCTTTTAATCCGGCTGCTAATTATTGTTGTTCAGCAGCATCACAAAGAGAGGCAGGCACTGCCCTCCTTTGGCCAGACATTATCTTCTTTTGTTTTGTTTCCACTTGTTTGGTTGCACTAAGAGAAATACAAAAGTTTGATTTGAACTTGTATTTATATTTTGGCCTTTCACACACACACGCACGCACTAATTATTTTTTTTAACCTTTAAAAACAGCTAACATCCTGTGTTCTTTCCTCGACAACACCGTCCACGCTGAAGAGTGTTGCTTTGTTGGCAACCTTATTATTTGTAGAAAATCCTTTATTTTATTTATCTTTTCCTCTGCATGGCATTTCCGGTTTTGAAGTGTCACAGCAAGGTTATCAATCATCCCCCCCCCCACACTCCCACGCACACCCCATTTGGTTTTGTTTTGGTAGCATTCTTAAGGCACCCATGTCCTTCTGCTCTGGGGGTGTAACACCCCTAGGAGCCCAGAATGAACTTTTCTTACATGTAAAAAAAAACAAGAGAAACACTTTTTGTCTGTGGGGGGAGAAACTAATTTTGCATGTTCTTTCCACCCAATCCTCTCTCTTCATAGGAGTTTACCTCAGAGTAGTCAATTATCAAAGCTCCCCCAAGATCATCAATCATGTGAGGGTGAAGTTTGGAGGAGGAGCAAATCTCTGGCCATCGATTCTAGTGAAGCCCCCCCAACGGCTGCTTTCCTCTTGCATTTTTTTTTGTTGCTTTTAGCCAGAAAACTGAAGCAGGCCATCTATCCATTTTAATATTTAGCTCCGTCAAGGCTAATATGCCTTGGTGGTTCTATTGATAGACTCAACACATAAAGGCTCCATTTGGAGCTCGGTGACATTTTTTGATTGTGGAAATTAATTATTAACAGGTTAAGATTAAGCGCTCAGGGAGATGGGCTGTGGCTACTGTTGGAGGGTCAACACCTCTCCCCAGCAAACATACGAACATACACAAAAAGGAAAGAAAATAAAAAAAACACCCAGGCATTGCTGCATATGTGGGTCGATTATACAGACAGCAGAGTTGAGCAACAACAAAAAAAGCAAATGATTTAATAAATGAAACCGTGACAACAGTTAAGTTTGTTGGCATAAAGTGGGGAGGGGGGTGGGTGGGGTGTGCTTGACTGCATGGCTTTGACAAACGGCTGTATGTGTGGACATTTCGACGCGCATTACCCCAGGAAGGAGCCGCATAGCTGCGCGCAGAGAGCCAAGGAGCTCACCGTCCACTGATCTCTGTGCGCGCAGCTCTGCGAACACAGCCGCCTCAGCGCACGCTGCGGCTGATCCCCCCCATAACCCAAAAAACCCCCTGTCGGTCTGATTGATTTGTGAGCCAACGCTTGTCTTTTCTTATTGTTATTTTTGTTGTTTTAAACACTTTCCTTCCTGGACGACCCGTGGGTAAGTAGCAAACTATTATTATTATTGTTATTATTATTATTATTATTATGGCCGCGCGTTCTTGTCTGATTTTTTTTCCCTTCTACTTATTCTGCTTCTTGGTCTGACTGGGTTGTTTAAAATGCTTGCCCAAGATCAATGACATTTTAATGTGGCGGAAACGTAAAAGAGAGATCCCAGTTGTTGTTTTAAGTTTGCATGCTTTTACAGCTAACTAAATGATCAAGGTGAAACAAAGTGGCAAACCCTGCAGGATCACCAGAAACGTGTAATACTAATAATAATAATAATAATAATAATAATAATAATTTGAGAAATAAATACATCTCCAAAGCAAGACTAATTAACTTCAAACTTTTGGTGACTTTATTACCTGTAATACTAAGAAATAAATACAACTTTAAATATTTCAAGAATTCAATTTAATTGGCATCGTAAAATGATTTGATGATTTTATACGTATAAAATGTGGAGCGCAAATAATCTTTCAATTGTTTGCAAATTATCACAGGGTACAATACGCTTACTTCAATTCAATTAGACTCCCTTTGAGCCAAATTTTTTCCCAGAAGCCTCTTTTTTGACGTATATTTTTATATATAACCCAAATCCAACAACCTCTTGCGCGCTTTAAAACAAATCACAAGATGGCATTACCGGATAGTAAAATTTCATCTGATGGTGTCAAATTAAGGTCAGTTTAGGGTTAAAGCGCTCGGTGTCCATGTGGGGACATGGCCAGCTGCGTTAGGATTCATTTAAGAGGAGGAGGAGGTGGGGTGGGGGGGGATCCATTTCAAGGAAAACACTGGGACAGTGACCGGGACTGAAGATCCCCCTGCATGCCACATCCTAAAGGTACACCAGGACCACGAAGCTGAACTTCCAGTCTTTTCTGTTTGCTGCAGCACCCCCATCCCCACACACAGACACAGGCACACGCACAGGCCTATTACTAAATATGGAGACAAAAAAAGCATTGTTGGTTTTAGTTCTCCTCAAAAAACAACAACAACAAAAAAGAAAAAGATCCCTGATATATCAAACGAGCTCCAAATCCTCTTAGTGACCTTAAACACTCCCGGAGAAACAATCGCTGCTCAACCCGCAGGAACAAATAAATTCGCACTAATCTTGTTTGTAACTTTGTTCCTCCTTTGGCCCCTCTGCAGTGTTTGAGATTATGCAAATGAGCGAGGCTAATGTAAAGAGAAGCTGAGATAAGGCTGGAGGGCTGCAGGAGAGACAGACAAGACCTCAAACAGTTTGATCCTGAAATTAACACAAAAAAAAGAGATATATATAAAGTTCAAAAATTGATGCATAATTTAACTCAGAACCATATTTTTAATGAAAAAATAAGCATTTAGCAGGAAATAAAAGCTTTCTTTATTGTTATTTCTAGCCAAATAAGAGTTATTTCCTCCTCTCTGCATGAAGCATTACCTCAGTTCTCTGCATGTGAACTCCTTCTGACCCCCCGGACTGAAATGTGACTATAAACTCTCAGGGAAAAAAAAGGACACCAAGCAGCTCAAATACTTGTAAAAGTTTCGCGACTAACTGTAAATTCTTCAGCTCCAAAGCCTCATTTTCTCCTCCACCGATTCTCAGACTCTGGTGTCAGAGGGTCTGCAGAGGGAGGAGGAGAAGGAGAGGGGGAGGCCAGCACCAAATGTAACTGTGGCTTTCTTTCTCTCTTTCTCTCTCTCTCTCTCTCTCTCCCAGTGGAGAGATGGGAGAAATCTGCGGCGTTCTAGCGACACCTGGTGGCCGCATCTACCGCAAAAAATGTGGTGGATCAGAGGATTTAGTATTAAAAAAAATGGCAAGAAGGCCAAGAAAATAAAATGTAATTACTGATTTTACACGCGGGTTGTTTTTACACTAAAAGGAGCAACATAAAATCGGAAATGCCTAATTTTATAAAATTGAATAACCACATGCCAACTAATGTATTGTTAAATAAAAACGCTGGTTAATTATAATTCAAATGTAAAACAGAATCAGATGTAGACTTCCTTTTTTAAATAAGGAGAATAACTTTTTTTAGTTTCTCAGTTTTATGTGAAACCTTTCTCTGTTTTTTGCGTCAAATAGCGTTTACATATATATAATATATATATAAAATATAATAATATATATATATAATATATTAAATGAAAAAGTTATTCAACATTTATTAATTCTTGTTAATTGTTAAAGTTTGATTTAGCATTCAGTTATTTAGGCTTAAATCATGTTTGGAGATCATTGTTAAATTTTTTTATAATAAATGTAATTGAACACATAAAAAACTGGATATATTATTTTAAGGATTTTGAGATAAACAAAACAATGTTAAATGTGATTTAGTGTAGAGCTCTATCAAACAGGGTTTATTATTATTATTATTATTATTATTATTATTATTATTATTACTTTAAACAATAATAATCCAATTACAAATGTTTTGTTTTTAAAGCCTAATTTCGTCAAAAAATAATAGTGTTGTTTAAAAGGCCTCTCGTGTTTCTTTTTTTCTATGCTTTTGATTGTTTGTTTGTGTTTGTTCCTCTACTCTGCAGCCAGCCCTGCAGAGCTCCGGTAGTCCTGCTCGGCGGTGTCTCACTTCCAGCAGGTCAGCGCCGGGATTAGAGCTCGTCCTTAACGGCTGCCCGTTGCACCAAATGCCGATTTAATGAGCTTGTATTGGCTGTTTGTCCCAGAATACCTGGTGAGCATGTGTTAGGAACGCCACCAGCCGTAATCCGCGTGTTTCCTTTTGACACTCGGCTTTATTAAGGGGGGGGGGCTTTCTCGTCCTTTTTATTCTTTCTTTCTTTCTTTTTCCTGCGACCTTACATACCTGGTTAAAATGGAGGAAACCAACGGCTGCACACAGATGTGCATTTACAGGTGTCCCGTCTGCAGCCACATCACCAGCTGTAATTGAGAGAAGTTTAAGTGGAGGCCGGGAAAGCAAGGAGTTAATAGCGCTGACCCTCTTGCTGCGCCACTGTCGCTCATCATTTATCAGGCTTAAGGGGCTTAAAACGCGCAGCGCAGGCCCACCTTTTATTACACCCCCCCCGTCCCCCACTCTCGCTCTGCCTCTCCCTTATCTGCATTACAAGAAATGCACGCATCGTTGGCTGTTATGCGGATTTTGAAACAGAAACATGTCCAATAAAGTCGCCCTCCTCCGCTGATCAGAGGAAATATGTCTTTAGGTGCAGCGCGCTTTAAGCCCCTCATTAAACCCCCTCTCCGCGCTTCTGCCCCTCTCGGAGAGGTATTTAGGAAACCTTCTGTTGTTTGGACACCAATTTTGGAAAACTTTCCAAGTCTTCACAGGGATTTGGTTAAAATCGAGATAATCTTTTTTTATCATTATTTTTTTAAATACAAATGACATTAAAACTCGACTGTTGAAAAACACTTACTTAGATAAGGGGGAAAAAAAGAAAAGAAAATGCGCACAAAATCCTGAAAATTAAAGCTGCTTATGAAACGCTGCGCTGTTGACATTTGAAAACGACAAAAGGACACAAATTAATTCTGAAACTCTGTCTATGTTTATTATTATTATTATTATTATTATTATTATTATTATTATTATTACTGCAGGTCCCCCCGGTGTCCGCTGGTTTCCCGAGCTTAGCTGCATTCATGTGGAGCGACGCGCTTTTGATATTCAGGTCACACAGAGGAGCAAACGCTGCTTTCCTGCTCAATAAACTTCATTGATAAGGCTGCTGCACACATTTACAAACACGGACTAACACCAGTAACAGTTGTTGTTTGTGAATGATCAGATATGTCTTTTTTGGACTTCATTGTTTTTATAAAACAACATATAAATATATGTAAAGTAAAAAAACTGCTTTAGTTTTTGAGGAAGGTGTCTTCTTTGTTGTGCCCACATTAAAGTCATTTTAAGTTGACTTTGGAGTTGTTTATTTCTACATGCTGGCTCATTAGTAACATGACAATGACTCCCCCTCCCTCTCTCTCTCTCTCACACACACACACACACACACACACACACACACACACACACACACACACACACACACACACACACACACACACACACACACACACACACACACACACACACACACACACACACACACACACACACACAGTGTTAATCAAATGACCCAACCTAAGAGACAAAACCTATTCATTTGGATTATGTGCACCATGTCCTCCCTTCCACATTCATCTGTGTAACTTTCCCTGTGTGACCTCATGTTTGCTCTGTGTCGCAGCATGACACAGAAAAACCACAGTGCAACTCTCTGCAAATGCACTAGACTTGCACAGTAAAAACATCGTAATCATGGTACCTGTAGAAAAACAGTGCAGGTAAACAAATGCACAGAAGTTTTGTTTGTTTTTATACTCCTGTTTTTTTTTTCTCTTCCTGTTTATGTTATCCACGCTTTATCTAAAACCCAGAGAGCTCCCTTCTCCCTCCTCCCCCCAAACCCCTGCATTCAATTGCAGTCTGTGGTTCTGCAGGAGTTCACATGTCCGACGAAGGCTGCCCAGGTAATTACCTGGCATTGTCAAATAAAGCGACTGCTGATTCAAATTAGGAGTGAAATATCAAAGAGCCTCATTGCTTCTGCAGCCAGCACTTATCCACGCAGGAGACGCAAGAGGAGATCTGAGAGCTCGGGGACTTGCAGGGAGGCAGCAACGAAAACACTCTGCCTTCCCTTCCTAGATAAGTATCACCAATGAGAGCGACAGAGCCCGACATGCCCAGCTGTAGCAGGAACACTCTTATTTGTTTGTGTTATGTATCCCACTTAGCTAATATTAGCCTTTGATGCGAAGAGGGATTTGGTCATATTCCGTGGCATTCCAAATGTGTGTCCCTCATAGGTCAAAGGTTAAAATATATAGATGATCAGCCTTCAGTACCGGGGTCAAGGCATGTTCTGACTCTTGCGTTACAGCATTTCCTCCGTGTTTCTGGATAAGATACATAGGGAGAAATAAAGAGAAGTCAGCGGTTGGGATTACAAGTGAGTACAGCATTAAGGCTTGGCAGCAGAAAAATGCTGCACAGCCACTAACTCATTTCTAACTTACAGCGTTTGTCTTTGATTTTACTCCTATTAAAATCTACAGTCAGCTTCCCAAACCAGCGTGACTCCCGTCCTTCACTCCAAACCCGTCTTACGGCACATTCTATTATTGTGTGCAACTTCCTTACCTTGATTTTAGTGAGCGCTGACAACAGGACCTTTGACACTTTGACAAAGTAATTGGAGGGTGATCTCGATGAACAATGTCATTGTACTTGGAAGTCGGGTTGGGGGGGTGGGTGATCATTTCTGATCCCTTTCATATTCAAAGTAGACAAGGTGAGTCCAGGGATTTCACCTCAGCACAAAATAAGGGGGACATGTAATTTGACTTGCCACATCTCAATGGAAGCTAAATGGGTTACATTCTACAACAACAAATAAAATGCTTTCCGCACTTTAGTAGGCTTTTTCTTGGTTGGAGGCGAAATGGGTTTGTAGACGATATTTGAGTGTTTAATGCTGTAAACACACAGTTTTCCCTCCCTCCGGCATATGGATGGCTCCCAGGGACACTTTACTTGTAAATATTCATAGAGAGATGGGAAGGACTATTAATTATTAAGCACACAAAAAAAAGAGTAATATTTCAGCATTACATATATATGAAGCCTTATTTTTTTTAATTATTTGTTGCATATGTTTCGAGTTGAAGCGATTATACAGATTTTTATTACAAAGATAAATAAAAAATATAAAGAATAACTCACAGATGACTTTTAAGAAATACAGAGCATTATATATGAAAGAGAACATGGGCAATATTTATGGATCAATATAATTAACATATGAGGCAAGAAAAGTTACATAGGTTTGTTTTTTTTTAAAAGATAATCAAACCTGGTCATCTGGTTTTCCAAGAGGAAGTTTGAGCAGTTGAGTAGTTTAATTTTTCAGGGGAAATACATGAGCCCATTCCTCCAGATTCCTTTTTTTTCTCCCTATTTTTGCCTTGGGCCCGTGGCTTGTGACAGATTGTCTCAGTGTGATGGAGTTAGAGCTGTGAAGGGGATAGAAGTCCTCACCTGAGTTTCACACTGCAGACATCTGACAACCAAATGAATAAGAACAGGATGTGATTACGCCTGAGAACCGAGGGCGGGGTGAAGACCTACTGACCTTGAGCGTTACTTATTATATTTCTTACGACTTTTTAATTGCCAGTTGACGTTCCTCTAAAAGTCAGAGAAGAGCGTGTTTTAAATGTGGGGCATGACTCAACAGCCCCTTGGACAAATTTTTATTAAGGGTTACAAAAATTGGCATATATAAAGCATTCTGCAGGAGAGAAAATAAAAAAACTTGGAGGTCTTGCATGACATAAACTCAACAGGAATTTGGCCATTTTGGGTCAAAAGTTGTTTTGTTTTAACAAACTCCTAAAACCTTTCTACCTTCTATGATCGTTTTGGAATAATTGTTATGTAACATGCACTTTATCAAACAATTACTGTATCAGTTTAATTGTCTGGCTATAGCTAAATGATTATTAAAGTGACAATAAAGCATTGTAGACTGTACACCGATAACAACGATGGTTAAGAAAATATAGTTTTACAAGCCGCACAGCAAAGACACATTTATTTAGATGCATCAGGCAATATTCAGTTTATCTTGATATGATCTCTCTCTTTCCTTTGCAGATATGACCTGAATTGCTTTTCAGTAATGAGCCTGAGAATGAAACAACCTCAATACAATTGGCTCTTGGACAGCTCAGAATCTATTGTGCAGGTGACAGAAATTAACCAGAGATTCACATTACTTGTGCTGACATGAGTCATAATCGAAAAAAGCACTGATGTGATCTAAGATTCCTGCATATCCAGTTCGTGTACCCAGAAAAACAACCTTCTCCAACTTATTTGCATGAAAATGAATTAACAATTTCCCCCTTGCTGCTTTGCTCTCTTAAAGCTGCTCATTACACAACAAA
This sequence comes from Orestias chungarensis, assembly GCA_032876305.1. Lineage (NCBI taxonomy): Eukaryota > Metazoa > Chordata > Actinopteri > Cyprinodontiformes > Cyprinodontidae > Orestias > Orestias chungarensis. The sequence continues at coordinate 3,483,859 of JAVLVB010000558.1, read as the reverse complement.
CATTATATATATTATAAAACCCGGAATATTGACGGACTGCTCCAGGATGATCCCATTGTCACCAACGTGTATTATCATTATAATCAATTAGCATGGGTGAACTAATTATCCAATCTCTCAATTGCTAATTAACTTTTTCTTTTAATTTTCGAGAGGTTACACAAATTGAGCTTGTGCTTTGGTGAACGGGTCTGATGTTTCTACTGCATGGGTTCGGTTTCTCAATATGTATGAGCAACATCAAAGAGAAGGAGACAGAAGTGGGGCCTGTATAAAAGCGGAGCATGTTTAAGATCCCGGAGATGCAAATGCATTGATTCTTGCTGAAACGCTGGTGTTTGCACAACATCAGTTGACACAGTCTGAGAGAGCTATTCTGTGCCACTTGTGTACGAAGTACAAAACATGCTGTCCTTTGGGAGGTTCGAACAGCAGATGAGGGGGTAAAAAATTGTCCGTTTTCAATTGCAGCAGGCTAAATCTATCTGAACTGCTGTGGTCTAATGGTGAGGAGGCTCAGAGTTGTGATCGTCACATGGATTGCCTTACATCATGCTATGCAGTTTTGTGTTTGGCCAAAGCAATAGGCTGTCACCACTGATGCTGCTACATCCATTTTTACAGAGTCTACGTTTTCCGTGACTAAAAGCGACTAAAAGAGACACTCCAGAGAAGCCAAGCAACTTTAACCCTATATGTTGCCAAGCAGCTGCCCTCAGCTGGCTTAACACAAATAATTAAACAATAAAACTACTGTATTCTAACTGCACTTTATCTTAAATGTTAGTAAATAAATATTTTGCCATATTGGAATATTGTTTAAAAAAATAAATAGTATTTTAATTCATAACTATATAACTGTCTTTGCTTTGTTTTCTTTACAGCTGTGTGTGTTGGCTCTGACGCCAGATGCAGTCCAAATGTTGTTAATCTTCACTAAACTCATCAATGGGATCTTTCTTACCCTGCAGTTATTCTTGGGCACCTTTTCTGATGTATCTTTTTCTTCCTCTCAATTTTTAATTTACCAGGATACATAACTCAGATAACAGCCATCTTCTGAATGCCTACCCTATTTTTGAAAGATGTCTTCTAGACATCTATCAAGCTGTCTATGTAATTGTGACCTAACATAATCTTTTTGCAAATGAGTTTGTTTTTTTATAATCTTTTAACTAAATTAGAAAAAATGTGATTAACTAAGACATATCTCTACTATCTAAAGACAATTATATTCTTAATGTATTTTTATCCTTAATAAAAAATAAGTTCACTGTTAAATTGATAAAAATATCCCACTTTATGTGGCTTTTCTTTTTGTTTGTTTACTTGAAGTAAAATTGGCCCAAAAATGTCAGATAGCCTTTCAGTTTTCAATTTCCAGCCCTTTGTTCTGTAGAGTTGTCAAATTTGAAATTTAATACTGTTTTTACCTGACTTGTTCTGCAGAAAAGATATCCCATACTCTACTTTAATATTCACTAGTGGTTAATTATTGAAGGTATGTATTTGAATTATAAATATAGTAGTTATACAGAAGTAGGCAAAGCAGGCATATAGCCTGAGGCTAAATTCTTCCATTACCCATTATTTTTCAGGCTGCTGTTCATATTCCTGCCTCCTGTTCCAATGTCATCTCCCAAAAACACCAAAGCATTCCTTTGTATGTGTCTACCCCTCCCTACTTTGGCCACCCAAAAAAAAAAAAAAATCCCCCCTCCACACATAAGTGTGCTGCTTCCTTGAAGTAGGATGTCACACTTGTCTTAAATATAATGAATCACTATCTTCAAGGCATCCCTGGATCCCAAACACTCCCCACTGAAAAAAACCTGCCGAGTCCTCCCCCATTTTGAGGCTTCCTGCATGTCACAAATCATCCGATGTGTAGGGCTCTTCTCTAAATCATTAACATTGTCAGAAATGACTGGGCCAGGAGTGGGAAGAGCCCATAGATGCAGCAGATGCATACATGTGAGAGACGGGAATATGGAATGGTAAACAAAGACGCAGCCTTACACTCTCTCTTCCCCTTTTCCTGCCATCCTCCTTATTTTTTTCTTCTTCCCTCTTCCATGGGATTTCTGAACAAAAAAAAAAGTACAGTAGGAGGAAAAAGTAAAGAAACTGTCAAAGAAGTGAAAACAACTCCTGAGAAATCTTACTTTTGACTCTCAACGCCGTTCTTTGAGTTTTCCCAAGAGTTGCTCCTTAAAGTTCTTTGTTTTAAATGCTGCAAAGAAAACACAATGAAACAAATAAGATGGTGTCTCCATATCATTTTAAGACCAATTATGTGGAAGCAAGGTTGATACTGGGGTAAAAGTTCACTAGGTCAAACTTTTTAAAATATAAATAAACATCAAACTGAATCTATGTTAAATCTAGGAAACTGGAGGTACTGTTCTTGTCTCACCAAAAGTAATCTAAAAAAGTAGAAAGAAACCCTTATTGTTTGAGGTTTGTCAAATAAGTCTTCCAACAGTAAAGACTTTGAGCTCATCATTAAAGAAACTTGATGCTACATATTCATGAGAAGAAATTCTGGATGTGTTACCAATAAAGATTAATCAGTTAAGCTGTTAAAAATTAAACAGAATTTTTTAAGAATGTGAATTAAACAGATTTCCTTCTTTCCTGTTTAGAAAATGTATTAGCAGAATTAAATAAATAAAAAAAGTAAACTTTCCAGGGGTTTAAACAATTTTGGGCTCAACCGTATGCTTCATGCAGGTGCCAACATTTTTGTACAGTAAATACTTTTTGAAGGGCGTTATTAACAATTCAAATAATCTACATGTGCAACAACACCAGAACAAAATGGGCCATGAATCAAATTACATGCAATAAAGTGAAATGATAATTATTGTTGTAAATTTATAAAATCTTTTAGAATATAACAATATAAGTGAAGCTTTTAATAATGATCCCTTTACGATGTATCGCTAGTATGAACAAGACACATGAATGCCCAGGAGAGACTTTGAAACTTGCTTATGTACAATTTCTTAATTAGTTATTTTCCTGAATGTTTCTTTTTAATGAATTTTGATGAAATAATGGTTTATTATATGCTTTATTTTATTTATTTAAAAAAAAACACTTGATAGTTTTCCATCAAAATACTTGCATTGCTTGGAAATCTTCTTCCTTCATCTTGATAAGAATTTTTGGATTATAATCAAAAAATGTCTGAATAAATTTCCCCATTGATTTTATATTTAGTCTTTCAAACTCATATATACAGTATGTTGGAAAATGGACCCAAAGAGTTCTGTATTGGTTTTATCTATTTTTCTTCGGCAGTGGACTCGGATGCAGTAAGCTGCTTGTTAAGAGTCATAATTGGTGTTGTTCCTACAGCTGTCGATGTTAACTCCTCTAACTCTAGTTCTTTCTGAAGCTTGCTGTGAGTTTACCATGTCAATTTGAAAATTATTCTCATTATGTTTGGACTCCTCTGAAGAAACCTGTTAAAGAGACTGCCTTTAGTATGTTTTGAAAGTATAAAGTTGCAAAAGTGTTGAGATAGGTCTTCGCTTCATGAAATTCTTCTTGTGCGTTGCTTTAGAAACCTTTTTTATAGTAATACAGATAAGAACTAAAAAAAGTCAATAGAAACAACTAGGAACTCACAATTCACTAATAGGGTAAATAAGTTTAAATATAGAAACAGATTTTCTTTACTTTGCTTGTTTTTGGCCCATTTTTCTTTTGTGCCATTTTCAAATGAGTCATTGATTCTAATTATAGTATTTGGATACAAGATCAGGCAGGGAAAACTTCAGTCTTACATTGAAGGTGCCAACCTAATGAAGAAATTTACAGGAGACAAAGTCATTCCATTTAAATTACATTAAACATTCACACACTTGTAAAGAACCCAAAAAGATGCTTGTTTTTTTGTTTTGTTTTTTCAATTTTCATTAAAAAAAAAAAGGTACGCCAAAAGATTATTTATACACTCAATAATATTTAGGAAAAAAATAATATCAACAGTCAAACTCTCTATAATAATTATCAGATTTCTTACATTTTCTCTGTTATTTTCAGTATTCATCTATGATCATAAGCTCCGAATAGTAGACGTTAGAAAGTTTCCTTGTTATGACCCTGATCTTAAGATCCCTGCATAGATTCTTTACTAGATTCAAGTTGAACATTGACTGGACCACTCTGAAATGTTAATATTTCTTTTCCATCAGAAGAAACATGCATGTAAAAGATTTGTTTAGACCTGAAATATGTCATGAGTACTCATTTTGGGCTTAACTGTACGTGTTACATACCCATAGTAGTCAATAAAAGCTCAAATCAAAGGTTGTTTTCAACTTTTTGAAGCATAAATAATAGATATGTAAATAGTAGTGAACTAAACTTAGTCCTCCTCATACATTTAATGGATACTATGATGGATGCATCACAATATTAGCAATTATATGTTCAATGAACATGTTGACAAACATCCACCTTTCAAGCATGGACAATATTAAGAAAATATAGTAAATAGTTCTTAAATATCTGAAATTTTCATGGGAAACATTTTAAAATATATAACTCGCTTAATAGGGAAGTCTGTCATGCACTAAGCATTGTTAATGATTACATTTTTGGCTTATTTCAAACAGTCCAACTTTCTTGTAATCTCAAAAGCTAATCTTGTCTCTTTGTTTAATTGCCACTGTATTTTGTTGAAATATGAAGTGCATATTTTTACACATGAATTAAGAATCAACAATCAGTTTATTTATATAGCGCCAATTTACAACAGGTGTCGTCTCAGGGCACTTCACAGAAAATCAATTAAAATCAAAGATACATCATAAACAAATCAATTTGAAAAAGTTTCCAATCTAAGGAACCCCAGCAGATTGTACCAAGTCATTGACTTGCAGCATTCACTCCTCTGGAATCAGCAGACCAAAACAATGGCTTGTGTTGTCGTTGACTTTACAGCAATCCCTCATACTGAGCATGCATGTAGCGAAAGTGGAGAGGAAAAACTCCCCTTTAACAGGAATAAACCTCCAGCAGAACCATGCAAAAACCGGTACCATGTAAAACAGGCCTGGCAAATACTAGGATTGGGAGATAAGTATAGGAGGAAGAAATGGGAGTACCTTTCTTTAATATAGGATACATAATATCTAGTTTTATTCTATTTAAAAGCAAAACAGCCTAAGCCGTATAAACAGCATAACCTAAACCTAAGCAGACTTCTATTTAATTCAGTAACCACATTAATCTATTGTACACTCCTTTCTATATCGTCATCCATCAAGATGATTGCTAATTTTTCTTACATTTCCGTAGCCCTCTTAAGAATCTAAAGGATGATTGATAGTAGTGGAAGGAAAAGCACAGTGGTACTGTTTTTAACCTTGCTCAAGTCATTAATCTGCTTTGTACCCATGAAGATAGTAAAGGAGACAATGAATTAGTCATTAAAACACCGGTCAGTTTATGAGGACTCCTGATTGAACTGTAAAATGACTTCTCTGGAGATCCTGGGGCAGGAGAAGGAATCTGCAAATCCGGGGAGGAAAGAAAAGGAGCTGAGGGAAGCAAGAAGAGGAGTTACTGCATGAGCGCATCTCTTCATAAAGAGAATGACAGCTGGGTAGTCTAGCTGCTATCACTTACCTGATAAAACAAGAGCTCATTAACAAAGAGAGTTTATTATTCCACATTTGCAGAAGAATATTTTTGTCAAAGATTCATTAGTAATGATCAATGGTGTCTATTTAACTGGCTGTAATGTCTCCCTACCTCATTCATAATGTGAAATATGCTATTTCAATTTAATAATTTAATAAATGCACTTACACGTACATGTAATATTTTTTTGCATAGTTTTTTTGTTTGTTTGTTTTTTACTGGAATTTAATGATCATTTAGTTCTACTAATCTAGCTGACAACACTGACAATAAATAAACTTGAGCTTGTTTAAATTGTTAATTTAAATACATATTTTCTTTTCCCAATATTTTCTTAAGCAAATATATATATATAAAAATATTCCTGTATTACTTTTTTTGTTTTTGTTGTTATCAATATTATTGTTAAATGTCCAGAAAAGCATGATTATTTTCTTAATTGCATTTATAATTTAATATTATGTAATTTTAATATCAATAAGAATACCAGAAAGTTGCTCAATCATGGTCTCTTGTTTTCTCCCGTCTGTAGAGCTGCAGTAACATCAAGCGCTGTCACTTTTAATCTCTTCCTTCTGCATAGTTTCATCAAGCCATAATGTGACAATTGCGATATGCACTTGCAGGCATGTAAACATCTCGATCCATTAAATGGTGATTTCTATGCCTGTGTAAACCCTGTTTCCATGACAGCAAACATAAAATTGTTTATTTATGTAAACAAGCATGTTTTTGAATGGGATATGAAGATCAAAATAAACAGGCCTATCGTTAATGAGCAGCGCAGGGTTATGATGTTGTGAAATATAATGTTATCATCATTTATCTCCTCCAGTATGTTTGTTTTGCACCTCACTTTAACGGGGAGTCTTTGACAAAACAACTAAGCTGCATTAGTTTAAGGAATGTTTGTTATATGTTGTAGCCATTAAAATGTATTTTAGTCATACGGATCCCAAATTTTGACTTTCACGCTGTTGATGTCTTGTTTACGATCAGTTCAACAGATTGTCATTCTAGTCTGTCCTATTCCCAAACTAAACAGAGCTTTCATTTCCTGGTTTGTAAATGAGCCTTTCCATCAGCTTTTGTTTTATATTTATTTACTCAGCTTATGTGACGGGAGCAAAGCACATTAATCAACATCTCAGCTTTCACATCACTGTAAAACGTGCCAGGCCCTCTCCTTCCCTCTTTCCTCCCTTCTCCTGTCAGTCACAGGAGACTCTAACAAGCAAGATTGCTTATGAGGGAAATCTGTTCCAAACGTTGGACCTTATGATGAATACGCACTGACAACATGTCTTTCCTCTAGGAACCATGCTAGGTTGTAGATGTGTGACACTGGCGGGCAGCCCCTCCTCCAAACGGATGACATACCAGAGTAAGAGGGGTAAACAAACAATGATACAGCAGATTTCTTTAGGCAATCGTGTAGCCTTAAAAGTTCAAGATAGTCCAGCTCTAAAACACAGAGATTATAGCCATACAATGAACCAGAAAAGCCCTAATCCATCCCAGTCGAATCCAAACAGCGCTATGGAAATCCTTACAGTCTTTATGCAACACTGCAATGCTTTTCTTTGTATCTCATTTGATAGAAAATATTGTTTTAAATATATATTTTGTTCAACTTTTTTTTAAATGCCATTTTTTCAAATTTCTTAACTGGATGTAGAACTTTATTTGACAGCTGTATAACACATCATGCCTTGATCTAAACTTGTCAATTATAGCTCTGACTGTATGTGTTTAGGTTGGTAGTGCTGATAGAAGAGGGGACTTCCAGAAGTGTTGTAAACTTTCAGGAGATTTTCTTCCCAACTTCCCTGTCCTTAATTTTTACCCCACACAAAGTTTTGCATTCTGGCCAAAAACTGCGGTTTGAGTTTTATCTGACCATAAAAACCTCTCCCATATGACTGATCAAGAAGCTTCAATGAATGTTTGCATTACATATCATTTACACTATTACTGTAGGTCTTAATCAAATCTTTAACCTTATTTATTCATGAGATGAAGTTTCAAACTGTAAGATCATTACATTACCAAACACATCTTGCTACTAAGTGAGCAGGTTCCTCAGTTTAAGAGGATATTTCAGGCAACATCTCACATTTAAGTGCATATCTGTTATATAGCATGGAACAAATTTAGATTAACAAGAAACTATTCATCTCCACCTCAAAACTCAGGGGAGTTTTCTTATCTACCGTAACCATTCTGTAAATTATATTACACAGACAGTGAAATTCTTAACATTAGTTTGTAGGAGTCTAATGTAACATGCGCCATTATCAAAGAATTTCTCCCTAACGACCTAACTAACCCAAATACTCTCGCCTTCATTTTGAGCACACAGATGAGATGAGACCCCACTGAGCCAATGAGCTTTGACAAAACTGACTTGATTGCCAGGGATTTAGCGTCAATGATCCTAGAATAACAAGGAGCATATTGTACCATCGGCCTGTTCCAGGTTAACAGGCGCTCAGATGCCTGGGCTCAATGATGAAGGTAATGATCTCATGCTACAGCAGCACCGCCGAACAGGCGGCCAAATGGGAGGAGAGGAACACAGTGCAGGAGTAAAACAGAGTGATGCAAAATGGCTGGACATGTTCTGAATTTTTACAGTTCTTAAACACATCTTCTGTTCATTAGAGGAAATGGGTTACTAAATCATCATTTAGCTTTCAGTTTTTTAAGGTGACATCGGTAAAAATTTCTACGACACTATTGGTAAAAGAGTATGATATTTTTGTTGAAGCTCATCTTGATAAACAGTGTTCCATCAGTGGAGAATTGAGTTTTAAAAATTTAGTCTTGTTCGATACCTAATATATAAACTATAAAATATTGTTCTTACTGTTTAAACTTTGCACCTGGTCCATTGATTCTAACTAAAGTCATTTACTGAGTTGTTTCTATAATTACCAGTTTTTTTCTCTCTTTTTAAGCAAGCTTAAATATAAAGTACTGCTGGTCAACTCATTGCATGTAGGGCTGAGTGTCTTTCCTGGAAAAGTAATTTCTGGAGTCTCTATTGTCTTACATTAACAAGTTTCCTGGGGAGTCATTACTGGACAGAGCCAATTACAATTTTCTAGTTTTTCTAGTCAACTTTTTAGTATGTATGTATTCTAAAAAGTAAAAAGTCTATCTTTTGTTTGAGTCATGTTGTGTGTAGATGTATCTTTTTCACTGGATCCTTTATTTAAATTAGTGTTTTGAGGCTTGTTCATGTTTAACTTCTTTTATCATTACTCAGCCAATCCCAGCAGATGCCCACTCATGTCAAGCTTGGTTCTCTGGAGGTTCATTATTATCAAAATTAAGTAGTTCCTTTCCACTGTTGCCACATGCTTGTCCTTGAAGCCAACTTGCCTTACACTTATTGACTCCAAGCAATGAGTTGGCTTCCTAAATGTAACCATATTAAATTAATAATTTCAACGAATTGTAATATGGGAAACTGTCTTCCATTTGATTGTGTCTAAGTTAACTGGATAGATTTAAATTGGAATTTTGACTCAAATTGATTGTATATAACCTGCTATTAATGTATGTTCTAGTGCTGTGAGTTAACATTTGGTTAGTGAAGCAAAACCTGAATCCATTACTTCTTATTAATAATAACTTCCATAACTTCTTATTAATACTTAATGATACTAGAATATTTGAATCCGGAAAAACATTTAAGAAGTACATCAAGCCTGCATGGTAAAACGGTACATACATACAAAAAAGACTGAGTTCTTTGTCTTGTATGGTTTTGTTATATGTATGTACAATATATCTAATGACAATTTCACAGAAGAAAGGCAACAATTTCCCTGCCTTACATATATGCCTGTTTGACATCTACCACCCATGATCTTAGTCGTTGTCGCTAACTGCCTTGGGAGTTCAGATAATGTTTCTTAGTTGGCAGAAGACAGGTTGATAGCTGTCAGCGATGGAAGCAAAATGGATGACAGGATTTTGTTGGGGCACCTCTAAGGCACATTAGGGACCTCAGAATTCCTATCCCCAAACAGGGGATGAAGAATCATTTTGTCACAAAGTCACGAGGTCGCCTATCACTGTCTAATGCATGCCTTGATTAATCGGAGGGATGGATCAACATTATGTCCTATTCATGGAGATGCTTAATTGCATCTCCCATCCAACTCATCCATTCCTCTAATGCTCGCATGTCTGCTTCTCTGGACACATGCTCAGTTTAGCAGACCGTAGCATAGCAGGACAGAAGCCCCTTAAACATCATTGCCAGCTGAGAGCTTACAGTGTTCAGGCACTTCCACCTCCCCCTATACTGAGAGTCTATGGATAAATGAAAGCGGCTTCATCACCCGTAAGCTCCATGTTTATATTCCAAGCAGAACGTCTGCAAGTGTTAATGTATGTAGATTTCATTTCTGATGAGTGATTATTTGACTGCTCATTTTGCCTGAGATTTATGGCACCCTCTCTATCTTCTGACTGCAGTGCCACTCTTATCTTTAATAAAAGAGATGAGGACATTAATCAGGTTTTGTTGGCATTCCTTACTAAGACATTAAATGTATTGTATGGCGTACATAAACACGCTTCACATACTCCCCCCCACCCTCCCCTACCCTGCAGCTGAGGGAGAGTGAAGGAAGAAGGGTAAGAGACAGAAAGAGGCAAGTAAAAACGGAAAAAAAAACTCATTATATTTATCATAATTCCACATCTGCTGTTTTTGAAGCAATGTACCATGGGTCCATAAAGTGTATTACAACTGGGCATAAATTCAACTGATTTGTGGTTGGAGTAGCTAATTCCTTGAGTACAATTTAGAAAAACAAGCACTGAGCCCTGAAATTGCATTTCCATAAAGGCTTTAAATTACTGCGTACAGAATCAAGAACTTGCCTGATGTGCTGTGCATGGTGGCCGTGTGACAAGAGAAAGCAGCGTTCCCCTGACAGATACAATAAAACCTGAAATGAATGAGCTGTACATTCAAACAAAATAAAAGAACAGGAGATTAACTGAACATGATCATCCTATCTCGGTATCTCATTTTGCTCTATCCAAATATGAGAATATATTTACCTTGCAAGCAAGATGGCTTCTATTTTTTAAAAAGAAAATTGTTAGCTATCTTAAGATTTTGTAACTGCTTTGGAAATTGTCCATTTACTGCTTATGGGTTCTGGTTAGTATATAGCAAAGCATAATGTTAAGAAAAGTACGGCACAGTAAACAAACATTCCGACTCAATTCTAATACTGCAAGGCATCAGGGCTCAAATTTATCAAGCTGTTTCATTTTTTATTTTTCAGAAGAAATTGCAGCGTAATATACTAGTATTAAAGCAACACTAAACAACCTTTAGTTTTGGTCTATTTTGGCAGCCCGGCATGGACAAAGCAGTAGTGTTTTGCCTGAATGAAGACTACTTTTCCCATGAGGACCGGCTCACAGCTACGTAAAATCCTGATAGCCCGGTTGCCTGCAGTTGGATTGAAGTACATTTCTGTTTCCAGAGGCTGTGTGAAGGATGAATAGCGATGAGGTAAGGAATTTAATTTTGACGAAATAATATCACATTATGATGTAGAAAATAAGAAATGAGGGAAGTGACGTATGCCATAATGCATTCACGGCATTAGTCGTTGTTTTGTGTGTCAGGGTTCCTGCCACCCTCCTCAAAGTTGCTTCGAAGAGGTGGAAGTGATACGGTACCCCTCGGGCCATGTCATTCAAGGAACTGTAAGTCAACGTATAATCATCAAAAGTTATGAAAATATTTTATGAGGATGGCAAAGTTACTTAGTGTTGCTTTAAGACCAGCACAAATGATTGCGTAACTTTAATGTAATAGGAACATTTTAAACTATATCCTGTTTTTTAACAAATAAATTCTGAGAATTTAAGACATCTGCAGCCGCAATATAATTCAGTAGTAGTTCACTACAAACCCTTTTGTTCTTTTAGTAAACGTTGTGGAAAACAATTAATAATGTTTTTTTTTTAACTTAATAACTGGGATAGTTTTTATCACACAAGCCTTCAATAAAAAAAATGTCATTGTGGTTTTAATGTGAAAAAATATTAAAACAACTAGAACTTTTAAAATGCAAAGTATAATGTAAGTACAAGCATTCCTTTTAGTCTCCTCACTACTACAACTGATTTCATGGGCTAAATATAGTTTCCCAACATATCAATAAAAATCCATCACCTTCTAATTCCATACAAATAATATATGACCTCTGCAATATTGTCCTTGTTTATTAGTTTTTAATCTTTGCATAGAAAGTACCCCTGGTCCAATGATTTTGGCTGGATACATATACGGGGTTTTTGCTATGATTTGCAGTTCGAACTCTCTTTGAGCATCTTTCAACAGAATGTACTGCTTGTCATTTCAGTGCATTTTTAATTGAGGAGAAAGTCATTTATGGGGCTTTTGCTGCCTTTAAGTTTCTGATGTGATTTTTTTTTAATCAACAAGTTTATTGAGGACTTTTTACCTGACAGAGACAATTACGTAGTTGTTGTTTTTTTTTAAATGTTTTTGTTGCTGTTTTTTTGTTATTAACAATTTATACAAAACTATATTTGATGCCATTATTCATGACAGGCTCTCCTGAACTCGGATCATCTCCACTACCTACCTATTTCTTCCAGTTTGCATAAGTCAACTAGGACAGCGGTAGATTTCAGGTTGCAGCATTACGCCATTGTTGTCTCTCATCTCTCCCCTTTCTTCCACAGTATGATTTCGGTTTTTAACAAGATTGTCATATCCGTTAAATTAATATCTGTCATAGATATGAGCTGGGATGTTTAGGGAGCTTAAGAAAAAAATCAAACAAAGTAAACAGGTGGAAACAGAGAAGCACTCATTACTAAAGTCTCCCAGCCTCTCACACTGCTCTCTTTTACATCTGAACAGCTTGGCTCACTGTGGCGGATGCTGAGGGATCAGTGGCTTTGCTGTGTTGTACTGCAGACCTGAGACAAGAGTTTGACCAATTAACAGATCAGAAGTTCAAGTCCTATTAGATATCTGGACCACATTTGGCTCCATGCCACTTAATCAATCTGCAACTCAGTAGATCTTTTAAATTCTGCTATAAAAAAATAAAATTTTAAATAAAAAATAAATCAGTGTTCACAGATCTTTTTTTATTCTTCACTGCCATCATGATGCTGTTATTTCATTCAAAGAGTTGTCCCTCAGCTGCAGTGTTTGCAAATTAATTTTATGAAGACATTTGTGGTCCCCTTGAGATAGCCAATGTTCACCAGTCTGACTGAGAGTTACCTTGCAAAAGTACTAACAAGGCTGCAGAGTTCTGCCTTTCTAAGATGCAATCAAAATATATAGGGCTCACTAACATTTATATAACATTTATCCTGACTTGACATTAATTTGAGTATTAAAAAGACAAATGTCACAGCACTAGATGTACAGCTTGACGTACAGCTTCACATAGAAGCCTGATCACTGAACCCGGATGTGTCTATTATATTGGTAGGAATTGTTGAGTTTGCTTACAATTGTGTAGCAAAGCTGTGTAAAAGCAGACGTTTTTAATAAAAAAAATTAATGAATTCATGTGAGAACCAAAGATAGGGTGCAGAATAAGTGTGAAGTGGGAGAAAAAGGATAATAATTAATGAGAATGGGAAACATTCCAAGAAATAACAGTCCTTAATTGGTAGGCATGACTAAGAGTGGATTTATGCATGGAGGCAGCCAACAAGCTGAAGAGATACTCATCTCAGCTGGGAAAGTCACCTAAGAAACTCCAGCATTGTAAAAGCAGTATCAGCTACAGCTGATTGGTTAAAGTCACGGCAAAAAAACTTGTTGCAAATTCTCAACTTCTTCTTTAAGTAAAAAAGTCCAGTCAATTTCCTCAATATATTAAGGAAAGTAAAGAAGATTCTTAAGTGTTTTATTAAGGTGTTGCGTTTATAGACAAAAAAATTCTACACAAAAAGAATCTTGAGTACACACTGAGACTCTGTGGTGACTGCATTATGTTCTAAAGATGCATTTTATGAGCAGAAGCAGGAAAACAGGCCAGGGTAGATGAGGAGATGGATGGAGATAAATAAATGCAAGATAAATATTGGTTATGGTTATTCTGCCAAAATATAAGGCTACAGCAGAAGATCAACTTACCGCAAAACAAAAAATCGAAACATCACGCCAGATCTACAGTGAAGTCAAGTCAGAAATCTAACTGAACCTCTTTGGTGTGACAGGCATGGAAAAACTATTAAAAAGAGAGGTTAATATTTAGATCTGGAAAGATGGTGGATGATACAGCATTTTTGGTTCTGGATTTGTAAAAAACAAGAAACGTAAAAATCCGACCACTTATATTTATTCTACTTCATAATTACACATACTGTGTAGTTGGTGATTGTAACAGAACAATATTCTTCAATGCACCTGTGTAAAAAAAATGAATCTGGAGCAGAATACAAAGAAGGCATTTATCTTTATTGAAATGCTGGATAATAGTTGATTTAATGGCCATAAAATGTATTCATTAGAGGGTTATGCTCAAGAAATATTGAAAGTATACCTAAAACTGTCATTTTAATAGTGAATGAACAGGATAATATAATCTAAAAAGGCTGTGATTATACTCAAGTCCTCCAGCATTGAAGCCCATAAAGAAAATATATTTAATATGACGCTTTCAGTCAGTTTAATTGAATTTTAATTACCACTTTGGACAGAGGGCTTGAATCTAATCGATAAAATATTAAACTTTCAGAGATTCGATGGGGAATGGTTTTCTTTTCAACCCTCCATGTAATGTATTCTGGGACTTGTGGGGATACAAACGGGTGTTTATGAGGTGAAGAAGATAGCTAAAACCTTGGTGTTTTCTATGGTGTTTCAACAGAAAGAAGGTGGATAAATAACAGCTGGCAAACCGGCTGAGTTTCTATTAATTACACCGGCATGGAAGAGCAGTCGGTCACCTTCAAAGAAGCCCTTTAATGTGCCAGAGCTATAAATATTTTGAAATGTCACATCTTGGAAAGACGGCATCAGGCCAGAGCTGAGACAATAAATCAGAGGCTAAGAAGAGTAGGGAAAGATAAGATGGCTCTTTGGTATTTTAGAAATAATTACTAATACAAAAGAGGTAATAAATGAAGCTATAAATTACATTCAAAAAGAGCATTAGGAAAGAATTAGTTTATAAAGCTTGTTATTACCCTCTTAGAGAAGCACTTACTTTACTCGATCTATATAAAATGTGTGTATAATTTCATTAACTCACTTGATTAATGCAAAATGGTGGGTTTAAAACAGGATTATTGTTCTTCTTGCGCTTTTCAGTTTTACTGACTTTGGATAACAAGTGTATTTCTATTTATGAATTACCTGATGGATGGGGAAAATCACAGAGTGGGAAGCTGGTGAGCCTCAGAACATCCCTTCATAACTAAATGAAGTTTTGTGAGTGTATTTGCTGGAAGGGGAGCTTCAAAAAATATATTGAATCATTAAAAAACATAAATGTTGAAAGATTGCTTTGATATAACAAGCTTGAGTACAACTGGGTCTTCCACATGTTTTTTTAATTATCTATCTGATTATTTAGTAAATAGAAATAATCTTCTTATCCTAATATGCACAACAACAGAACTTTTCAATTTGATATAATCGCAGAAAAAAATGGTTATGTTACACTTCGTAAAATTCGTTTAAATATTTTGGTTACATTTTTAGATGTAAAAGAAATATAAGAGTTACCTTTTTCTTCACCCTTTAAATTTAAATCTGCTCTGCTTTCGCCCCCAGACGTCTGCTTTAGTTTTGTTCCAACTAATAGCAGGTCTTACCCAGACAGTAATCCATCTGGTTGTTGCTTTATGTGGACCACTAATTGGGCATCAAAACTATCACTAGAACTGTACAGTTATAAATCTAAGTTGAGTCTTGCGTATGTTGTCCCTTGGAGGGCGAGAATGTTTCCTCCATCCTTCCAGAGAGAGCAAAGCAGAGAAATATGACATTGCCCATCCTCTAAGGCTCATAAAAATCTAAATTAAATATCAAATGGAATTACTGACGGATAGCGTCCCTTACATGGAACCAGCACCATCTCAACCTCCACATGACAGGTGCTGCTCACATGACTGGAGAGCCAGACAACTTTGTTAGGAGGATTATTCAAGCTTCAACATACAAAATGAGGGATCAGACATAAGTATGTACACATACCATGTCACTATTATTCACTATTATTGTTGCTTGATTCCTGCCATCTTTTTTTGCATTGTGCATGTTTGACTGAGTGAGGATGCTTGTTCAGACACTCTGAAGCACAAGTCAACTAAAAAAGGATTTATGATTCCCTGTGAACGTATTTTTGAATTTGTGATTCTCTGCTCTTCAGCAGTAGTAAAGATTGCTGTCAGACAGGAACAACTTGCTTAGAAACAGTAATACTAATGCCCAACACAATAGCTGTCGCTATCGCCAGGCTAAAACTGTACATTATGAATCATCAATTGTCGCCCTGCTTTGTATTATCCCCAGAGAAAATCCCAATCTGGGCCTGAGCCCACGGCTGATGGACACCCCATTATTCACCCACGCTTCTTCAGCTCCGAGACAGGAGGGGGGGATAGGCAGTAAAACGACGGCCTTAAGATTAATCCTCCGCTCTCTTTTTCCCGCTTCCCGATTCAGAATGAAATAGATGATTCGCTTCCTTTAATCAAAAAGTTTTTATCACACTCCCTGCCAACTCAGGAAGTAGGGATAATGCTTGTTCTTTCACATGTCTTGTGAATTGACATCGAGGTAGGCGATGAGAGGGATCTTCTTTTGCTGTCTTTTGTACTGCAACAAGCCTCTACAACGCAGATGAGCCGGTGGTCGTCGATCAGTACGTGTATTATGGACCTCAACGGTGCACTGCACAAATCTTAAGTAGGAATCAGTAAAGCTAGTGAAGCTACTACAGGGACCTGTTAATGTATTCCATGTCATTTGAAACTACGAATACATACTGAAGTGCATTTGTATGCATACATTTGTGCCTCATACATCTTTACTCTAATATTTATAATTAAATTTCACTAGAATCAATTGTCTCCATCGTTACCTATTTAACAAATCAAGACACACTGAGTGATCTAATCTCATTACAAATCCAGCTGTTCTGTGAAGGTCTCAGAGATTCAATATATAAAATTAGTGAACAACAAAATCATGAAAATCACGGAAGACAGCAGACTGTGTTGTATTATTGGTAGAATCTGACTCGAATGCTTTTAATTTAATCTGAATCTATGTCACCTGTTATTCTGATCTGAATATAGATTTCTGTATATGTACTGGCTCTGCTTGTGATTTGGGGAAAAGTTGGTTGTTAACTGGCGCTTTAAACTGAAAAGATGTCAAATTGATTGAATTATCTCTAGTCTTTAACATCTGACAGAAGACTGTCTTATCCATTATCTGAAAATAGAAAGAGTGTAGCATTCCAAATTTACCAAGATAAAGTCATTTGCCTGAATCAACAGGCCAGTATTAACCATGGAAGCAAGCCTAGAAGTGCTTGTTATTTGTAGAAGAGCTGTAGGGAGAATCGGTCAACTAGCAGTAATGTACTTCACAAATCTTAACAGATTAATCGAATTAAGTAAATGTAAATTTGTCTGTAAATTTAATGCCAGAAGAAGTTATGTTTGCAGTGAGCTTTATCATGGGGGAAAAGCAAGTATGTGATATAAGTTACTCTTTTCAGATTCGACCAAAATAGAACATTCTGGCCTTTATGCAAAACATATTGGAAGTTGGCACGACGGGGTAAGAGGAACAGAGAGGGAGAGAGACAAAATGAGAAAGGTGCTGGAGGAGGACGCGGCAAAATGCAGAAAAGTTATTTATTGATTTATTTATTCAGTCCCCCCTTGTTGCCATTAAAATAAGATTACAAGTAAGTTATAAAAACAAAAACTAAACACGCACACACAAAATGTTGGTACAAATATTATTTTAAGGTTAAATATTTCTGTCTGCTGCTGATTTGATGTTATGGATCCCAGACCAAACATGAACATTTGTGTATTCCAACCTTGGATTTACTGTAGTTTGGGGTTTATTAGTATTCCCTGGTATGATGATGTGCCACTGAGGCAGTTGATTTTTTACATGATTTGACTATGTAAAGCTCTAACCTAGGCACTTTTTATTATGTAAAATCTTTATTATCTTAGTACTATTGCATTAACAGCAGTAAAGTTGCTGTATATTACAACCTCAGAAGTTACAGTAGGTCTAATTGGTGGCCTTTTATTTTGAATTTGCTATAAGTGTGTGTGCGCGCACGTGCACAAATGCGTTTTGCTTGTGTCTATGCATTTAGGTGTGTGTGTGAACATGTATGTGTGGGAACATACATGCGTGGCAAGCCCAGGATGGCCTGGTTACATGACTCCTGACCTGAAAAAATCTCTCAGTCTGGCCCTGTCTATGGAATAAATTTAAATCTAGTGGAGAATCTGAAAAAAGTACTGATTTTTATTCTATAGATGTGCAAAGCAGATCAAACGTCTTGCAGCTCTTATTGTTAAAAAAAAATGTTTATTCAACAAAGTATTGAGATACAGGAGTGTACTTAACATTGCACTTTTTAGTAAAAAAATAAATCATGTTAGATTTTCCATTCACTTAATAATTACACAAGGGAGACATGTGGCCCAAAGTGAGATGGAATTTGCTTCTCAGATAGATTGCAAGCATCAGGTGAACTGTGAAGTTGTGAATGCAGTCACCTTAATCCTGCCTCGGCCCACATCACTTAGCAGAGGGGTGCAAATTTGTTTTCTCCCAGGCGTTAATGAACTGCAGGCTTTGTGGTCTTAATGAGAGGACTCCTCTATTGAGCAAAGCTACCTGGGACCAGAATGGGAGCTTGCAAATCACAAACATCTCTCCTGCCACTGCTTTGAAGGTGTTCTAACAAAAGGGCTGTCAAAGGCAGCAGATTCAGTTCCTCTCCGACCTACCAAATCAGCTGCGTGAGGAAACGGGACCTGAGGAGTCGAGGATTAGCCGTCATCCATCAAGACCATGCAATTTTTTTTTTTTTGTACCAAAGATTCTGGTTTTCAGCCGAGTCCAAAGCGATTCAATTGTACAGCAGCCAAAAGACAAAGACAGCACCCCCCACCCCCCACCCTCATTCTGTAAGAGCAGTGCATGAAGGTGTGGGTGGTTATGCAGATCACTAATTGTACAGGCCACCGGGGGGAAAGAGAGGACGGAATGGCAGCCTCTCTGCAAGACGTGCGGTGGGAGGGGACAAACGGACTGGTGTGAGCCACCCTGCCATCTCCTCTTTTTCTTTCCTTTCTCTTTCACTCTCGCTACCCCAAATTGGCAGCTGGCAGGCAAATGAATGCAGTGTGAAGTGAGCCCAGTGAAGTGCAGGGTCCTGCTGTTCAGGCAACAAAGGAGCTCCATACGAGACATCTGCTGTTCAGTTATCAGAATACATTTAGTCACGTGTCTCACTTTCCTCGCTGTTTCACCATTTCTCTTCCACCCCTGTCTTGTAATTTCCATTCTGTTACTCGGCCGGGCCTTTTCTTTCATGCCACTTCGGCATTCTTCTTTAGATCCCTCCTCTGCTCACAACCCCACCCCACATCCCATTCTCTCATATACCTCCAAAAACTCTCTCGACCCCTTTTTATTTAAGACGGCCCGGCAGATAACCTTCTACGAGTGCTTCCTATCTTGTTCCAAAATGCGTGCACCCCGAGTAAATGATCACAGGACGGCCCGAGGAAACGGCAGACTGCATCTTAATGAGCCAGCCTTGCACAAGCAAAAGTAAATTGAGCTTACAACCATGATGAATTAAGCTAATGAATGCAATTGTTTTGAGGCATGCTCTCTTGGGTTCTTGCCAGATGGTCAATACGGTTAGTTTAGTTTTAGTTTTTCAGGTTTTAAAAGTTTTTCTCATTTTTATTTGATTAAAACAAAAATATCTAGTCGTATGTGGAAAAAAAAATTGGCCCCCTAAACCCAATAACTGATTATGCCAGCCCTGGCAGCTGTAACAGCCAACGAGCAATGTTTTGCTTCCCTTAAGGCCAAAACACATGTGATCCGACAGAAAATTCTGTCATATGTTGTACCCAGCCCTTAAAATACAATGAAGTGAATGGACCCTTGCTAACTACATGTGACTCAGACCATCCAATCAACACAGACCTGAGGTCTATTTCAGTCAGACTGCATAGTAGACAAGAATGTCGTAATTCTAACAGGAAGTGAGACAAGTTAACCAAACTCAGAACAGTACAATAAGAAAGTGAAAAGACTATTTATTTGAGCTTGTTCATGCAGCAAGGCAAGTTTTCTGTACAGACTGATATACCATCCTTTGAGTATTCAATTAGGTAACCCCCTTAGTTGGATCCAGTTTTTTGGGCTTAAGCTCTTCCAAGGTCATTCCACCGTCTCTCGTGGATATAAATCCTGGATTGGAGTAGGCCACTCCAAAATCTTGTTTTTGTGTGTATATTCTGAGTTATTCAAAGCTGGACTTGTTAATGTACATTTGACCACTGAAAGCCAAAATTATTGTTACATTTAATTTGGCTGGTCATGTAGATAATGCAGCAACAAAGCAGCAGCAGAACATCACACTACCACCACCTTGGTGAGCTGTAGATGTGATGTTCTCTTTCTAAAAGGCTGTATTAGTTTTATGCCAAATGTAACCAGCTTGACACCTTCTAAAATATCTACTTTTATCTTATACATACAAATTTTTCCCACAAATTTGGGAGAAGCATAAAGATGCTTTTTGGAGTAAAATAATTTATTTTCTAAGCCTCTTTCTTATTTTTGACTCATAAATTAGGAGCTTGATAAAGTAAGGGAAGTCTGCTGTGCTTTGGATAAAGCTCTCAGTAACAAGTGATTTGATAGCTTGGCTGTTCCTGAAAAGGTTAACTACAGTTCAACATTTTCTCCATTTGCGGATAACCGTTCTCAGTTCTACATCGGGAAAGCAAAAATCTGATAATGTTTTAACTGTTCATGAAATTAGATCTTTACTCTCAGTCAGGTGTTCTTCTGTCCATGTCATGCAATTCAGTTCATATGGCTGCTGAGTAAAAAGCCCCTCAATGACACGCCAGGGATTTACAGATGATAAAAAAAAACAGGACTCTGCAGATGAGTGTGATGCTGTGTCCATTTCCTGTCACGACATCCATGTCTACCTGAACACCTAATCCCTGTTAAGTGCGTCTGGGTTTGCACGCTCTTCACTCTCCACTTTGTCCTCCATCCTCTCCCAGTGGTTCAAGGTAGCATGAAGGTTGCACATCCAGGAAGGGACAAAGCCCCTCCTGCACTGCGTGTAAACTAGATGACTTCCTCCAGGCAGGTGGCACACATCCAGATGTTCTTTCAGCTTCCTCTTAGTGTGTCTGCTTATGCATGTGCGTGCATGCACGGCCTGACACACCCATGGGATGGTGACCCCAATGCTCTCACCACAACATCGCCACTGGAGCAGTTTACATCGTAATGAGTTGTATTGCCTGAGGCCCTGCCACATCTGTGGTTTCATTTCTCTGTCTGAGTCTCTAAATCTTTCCCTCTTTCTATTCGTGTTTTTGCTCATTCTTTCTGTCTCTCTACTTCCATCGCACTCAACCTCTCGAAAATTCCCCTATTTTTCCTTCATTCCATCTTGTTTGGTCAAGTTCTCTGTGGTCTGTCATAGATTTGGCCAATCACTGCATCCCACTTTGGTCAGCAGCAGTTTTACTAGAGAGCAAAAAAAAAAGTAAAGTTTCACTTTGCAAGGATTTAATGCTTGTTTGACATGACACCTATCTGCCATTATAAACAAACACATCATTCAATGTCAACTGGCTTCAAAAAGGTAGCTGAGGCCCCACGCTGGAAGGGCCAAGCATTCCAAAGTAAAGCAAGGGGTCGTTTATGGCAGCATTGATTGAGTCTAATGTCACATGGAGTGACGTGTGCTCCACCAACAACAACTCAGCTCATTACACACTAAGGGGGAAGGGAGGGAGCACCGTGCATCCAAAATGTGACTGTGTGCTGACCAGGCGTTCTGTCCCCTGTTCCTCCCCTGGGGCTGTATATGGAGAGCAATGACCTCTCACTTAGACGATGCAGTGTTCGATCGATCACATGTGACGTTTGTGACATTGCATCCCAGATAGGCATCTCCGCGGTGTCAAGTTATCAGTCAGACCATCTCACAGTTAGCACACACATATATCACAATACATGTTCCGCTGCGGTCCAGAAGGAAACCTCAGTATGGGTTAACTTGGATCATCTTGCACTTACATGACATAAATACAACTCATCTGTTTCATTGACGCATGTTGCCAGCTCCCCTTTAAAACTTACAACAAAGAAATCTTTAAATCTCATGAACAACTAACTTTTACATCATTAACCCAATTCCAGAACAAACATATTTTTCTAGTTATTTAATTAATTAATGGATATAAGGTATCCATACCAACATTAGCCTTCTGTGAAGTATAATTTAGTCCATCCGTGTACATTTTAAATAAAATTTAATTTACTAATTACCCACAGCTAGTTACCCCCAGACATATAGAATCACAAAACCATTTAAATATACGTTGTCTGGCAACACAAAGTATATAAAATCAAACAGCAACACACCCGATGTAATGCCCCAATCTAAAGTGGTTCCAGAGCACACACAAATTTTTTTTTATTAATCAGTGTGTAAAGATTTGTAAAGTCATCTTAGGCATTTAGCGAAACCACAGTGAGAGTCAAATAACTTGTTATCTTGCAGCAGTTTGGATTCCACTTATTGCTTAACTTATTTTACCAGCTTGGTTGTTGGTTGGTATGGCTCCTACACTCGTGTCTCTCAGCTTGAAGAAAACAGAAACCTCAGCACAATCAGTTTTGGCAAGAAGGCCATTGGGAATAACTCTCGGGTTGGATTCAGTTAATTTGGATGACTCCCTATTTTGGATTTGAAACCTGGTTCAATTTTCAAATAAAGTGTGCTTTGAGATAGCAAGCATGCATAGGGAGAAAACACAATATACAAAATTTTGCAGTAGATAGAGACAAGAACTACAAAACCAAAGCAAAAGCTGTGATAGGGACAAAACATATTTGTGATATTGATTCAGTCAGCATAACTTCTCAATTGCTGTGATACTTTTCGTATCGTTGAATGTCAAAATTCAAATTTTCTTTTACTTGCTGAATAATCCACAAAAAGAAATAGGCTTTAGGACAATACATTAAAGTCAAATCTGCGTTTCTGTTACTTTTACAGAGTTAAAGTAAAGGACTGCAGTTAATTATATAGTCTGGACATGATTGCCACAAATTTAGAGTGGTCAATCGTAATAATACTAATTCTATTGTGAAAAGGAAGTGTTTGTTTCAAATGTTTTGTTCTGTTAGCGAAATCCCAAAAGGGGAGTTTTTTGGGGGGGGTTTTCTTTAAAGCATTTTAAGCATTTTCCATCTATTTAAAATAAGATTATGGGAAAACAAAGCAAAATTAACAATGAAACCTTTACTGAATTATCCAACACATTTAAGATTCTTCAAAATACAATGTCTACTCCCTAAAATCTGTACTCTCTTTGTGAAAATGACAACGAAATAAGCTTATTTACCCAGAAACAGATGTTGCATGTTGTCTTATGTGAACTCCACACTAAGCGTTGTCTCTTCTAATGAGGACCAAATTATCCATATATATGAAGGAACATGTACAACTACAGAAATGCTACCATTCTAAAACCACCTCTACTGTACCTACCTGACAGACACACACACACACACACACCTGATTTCTCTTGCCGCACACAGTGTCTTGTTTTCAGGTTCATTAAGCCCCAATGTTACCCAGAGTGGCTGACAGGATGGGGAACAGTGCAGAAATCTCCCCCTGCAGGTATCCATTCAGATTATCATTGGGAAAAGGCTCTCTCGTCAGTGCCCTTGTTACGGCTCGAGGGGGGACCACTAATTAGAGAGACAAGGACTGCTTGTGAATAAGTCCATTACAGCCACGTGGACCCAAATGCTTAAAATTCTTGAAAAATCAGCAAAACCTTCAGTGCACCCCCTATGAAGTCTCACTCAGCCAGGAGCATCTTTTGAAACATGGGGAAAAAATTTATAGTGAAAAGATGGACAGAAATTGAGGAGCTGTCATATGTTTGAGAGACTTTATGAAAATTATCCTTCAATTAGAAGTCATGATCGAGTCAGACATTCGACTCAATGACTGACTTTTCCTCTCGCTGGTAGCGTTTTAGCGTGAGAAAGTGCGTATCTGTGGTGCTGCTGCACAGACGAACTCATGAAAGGAAATCTGGTGCGTTTCCTCATCACCGGTAATGATACTGTAACAACGGAAATGGCCCTGTCAAGGTGCACAAGCCATATGTGAGGCTTCTTATAATTGGGATGTAATTTAGGATGAAATGGATCAACGCATTCATTACAGGGTTGTTGTTTTTTTGTTTGTTTGTTTGTTTTGTTTTTAAGTAGAAAACTTACAAATAAAAATTTAGAATTTAATTTCCTTTTTTTAATGGATTTCAATTGTTTTAGATCGTATTTCTTAAGATTTTCAACAAGGAAAACCATCTACATTTATTACCAACTCGTCTGGTATTAAATTACCAAACCCCAATACAGGTGAAGTAGTATTCTGCTTGCTAAAATCCATGTTAGAATACAAATTAAAACACTCAAACTGGAATAAAATTTTGTCATCTGTTTTTATCCAACAAAAAGCTATCGGCCGAACAGTGCAGGGAAACTACAAATCGCTACTTCTACTCCACTGCGTTTTGATTTAGATACGATAAAAAAAGATCCATTAGTCTGGATGCCGGCTCTAAGAAGGTAGGAGAATTAAGGCTGCAGTTGGCAGTATTTATGTGAGTTGATTTAACTGCTGGATAGGGTCCTCTTGTGAAACATGAGTCAGATCCAGCATTTAACCTCACCATGCTAATTTATGCACCGTGGCATGGAGTACTTTATCATCTGCTCTTTGGGGAGAGACAGTCATCTCATTAGGCAGGATTTAATGAAATGCAAGGATACACTTCTTAATTCCATAGCTGGCTGAAACAACAATCCAGCATAAATCCTGCAGTCTTCCTTGGCTGTATAAATTGTATCAGCCAGAGGAATGGCGTGTAAGGGGACAAGATATGGAAGCCAGCAGAGGATCCGCTCAAAGAAGATATAGTGCTTTGCAAAAAAATATATGTATATATTCATATCCCTGAAAGTATTTCATGTTTTGTCACATTACAAACACATACAGAATTTGTTTCTTTTGGGATTTTATGTGATTAAATATCACAAAGTAGAGCGTAATTGTAAATGAGAATGAGAAAAATACATAGTTTCCAAAACTGTTTTCTGAGCATTCTTTCAGAAATGTGTGGTTTGCAAACCTACCAAGACATGGTCATCCAGCCTGACAGGCCGGTTCAGATGAACAAGAGGCTCATGCCTCGAAGCAAATCCAGAAATCCACAGCTCAACATATTGGTAGGACAAACATTAGTTGCACTTTTGCACACAACTACCTTTTGTGAAGAATTAACGAAAGGTATGAGCAAGCTAAACTGCTGCATAAGGCCACACAGGTTCCCTTAAATGCTCTAATTTTGCTACAGAGCTAGAATGTTGGAGTCTGTTACTTTTGATATTTAATTCTAATATTTCTTTATTTTTTGTTATTACAGTATATTTTTACACTATTTCCATGTTAGTTCATTTCTGCCTGTTTAGTTTTTCATTTATTCTTATTTTCTGTCATTTGCACATTGGGATGTAGTTTTCTCTGATTGGTGTCTTTTGTTTAAGGCTTTATCTTTTTGTTTAGTACCATTTGTGTCTTTAGCCTCCTTGCAACAGGTGTTCCCTGTTTCCTGATTGCCTCACCTGCAACCCATTATCCTGCTCCTTTCCTGTTAATATATTGTTCTCTGATTTATTTTGTACTACTGGTTCCTATGTTATGTTATCTGTTTTCCCTGCCATTTCACCTATTCCCTCTTTGCTCAACACCTTTACATTTTTCAGTTATTGTTCATTTCAGAAAGTTAATCCTAACCTGCTGTCTTCATTAGTCTTTTTTTAAACCCACAAACATTACAAATAGAACATAGATGCCCTTGTATATTGATTAAAAAATGTAGTATTTCCAGCATTTTAAACCATTTTAATAGCTAAAAATACATTTTAAAGGAAGTGGAACGTTTACTTTGTTAAAGTGTTTATATTGGTAATATAGTCCTATGTATTTAGTGTTTTCTTTGTGTTTGTGCTCTTTAGTTTGGTCACAACTACATGTCAGCAAAGCATAACAAATGCTTTTAAACTCAGCCAATTGTGACCTCCTCCCTTAGATTACACAAAACTTTATAGAAACCTGTTTGTGATGGTGAGGCCCCACTTAGGGAAAAGTGACAAGAAGGAAGCCATTGTTGAAATGACGCCATAAGAAATGCAGTTGATAGTTATACTGAAAAGCCATTGAAAAGCCATGAAAGGGTAAACATGTAGAAGAAGGTGCTTGTAGGCCAAAACCAACCTGTCTGGCCAACAAGCAAAACAGTAAATTTGACTTGGAAGTAACATTGAACCTTGAACACACCATATACTATAGTTGGGATTATTTACTGTAAGAGGTGCAGAGAAGTGGATCAGAGGTGAAGTCAACAAATCAGCCCTTGAAAAAAAACACAGTGGAGACCGCAGAAGACTTGAGACTGCTGCAGAGGTTCACTTTCGGTGTTCACTGGTAAGAGAATATAAATACTTGAGTAAGGCATTGCAAACTTAATTTTAGATCCACCTCCTCATATAAGCAAAAAGCATGTAGGTCATAAACACCGTCCACAACTTAAACAACAGCGAGAAAGTTATAAGAGAAATTCACAATTAGGCACAAACAAAACGGGACAGTCAATGGTATAAAACGAGGCCACTCTTGACGATTTTTGGCAAACAAACGTTCCCTTTCAGCCCAGCCTGTAGACAAGAGTCATCAGAGACGACACACCAGCACATTGTCACCAGTGCGATACAGAACATTAGCGCTGTAATTTACATAAAATTACTTACATACTGGTGTTGACTTTAATTTGTTTGACCACCACAGTGCAACAGCAAGGAAAAGATTCATTGAGGCACCACAAGGGAGCTCTTCCACATGGTTTATTCCTGCAATGTTGTGCAGGGGGAAAAAACGGTGATACAGAAAACTCATTATTACCAACTCCCTTTACTCCTACACTGACAAACATAGCTCCATACATACCCACCAAAGACACATGCCTATATTTGACAGATACTGCCACATGTGTTTTTGAAACAAAAAATATGTTTTTTTAACAGCATGGGTATTCACTAAGGTGATTTGGAAAGCAATGGTGTGTAAACATTCTTCATCTTTCACACCTTTGGCATACATTTTAAAGGGGTTTGACTCAACCTTTAATATACGCTGTCGTCTGTCACAAAAGGACCTCAATGACACGTTTAAGCCAGTTTCATAGTCATTAGGTTCAGAGATCACTCTGCAGGACACTGTGAACTGGAGAGCATTTGTGGACCACAGGGAACAGTGCGTGCCAACAGTGTTCTCTCATTAGGCCTCCAAACACTCAGCAAAAAGGACTCAAATGTGCTTTGTGTGGAATGTGATTAAACATTTCTTATTCTCCTTTTTTAATTTAATTTTGCGTTATTTTACAAAAAATTATAATGCACTGCCTTGTTTCTATGTATCTATATGTGTGCAAGAGATATTAAATTGCAGACAAAGATTTTAAAAATTCACCTTAAATAAAGAAAACATATTTGAAATGCAAGGATCTAATAAAGTTTTTCGATGCCAACATGAAAAGGTTTCAAAGTTAATAAAAAAAACTTTCAATATTACGATCTTAGGCCAGTTATGTAGTTTAATTTTAAAATATTTGTTTCAGCCTGCACTTTGTTAAGTATTTTCTTTAGTTTTTTTTAAAGTGTAGAGAGCTTTTTTTAAACCCACAACAGCTGTGGATGATGTCGAACATTTTTCTTTTACTTCTTTTAAATTGGCTTATAACATTGTAAAAACCTTCAAAACAGGGGCACAAAAAGCAAGATGTTAAATAATTACTCTTTGTAATATTTACTTTAAATCTGATGTGGTGATTTCCCCGTTGTATAATTTTGATGGAGAAAATGTGTCTTAGACAAAATGCAACACAAGAATCGTTTTCAGCTTTAGAGTAGTTTGGGCAAAACATTTCTTGACACCCTTCTGCAGTTCTTTCTTCATAGTAATTAGAACAAACCAAACTTATAACTTAAACCTTTTTGTCTAATTTTATTTGTTTCTCCGGTTTTCAGGAAGTTTCGGCGGTAGAAATATAATATTACATAAATAAATATTTAAGCAAAGTATAAAAATCTTTTGAATTTACTTTAAGTGTAATTCATTTATTTTACCTTGTGAGTTTCATCTTTAGTCAGAAAGCCTTAGCAATAATAAAGAGGTAAAGGCAACAAAAAGTTCTGACTAGTTCACTTCTTTGGTCCGAACGTAGGTTTTACCAAACACTTTTTTGTTTCTATTAGTCATGAATTTTTGATTTTGTTTTATTAATTTTTTTGTATCTCTTTGCCAAATTGAAGTCATTTGCTTGATTTTAGACTTAAAAACAAAGACAGGCCAGAACCTATTTAAATGTTCAGAGTTGGTTTTTTGACAATAATACATGAAAGATAAATATTTTTCAGTCTTTATTCCAACATATTGTGATGATTATTTCTGATGATTATGATATAAGCGTGGTTAAAAAAGGTAATTTT
Source organism: Orestias chungarensis (assembly GCA_032876305.1). Classification (NCBI taxonomy): domain Eukaryota; kingdom Metazoa; phylum Chordata; class Actinopteri; order Cyprinodontiformes; family Cyprinodontidae; genus Orestias; species Orestias chungarensis. Next base: position 3,455,265 of record JAVLVB010000558.1, on the reverse strand, counting down.
TTCGGCTTGTTTGTTGTTTTTATGTTTTAACGTTTAAAGTACATTGAATTGCCTTGTTGCTGAAATGTGCAAAAGAAATAGATTTGCCTTGCCTCGCTTCGCTTCGCCTAAACTGCATATTTAACCTGCATTTGCACATATTATAACATTTAAAAGGCCATTTTTGACAGGAGAGCTCTTACCTACTTCTGAGAGCTACTACGTTCTGCTAGAGTCCATGTAACTCCACATCACAATGACAGGAAAAACATACCCACCACTACCAAAAAAAAAACAACTGAATGTCCTATTCAAGCTGCTGCTCAGCACCATTTTAAAAAATTGCTCAATTTTTCTCCTGTCCCTCTGACATACTATTACATATTGTTTCTTTGAGAAAGCATTTTGTATTATTTCCATGAGAAATGTACAAGTTTAAATGGGTGGAAAAAAAACCTAACAGAGGATGTAAGGTGTGGAAAAAACATTTGGGCGTAAGATGTGAAGGCAAAAAAGCGAGTGAAAGGCTGTAATTATTTGAAATAGTCTGCTAATGTGTATTATCATGTCATTAAATGTAAATGAGATGGAGCTAAAAAACCAAATGTAGAAGAGTTGCTATGCAAAGAGAAAAATAGAAGGAAAACATACATGTAAATGTATAATATATGTATATATATATATATATATATATATATATATATATATATATATATATATATATATATATATATATATATATATATATA
>JAVLVB010000558.1:3401728-3454437 GCA_032876305.1 Orestias chungarensis | reverse complement strand
TGTGTACTCGTGCATTCGCTCTCAGACATGAGTGAGCATCCTTCCACTCCAGCTGCTTAATAAGCCTGTCTGCACAAACAGCTTCTTGGTGCCCACAACACCCCCAATCCATTTATCAGAAGCATTAAGGCTGAATATTAATAGCCTAGCCTAAGACGCATGCCATTAAGCCTGGCTGGCCATTCCTCTCTGTCCTCTTCTCGCCGTTGTACAATTCATGTAAAGCGATGGGGAGAGGACAATGAATTGTGGGTAAAACAGGGCACACAAAAGAACAAGAGAGATACAGGAAGTGAATGAGACAAATTGGGAGTTTGGCTGGTGGATATTTTTCAACAGCAAAAGACAAATTTGAGTAGGAACATGTCATGTAGATAACATAGACAAAAAAGAAACATCTAAAAATGAAGTCCCTTCTTTTGCATCATTAGTAACGCATTCCTGACAAACCTTTTGGCCTTACTTAAATAAAAGAAAAAAGAAAAATGTTTGTAATAGTTTCTTCATCTCTATTTCTTTTGAGAGAATAAGAAGTGAGGAAAGCACTGATTATGGCCCTAAGTGCTGTGCTGTTGCAGCCTAAGCAAAGTGAGCTGTTAACGGATATATTTTGGGCAGTATAGCTGGAGGAGAGCTTTTGATATGCAGAGGAGCTGACCTCTGGACTGCCACTTTAATTGGGTTTTTAATTTTCCAGGCCATCTGACAGTATCAAACATGAACCCTGAGCTTTGGCCTCACTGATTGGAGGCCCCATGACAAGAGGAGGCTGACATTCCCTTTGCTTTTCATGGAAGGGAGGACAGCAGAAAGAAAGAGCAAAAGGACTGAGAGGGGAAAAATAAAAGCATGCGTACCAAGAGAAGATTGGAATGGAAATGTGCCTTAATAGCGAGGAGCTGAGTGTACTATTGTGCAGAGGGTAGATTGAGGCATGGCAGTGATGGGATACCACCCTCAGAGAAAGAGAGGAAAAGTGCAGGCTTTTGAAATATAGGCTGTCACTTCTGACTAACAACAGCAAACTTAAAGACCAAAACCAGACTTCAGCAATTTAACAGGATCACCAATTCTATACAGTATTGCAGGGTTTTCAAACTTCAGGGTTTGCTCAAATCTGTTTTAAGGATAAGGTCAAAGGTCCCAACAAAAATTTGCAATGAGAAAAATATTATTTAAAGGCTTTTTCTTTAGCTTACTACCAAACAAAGATGAATTGTGTGATTATGGAGGCTTGTGAAACTTATTTGTGGTCATTTCTGACGGTAAAGTGTAACACGCACTGTATTTTTGAGGAAATCATACGCTTGATTAGCTTAAGTCCTTTTTTATGAGTCAAAATAGAGGCATTTTTATTACTTATTAGAAAAACAAAAATAAACAAACTGGAATTAAATTGCCAAAAAATATTTTAAAATCAAACAACTTATTGAGAAAAGTTGCATATCCTGTCTTTAATTAGCTGCTAAAAAAGACTTTTTTGGGAGAAACAAAAGGCAGTTTGTTGCCGTCTCCATGAGCTTTTTGAAAGGACGGTGAGTGGTTACAATACCCACATTGGCTCCCTTGTATTGGGTCAGTCATAGATGCTGTGATGACATACAGTTTGCCTCCAACTTTTGATTGAGAAATAGCCAGATGGAGCTCAATGGCAGCTCGTCTTTGTGGGTCTATGAAAATGTTTTGTGAAATAGGGTATAACAACACACTATGCTATGTCCAGGTCAATCCGATACTACTGTTGGTTGGGTCTGGATTGATAGTCCCAGATCAAATATGTAGGGTGCTTACTTTAATACATACTTTGACACTTACATTGATGGGAAAATAATGTTTTACACACTAACTAACTAAACCAATAAATAGATAAATGAATAAGATGTTATTTCCATACTGGCATATTGTTTGGTCCAATCAGGGTTTTGAGCCTTTGAACTTCTTAACTGCTCCATCTTCTCAGCTGCATAAATAATGTTACCCTACCAAAGAAGTAAGGTTTATTTAACTTAAGTAGTCAGTATGTTTATTTTTCAGTTCTGCTAAAAACAGACAAGAATCACAAGTGCGATCGCTTTGTGTTGTGGTGCAGAAATGATTAAAAATTTTTTTTTATATATTTATCTGCTGTTGAAAAACATCACATCTCTTCTGGAAACATTACATTGTGGAGCACATTCTGAAAATCTTAACACGGCCCATCAACACACCAAACACTACAATTATCACCTGCGCTAGTCCATCTGGCTTACCATTATGTATCACACAGACAAGTGTGTGTCTTGTGGTTTTTTGGGAAAGGGGTTCTCACTGGTGCCTGTTTGTTCAATCTGCAAGACCACACAAAGAGTTTCAGCCTTCTAATCTCCTAACCAAACAAGACAGCAATTACCCAGGCAGATAACTAGGGGACATTTTCATCCGCAGTGACAGTCCTGGTGCAGGAGTCCGCCCGCTGTAGACACAAGAAGGAAGATAGACAGAAGCACAGAGATGGAGACTGTTGTCCTGTTTGAAGAAAGGAGAGGTTCATCTGAGAGTCAAAGCACACTGCAGTGACACATGCTGTACTTGTTAATGGACATTTATCTCAAGGTACAGCGGAGAACTGACTAAAACTCTTCTACAATCACATCACTGCTACAAAAATAAATGTCTTTTTCTTGTCTTTTATATAATACACTTGTGCAGAGTAGCACATAACGTTGATGGGGAATAAATAAATAAAAAAATTGTCAGAAAGTTTGGAAAAAAATATCTAGCCTGTCTGGCATATATGTATTAAACCCTTATGTACATGTGTGTGGTTTTGTGAAGGCCTTGGATGATTGTTAAATAAGACTGTCCAATCTGTCATTTGAAAACGGAAAGGCTTTGGGACAAACGCAAAACTACCAAAACTTGACCATCCATCTGAACTGACAGGTTAGGTAAGGAGGGTATTTATCATTAAGGCAGTCACAAAGACCATTTTAACCCTGGAGGAGCTGCAAAGATCCACAGTTCAGACAAATCAAATTGTTTTTAGCTCCATTGAACTAATCCTTTTATGGGAGCGGCAATAAAAAAATAACTGTTGTTGAAAGAAAGCCAGGGGAAATCTTGTTTAAAGTCTGTCCCACTTTAGGACAGATATATTCTACCCCGCTTCTGGAGAGCTTTTAAATGCAGTTCTACTCCAATGCACATGAAACAAATAGCCGAATTACCTCAGCATGTTGCATGTTCTGCAGAAGGGCTGCTAATGAGCCATGTATTTGATTCAAATGTGTTGGACAGGAATGCATTTAAAAGTTTCAGGACAGTTCCTCTTGAAGACTGAAGTCCAAAGTCGTCCCTGCTTAAGGGAAGACGGCTCACATGTCTTCTCATCAGATGAGACCAAAATGTCACTTTTTTTAAACTGCAGTGTATGGTTTCCTGGAAGCCTTTACATAAAATTTACTGAAACATCTGAGAAGTTACAGAACTGTTGCTACTATATTCATTATTTTCTGTTTCCCAATTATTTTTTGTAACTCATCAAACTACTTTACAGATTTTAACTGTTATGTTTCAATTTGCAGGAAAGTTCACTGAAAATGAATACTTTTCCAAGGCACTGTATTTAGATAGCAGAAATGAAACTCTTCTGGACCAGTTTCCCTAACTCATCCTAAATACCACTGTAAAACTCAACCTCTTATGGTTGATAGAAAATGACTCATGTCCTTGGTAAGAGTGAGAATGTGAATGAAAGTGCTGTAAAGGGTCATCATTCCGAATTAAGTCAGTTCCATGACATGCATTAGACAAATGTAGCTATTTTTCACAAGTAGTGGAATACATTACAGTTGGGATGGAGAGTAATGTACTTTTCCTGGCGCCACAGATATTCTTCAACCTTTATTCATTAAAAAGTCAGAACTTTTCCACCTTTTTCTTAAAGTTCATGTTCTCATTGAGGCTAAATTACTCCGTCCTGAGATACCCATAAAAATCCAGCATTGACAAAACCCTTTTAACGTGTCATAAAATGCAGAGCTGATATATATTTGGTGCACGTGAGGTGCATGGCCGCTAACCCGTTAGAATGCGACGCCAAATCATGCACTGCAAACACACGCGTACCCATAGCCTCATAAACTTGTCCTCAAACACACACGTATCCATGAGAGGAAATCTCATTAGAGCTTTTGTTAATTGCAGCAGACAAATGCTAATGGTTCAGGCAACAAAGCAGCTGTGTGTATGAAAAATGAGAATCCACAAAGTAATTATTACATCCAATATTAATTTAATTATACCGTTTTATGTGATACAGTAATTTAGGAAGGGTAGGGGGAGTTGGGGGTTCTAATCACACACACTCTTGAAATAAATTAGGAGTTACAGAGGCACAGGGGAGCTGAGGATTTCTCCAAAGACTCACTATGGGGGAAATAGCATCATTATCCATCAGAGAACTGGGAATTTCACATTAAAATTAAAACACTCCAGTTGCTCGCTCATCAAATGTGAGACCAGACAAAAGCGAGTGGGATGTGTTTTTTGACATTCTATGTCTGGAAAAGACACAGTCTTTATTTTAGTTTTAGTTTTTTTTCCTGGTGGCCGGGCTTTGGCTGATGACAGAACTTGTGAGAAGGTGGTGAGACTTTGTCTGAATAAAAGTATGAATATTAATCATCTCGCCTGGGCCCAGTTGTTTTACTCCTTGCCTCAGCCCTGTGAGCCCGCAAATATAATTGTGGTTGTTTTTTATACAATCAGTAGACTCTGTGCTTTTACAGACATTCGACAAGGAGGCTTTTGTTTTAATCTTTTGATTTCAGAGTCAGGTTCTTTTTTTATCTGCTATGCTGTACACAAAAGCAAGTTTGATTGGCGGGGAGTCTGCATGCTCTCTCTCTGTCATGTAAATTGTTATTGTCTTTACCTCAGATTGCTGGAGAAGTTTGTCAGATGAAAGAATTCAAACAACACTACCCTTTCTTCTAAGGATTTTTGTCTTAAGAACACAAGCACTGGCGAGTTATAATTCAAACAAACACACCTCAACCCCTCCGGTGGTGCAAGGCTGTATGTCTGCATGAGCAAATTCGACAGATGTATGTTAACAGTCTCTGCCGTTATCTCTTTTCGTGCATGTCTCACTCCCCTCAGCGCTCTAATTTTTTTTTTATATATAAACTCACACTTTTTAATAAAGTAGAACATCTCGCCTTTGGACGTCACACAGACGGACAGCTGTGCCGGTGGTCGAGGTGAAAATCAACCCCAAGACATGTCAAAAACTGAGATTTCCAGTCCTAAAATTAGAAAAGAAACCTGAGTGTCTATGAAGGGTGGAAAGGAGGGGGTGAAATAAAGTGTCAGAAAAGCATGTCCACCCCTGGCATGTTACAGTAAATCAGGTCCCTGAATGGCTAAGGGTTGCACCTCAGGAAGTAGCTTCCTGAAGTCAAAAGTGCAAAGGTATTTATATAATAACACTGTTTCATTCCAACATCCCGCTGTAAGGGAGTAATGGGGCCTCTGGCAGCGGCGCCTTTAATGTTCTAATGGCAGAATTAAAAGCAGAGGGTAAAAATGAGCGGATGTAAATTACCAATCACCTTGCAATCACAACCTTGTATGCACACCCGCATCCTCAAACAGGAAGACGGTGTGCCAGCTTGCCCTCACTCTTCAAGCCATTAGGGAATTAGCAAACTTTAAAAAGTTGGCCACAATTATTTATTTATTTTTTTGTTGCTGTTCGGTACACCAGCAATGCTAGAGAAAACTTTTTAGCCTGACAGGCAATGGATGCTAGTATAGGGGTCCAGATTTTTTATTTTAAAATGTAATACACGAGCAAGCGCATGAGTTGCTAAAGTGTTTTCATTTACACATTAAATATATGTCCTTACTTTTAAATTCAAAATGGCCAAATTTTTTAGCTTTTAAAAAATGACTCCACCTCATTATAGGAGACATTATTACTGTACATACTGTACACCACAGCAACATTTTCCAATGTTCTAATAAAAGTTGACAATGTGCATTGAGAAAAGCCGTTGCTAACATGCACATGTTTCCCATTGGCTGGATTGCCCAATTTCTGTTCTTCAGCCTTTTTAACCATCTTGATTGATCCTTATCGTAGCAGGAAGCCTATAATACTCCACTGAAGATTTAGTCTAATTTGCATTAAAACTCTATATAAACAGATTTAAAGATGATGACAAGGTTTTAGTAATCTTTGTAAAAGATTTAATATTTTTTCTACTGCCAATTAGCAACATATGGCACCATAAAAGGGAACATTTAAGAAAATATTGAATAAACAGTATATGTCGCACACTATTGCCAGGGCTGACTGCCAGGTGACCACCACTCTGCTTCTCAAATTATTGAATACTCTGCCCTCTTAATACAGAGGAGTCTAGAGTATGATTGACATGACTGAAAAGCTAATTTACTGTTATTTAAAACTTAAAAAAAACAAATGAAATAAAAAGTATAACAACAATTTAAATGCTTGCGAAGAGCTCGATTGCCCACTTCCTCGTCTCCTGCTTACCTTTTTAGGTGTAGACTATAGCTCCTCATTTAAAACAAGAAGTTTATAATAATTTTTGCACTATTAAAAATGTATAATAGTTTTAGTGAAACATTATATTAAGCACAGCAGTAGATAAAGTAAAGAAATAAAACATTTTAGAACTTTCTATCACATGTACCAGAGATTACTGCCTGGCAATCGGCTCGTTTGTTGAGTCGACACAGTCTGCCCTCTAGTTTAGCGATGGGTTATAGCTCCACCTCAGTAATAGCCTAAAATCCTCCAAACAGCATTGGAAGTTTATTCTAATGCCCATTAATGCTCAAAACTCCACATTAAGATGGAAAACCTGAGTTTTACAGGAGTGTGCACTCTAGATGTCAGCTAAACTGCCTATCTTGCTTGTCTTCATCTGCTGACTATTGGTCCTCTTCAACAATAAGTAGTCTGTAATCATTAGAGCACCATCACATGTTTATTATAGTCTTACTTGAAAACTGTAAAATATTTCTGTTAGGCCTGAGTGCCTGATGTAAGATAGCCAAAGTACAGTAATCTAAAAATCTAAAATGATTGAAAAAAAACATTGTTTTGTACAAGTAAGGTTTATTTTTCAGTTTATAAAGCCATTCCATCATTTGCTTGTGATTTTTTTTCTTTTTCTAAATTATTTATAATGTAAAACTTCAGGGAGCCTATGCTGGTGAAATACTTAGAATATTAGGTGGAAATGTTATTGTAATTAATAGAAATCCCACACATGGATTTTGCCATCCTTTTACTATAGAGTTTTAATGTTCCCTTCTGGGATGGGAAATCAACTCAAACAAATGGGATCAAACTCAGTTCACGTGTTACAGGTGGTTAAGACATGGCTACAGCTCAAATGATTTCCCTCTGGGGAAACACTAACCTCTGAGTATTTCTACTAACAATGGCCCTGGCACACTGCCCACGGGGGTGCCAAGCAGCCATGTGTGTGTGTTTACAGTTAGGGTTTTAATGGAGCTTTAGGAAACAGAAAAGCAGTGTTCAGATGTACTACAAAGTTATCCTAATTTTATTTATTTTTTAGATTTTCTTTTTACAAGAATCCCACTGCAGCAGTGGATGTCAATTTTTCAAAACTTATCTGTACTCCCCAATGATTCCTTCAAGACGGATGTTGCGCCATTATTCGCCAACCTAAGTAGAAATAAATTGATGGATTATCATTTAAGTTTATTCAATGGCTCAAACCATACGGAAGGAGAAAAGAACAGTCCTTGCCATTTAGGATAATGGTTAAAAATGTGTATGAGTGTTTAATGTCCCCGCAGTGTTTGCTCTGCGGGGGTCTCCCGGGGAGAGGAAGATGGCTGTTCTGGGTCACTGGGGTGGGGGACGGCAATAGCTTAGTCGATTAGCCAAACTCTTTTTAACCACATCAAACTCAACTAGCAGGCAGGCAGACAGCAAGGTTTAGGCAGATTCAGGCTTTTTGTTGTCCTATTATTCCGCTCAATGATTGGGATAATAGGCAATCATTTCTCTCGTACCCTTTACACCCCCCAACTTTTTCCTGTCTCGTTTCTCCTTTAAATACCCTAGTGGTCCACTTGCTATTTCAAAATGTACATCTTTTCTTTTAGAGACAAGGTCATTTATTGATTTAGAGCACTCTCTTTTCATTTTCTGGGTGAGCCTGTACTACGTTTTAATCAATGGATGGATTTAAAACATTTCTTTTAATTTGCTATACTGTTAAATCCATGGACATGCTGTTGATGTGTGACTTGATTTACTGGCAACAACAAGACAATGATGGTAGGAGTTTTTTATGGTTTACTTCCAAAAAATATTCCTCATCCACAAATTAAAACAAATAATCAAGGCGGCCCTTTTTTCCTCAGCAACAGATGTACAGTGAAACCTAAACCAACACAAAAATGTCTTTATGTAAAAATGTTTTCATCCTACTCACTGAAAAAATCCTCTATACTATACACAAAGATCTATATAAATCCCAACCCACTGTTTAGGACCAATCAAAAGGGCCTCCAAGCATTTTTACTGTAAACAGCAATATGTTAATGCTCCACTAATGATATTAGTAAAGAGAACACACTCAAACAATCTCTGACACAGATCTTTGGTCCAGACTGCATGTGTTTAAGAGATTTAATACCAAGGTACTTTAAGTGCCTCCCATCCACCACCTGTCCCACCACCCCCCTGCGATGCATGGTTTTCTGTTTGTAGAGGTATAAAGCCAAATAAGGAGATTTAAGGAGATAAAAGTAAAGAGTATCTAAATCTGTTAAGACAATTACTGAAATGCACACTGTGAGAAGATTGGATTCATAAAGTGCCTGGCGGTACAGTTAATTATAGTTTATGTTGTACTTGTTTGATTATTTCCTATTTAGATAATAGAAAATCTAGAAATTTCTAAATCTTTGTTTTAATAATGAAAAGCAATTTCTTAAAATTAATAATAAACTTTATTGGTGAAAGTTAAAAAATAATTTTTATTTTTTTTTTAGCCATCAGAATCAGTTTAGTTAAGTTGACAATAAGCTGTTTTAAATTAAAGCTAAATAAAAGGATTTGTATTTTAATTTAATAATATGAAATTTAATTATGCGAAATTCTGATTGGCATAAATGATATACACCTACTAGAACAGGGAAACTTCCAAGGAAAATAAAAACATTATTTTCAAAGGAACATTATTATAAGACCCAATGTGTTGCAGTTACTTAAACTGGGACCTTTGAAAAATAAAAAGCAGACTTTGATTTATTCTATGCTACTCAATCCAATAAAGACTCCAAACCAGACCATTCTTGACAAAGTATTCAATCCAAGATGTCCTGGCATATAGCATGTAAACAAAAGAGGAGGGAATCAGTCAAGGAACTGCTGCACAATTTTGTGACATTAACAGTGTACCACATAAAAAAAATGCTTTTTTGAGATCTGCAGAAACATTCTACTGCTTTTGGGGAACATGAATAGGCATGCAGTGAACTATGCCCTATTCCAAATAATAAGTAATAGAACAGCTAAAATGTAAAATAAATAAATAAATAATGATATTTAAAGCAATAACCCCATGAGCCCACTTGAAAAAAGATGGTTATAGGATATTGTTATGCAGACCAATATGCTTAGAAAAGTCCATAAACGGATGTAGTTACAGTAACAACTGAACAAAATGCTCTATAATATTATTTCAGTTTTTATTGTGCTTGTTTTTTTCTTACTACTATGATAGTTTTTGTTGAAAATAATCATTGCTTGATGTTCCTAAAAGGTCAGGAAAACAATTGAGGCTAACTAGATACAGACATTTTTATGGTTAGAGGAAACCTTTATTTGACCCCAGGAGGGCTTTTTGGGCTTCATAGATAGATGTCCTTATCTTTTCCTGCAGTGTTCCCACAGCTAGCTGACAGAACTGGAAAATGTCAATCACCACTGACATGCAATGTCTTACTTGACCAGGATATAAGCCAGCACCAGACACATTCTTCCAAATGACAAATGTCTGCAGCAGGATAGCTGTGGAGGATCTGTTCAGGTCCATCCTGAGGTGTGTCTGTAACTCACTTGAAAGTCATAAAATGATGCTTTGAGAGTTAATTTAATCAAATGATTATTTTATATTATGTAAGCATAATTTCTTTCAGGTCTCATGTGATAATTTAGTTTCAAAAGCTAGTAGTCTAGCTTTTCAACATGTCTGGACTATAGCGACTTTCCCTCTCTCTTCCTGGCTGCCACCATTTGTAACCAGCCATAATGATACACGTTGTAAAACATGATTAAGCTCTGCCTTGAGAAACTAAAAGTGACCCACTAGAAGGTAATTGGCTATTCTCCATCTGGATTTGAGCAAAGGTGTGGGAAACAAGCTTACTTATAACAATTTGCACTGCTACCTTAGGACTTATACTGACAGTTTATTTGAAATGAGGATCGTTTTAATTCTGTGTGTTTATTGATCACCACAGGTAAAAAAATTTGTGCCTCAAAAACAGCTTCGTTTTTCAGTGCTTTTGTTTTGTTCCGTTTTCCATTCTTACAGAAGTGTATTTTGGCTGTTTTATGTCTTTCTACAGCTAAAAGAAAACCTAGTATGAACATCAAATCCAAATGAAATAATCATCCCGTGAGTAGTATTAAACCAGGATCTCTCTTTTTTGTATTATTAAGATGTCAGACATGAAAATTATTTATTACTTTCTCGTGATTGGACAATGCTTAAGTCAAAAACTGCATAAAATTGGCTGAGTTTGTTTGAAATTGTAAATTAAGAAATGCCATTACTGTATTTTAGTCTGCCATGGATCAAACACAGAAATGAAGTATGTAAGGTAAGTTTCTTTTCAGCACTTATTGAACTGACGTAAAATGGGTTAAACTGGACTGGAGTATGTGGTTTTGGTGCTGCCTGGGACCGGTTCATAGAACAGGCAAAGGAGGCAAAGGTAGACAGATTCATTGGTTTAAAGGAGTATCAGATTGTTGATAACTAGGATGAGCTGGAATGTATGTATAATTAGACTAAAATGAAATATCTCACGAAATACCTTGGGATGAAAAATTTTGTGAATTTGTGCTATATAAATAGAACACAATTGAATAGGTAGTTTTAAGCCTAGAACTTAGAAAGAAATCCAAAATTGCCAAGGTTAGGTGTTAAGGTCAGGAAGTTAGACATAGTACTTATTAAGTAGATGGATATCTACTCTCACTCAAATGATGACAAAAATCTATTGCTGTCTGCCTGCCAGAGAGCTGTATTTAATGGCAACTTATGGGTGTATGGCAAGAGTTTGATGTTCCTGCAGGGCAGCAGCATGCAGATGAATCGGATGAGTTTTATTCCAGATGTTGAGAGCAGGTGAGAAAAACTAAGCAGGCAAATGGACCAGATTCATAACAGAATCAAATAAAACAGAATAGAACCCACTATAATGAACTCAATTCGGGCTAAACAGGACTGTATGAAATCTTTAAGAATAAAAATTATTTGTATTAGATTATTTATACTGGTTACCTGTCCAGGGTATACCCCCGCCTCTCGCCCATTGTAAGCTGGAGATGGGTTTCAGCAGACCCCCGCGACCCCACAAGGATAAGTGGATGGATGGATGGATGGATGGATGGATGGATGGATGGATGGATGGATGGATGGATGGATGGATGGATGGATGGATGGATGGATGATTTATATTAGGATTGAAACAAAATATTTCTGTTTAAGTTCCTTATAATACGTGACGTCAAGTGATCTATTTGAATTGGGGTTAGGTGTTTTCTTCTAGCCTGGGGTCTTTATTGTTCTATTTTTTCTAACTCTCTACATTAAGCATCCCTATTGTTTGATTAGCTTTTTCCATTCCAAGGATTCAGGTACTCTTTTAAACTTTATTGGAAAATCAAATCATTGCGATCACTGCATGCAATCTTCATTTAGTCTGGTTGGCGGTCTTTCTTTTTCTGGTCTTTTGTTGCCATGGTGAGCCAAGCCATTGTTGTGACAAGGAGCTGTACAGCACTGGCAGATCTTCTTATAATTCATTATGGGATAGCCACAAATAAGCAGAACCCACAATAATAAAATAACTATAATGAATAAAATTAGGCAATAAAGGTCTGTCAATCAATATCTACTACAAGGTTTCTATTTAGTTCGTTGGATTTAACAACAAGGACTTATTTTCCCTTTTAAGTAGTGTTCAAGCTTTATAACCAAACATAGTGTTTTATTCATGGCTATTTTTAACTTCACTCAAAATGGCTCTTCATCTATGCAGTAGGTTTAATACGTTAGGTAAGCCATCTTCTTTCCTTCCTGTTCTCATTAAGATTGAAGGTTAGAAACCTAGGAGCTGCTAGGCCTAGAAAATTACATATTCTCTGTTCAATAAGTGCTTAAGGTTTGTAATCGGTCTGAGCATAAAACTGTGGTCCACAAGTGAAGTAAAAGCTTCTGAAAATCTGGTGTGCATTCGCATCTGTGTGAGAAGCAGAGGGAACAGAGACGAGGATAGTTGGATAGAGAAAATCTCCTCACTATCAGCTCTGGCTCCCATGTATTTATATGAGATATATTTATTCAATTTCAAAACTCGGGGGATGGCGAATGATAATCCGTTAAATGTCTTCTCAAACGTTCCCCAGTAGTGGCACCTTATTAAAATATGTAGATTAATTTGTGACTGGTTCTGCATATGATTAGAGCAGGAGGACTTGGTGTTTGAGATTGAGCTCATATTTGTAATCTTCTAAATTGAACAGCGAGTGAGAGCTTGTCAATTACATGGGATGAGATGACGACGGAGTGCAAGATTCATCTTCATCTCCTTGTTTTATGCTTGAGTGGCCACAAAGTTATCATTCACAGGGCTTTGGATAATTGGCAGCAGTTTGTCGAGCACCTCAAGTTTCAGGATGAATTTGTGTTCTTCAACTAGATTGCAGCTCAATGCACTTTGGGAAAGTGTAGCCAGACTTTGTCAATTACAGTGTGTTCAAAAACATCAAGTCCCTGTAGATTAAAGAAAGATATTAAGAGAAGTGTAAGATGTGTAAAATGAGACCTTATGGAATGTAATGATATTTATGTCATTTTAGTTTTGAACCCCCAATAACTGCTCTCTTTCAAGTACCTTGAAAATGTAAATGCTGGATTCTTGCTGTAAACCAAGACAGTGTTATAAGAAAAAAACCTGATGTGTTAATCCATCTTTAAAAATGAATGTATGTGGGATTCTTAAGTTTCATGGTCAAATGAATAATTTGCAAGTCTGACTGAAACATATATTTCAGATGCACTTTTATAAATTAGGTTGGGGAATTAATCTGTAATACATGTGTATTAAACTGTAAGGACATGTAAAAAATGTTTTGCTTACAAATGATAATGTTCTTTTGTCCTATTTAAATTTTTGAAATATATTATAAACCCCAATTGGTACATTGCTTCTTCTATAGATTTATTAGGTGCCCTCCATTACATGTATCATAATACCTTTGTTTTCTGCTGTTGTCTACATTGGCAGCTGCTTGGTCTTTGCCAACCTTTGACCGAGCTGAATGGGACAAAAAACAATGATCTGACAATGAGGTTCCTGGACAGAATTCCCTTTGTCGTCAAACACAATAAGACAATTTAAGTTAATTAAATCCAAGCAAATGAGCTGTAACTGAGCCCCACATTTGACTTAAATCAAATTAGCTAGGCCTTTAGACAATAACCAGGCTGCATGTCGGTAGTATGGAGAGATTGTGTAGGTCTCTGGAATGAGTTTGAATTGATCCGCCTAGAGGAAATCATTTTCATCCTAAGCTTCAATCAATGTAAACAGTAGGACAATACAACATTAATAAACATGGCATTGTATTAGTGGTCTAATTATGTGTATTTGAAGCTGTTTTAATATATATTCTCCCTCAGACTATAGGGTTACTGTGCTATAAGAAAATTTCTCAAAGGTGGTCAAAGTTAAGAGGTTGTTCTTTGCATCAGATATAGCAATTGGGCTCTCATAGTCTTTGACCAGACCTCAGGTAAGACCCCCCCAGGCTCAGCCGAGACATGGTTGAAACTCACACTAACACATATGCCCGCCCACACAGAGCAGTCTTGACAGTGTCTTGTTTTACCCCCACTCAGCACTTTTCAACCCCTCCGGCAGGATTTTGCAATGTCACTTTTCATCAACTTGGACGCTCAAAAGTTTCAACAGAAAATGAAATAACTAATAAAATTAATTATAATTATAATAAAATTTATTTAGTGTTAAGTTTATTGTTCATTCTCTGTTTAGGTATATCTGCAGCAGAGTTGACCTCAGCTGGGGATGCAGGTGGATTGGAGAGATAATCCTGTGGTGTGGCAAACCAGACCGCAACACAGGATTAAAGGCTCTGTCTGACACTCTGTGCTGCAACCAGCTAAAGGTAAAGTGATTTTATAGGTGAGTGAGCTGAGGTCATTACCTATTTAAACTGCTGCAGTCATGTTTAGGACATAAAAATCATGTCATAGTAAAAGATACCATCCTAATGCCATCATGACCTTTATGATGCCCTTTCTAGTTATGAAAATTTTAACTTATTAAATTAGAAGAATGTTCCTACTAAATTTTGTGTGACAAAAAAGTGAATAGACATGCTAGTATTACCCTCACACTATGTCCACATTAAAACTTCTTCAGAAGGAGAAAAATATGAAATTTTAAACTAACCAATAGAGTTTCCTTTAAAATTAAATGTAAGATTGGATTTGGACAGGCACTGGCAAATACCTAATCCTGACCCACTTGGATTTGTACCGAGGACAAAAAAAAAACTGTAACAGGACATTCCTGGTTACGTTTTTATTTTATTTAAGTAATTAATTGATCACTGGGTGTTTCCTTAATTGTGCTTACCTTCATGATATACAGTAAAATTGTATGTATTCGATTAAACTTGAAACATTTAAACTAGATACTTTATTAGATGCTCTCATTTCAAATTGTCATATATTTTAAGATAAACGTTTATGCTTTAGCAAAATGTAAACTTAAAAACATTATGAAGAACACTTTCAACATTTTGACCAGTTGATCAAAACGACACGGGTGTGCATATTAGTCAAAGAATCCAAATTCTGTAGAAATGTGGACTACAAAATAGATTAGACAATATTATATATTATTCAGACAAAACTTTCAGACAAAGTTTTTAGGTGAAGGTCTGTTAAGTAGCATCGTAATGAAACATTAATCAGCAGCCCTCCCAAACTCGAAACAGTCACTCTCAGCAGCAGCCACACGTTTACAGACAGGAGCAATAATGGCATGCTCGAAATTTGCTCCAAAAAGAAAAACCGGACGGCAAAAACCGCCAGTTCCAACCAGAGTGGACAGAAATGTTTGCATTCTTTCTACAATCCTTACAATGTTCGGCTCCACATACATATGTGAATCTGCGTTCTCATATATTAACATAATTAAAAATCAGTACCGGAGTCGCCTAACCAACGACCACATGCATCAGTGTGTCTCCCTGGCAATTACACCATTTAAGCCCAAGGTTTGAAACATTGGCCAAAGAAACAAGAGGCCATTTCTCCCATTACAGGGGACATGTAAGAAATTTGAAATAGTTTGTTAAACAAAGCAGAAATGGGCTGCCTGAACGCTATTTTATTTATTTTTTTATCTTGAACAGGGTTATGTTTGGTTTTATTTAGTCATTTATTTTTAATATATGCCCAAATTAAAATTATATTTTTAGTTTAGGTAATATTTTTGTTTTTAACAAAAAGGAAATGTTATGTTATAAAATATCTTATAAATGTTATAAATATGTTATATTGTTATGATACATTATCATACACTGTCCCAATTAATGACCCCTTGAGTCACACAAAAAAAAAAAAGTGGCCCCTCATCATTTCTGTTTGAGTACCCATGCTTTAGACAAACCTTTTTGAAGTCCAGAACTATCTTTTAAAATGGCATTATTTCCACATTTATGACAAAAAAAACTAAATGGCCATTAACAAAACTGGGATGACATTTTTAGCTGAACAACTCAGAGGTGTTTTAAATCATAATATGAAATATATTTATTAGATTACATTTAAATATTTTTGTTTAGCACTAATGAAATAGCAGTTCTATCGGGAGGCCATATCAGTTGTGATTGTAATAAATTGCATGTGTTTCTGTGTGTGTCTCACAGTTGGGTGTGTGATAGGTTTCGAGCTGGAGCGACACGGCCTTTGTGGTCTTTCAGTCAGTCTCTACCTCTTGCTTGACTGCTCTGCTCAGCCAGGCAGAAAGCTGCTCCGTTGTCAGGTTGGAGTGCACTAATTAGGCTCCAGTTTAATTTGCCAGGATGCTCTGCTGCCCTTTAAATGGCCATTTCAAATTCAAAGTGATAGTAATTGTACCATGGCGTGCTGATCTTGTAATCGCTGGGATTTTTTTCCAATTTCACATTTTGTCTCAGTTTGTTTCTTCTTTGTAATTTTTTTTTTCTCCTGTACCCTTATGCACTGTATCCAGCTTTTTATCTATTGATTCTGAGTAAATGCAAACAGTAGAGCAAAATTAAATGTCAGTTACATAAATTTGCATACAAAGTCATAAAAAAGTAGAAAATTAATGACAGCTATTTTTGTGTCTGGTCTTTCAGCATAAATGCAATCGGCAGAAGTCACTTGGTCACAAATGAGCTAATCTGTCACGCTTGAAAAGCAATGGTCAAGTTTTAATGCTGCATTACAAAAGAACCAGCGTGCGCAAAGTTACAAAAAAAGACTTTAAAAAGTGTGGAATTGCTTGAAGAATGTATCCCGCGTAATTAACCTCATGTTAGACGTTTTATGTTTATTCACTTGGCTTTCATCCCAGTCGAAGTGAGCCAGATTAAACGAGTTGATGAGGAGACCTGCTGGAAATTTTAGAACGGTGGGAAGAAAACATCATTTTGATAGCCTCTTAGAGGCATAATTGGGGTTAATGAGTAGCAGTATGTTTGAGGAAATGACTACATTCATTGAAACATTGAGAAATTTTAGTGGTAGACATTGCTAGAAAAAAAAACAAGATTCCTGTGCTTCTAAATGCACCAACATGCATTACATCCAACATGAATGGATATAAATTTGGAAAAAAGCCAAAAGTACATTAGACCACCGCTTTCAAATCAAAATTAATTCACCAAAACAGAACTTTCGACGAAAGAATCAGTTTCGCTTCCTGAATGTTATTTCATTTGAGTGGTTAAGTTTCCTCTTGTTCAAAGTGGAAATACCCCTCCTGTTTGAAGCTATTTACTCTTGTCCTGGACTAGCTTTGCTTTGTCAGGTGAGGTTTTGTTTCTTCTTGAAAGGGATTCCTTGAAGTGACTTGGGTGTCAGGTTTGTGACGCTTCCTCTTTTCAATTGTCTCTGCACACACAGGAGTTGTGAAGATGGGTTGCTCCTCAGCCGTCACACTATTGATACTGTACGATGGCTGTCAAGGCACGAGGCCCTGCATCTAATCTGCACTGACAGACCATGCAGCGCATGAATGATAGCAGGAGTGACATCACAAATAAGAAAGAAATCAAATAAACTGAGTGAACATAAAACTGAATTAAAAGAGAAAAAGTTTTTGTTTTTCTTTATTCTTTATTTTTTTTCTTTTCATGCAAAATTTTATTTGCTAAAAAAAATGGCGACCTTTCTGATTAGTTCTAGGAGATGGTTGTTGGGATCGTGTCCTGGGCCGTTCATTGTAGATATTTTTTTTAGCGTACCGCAGGAGACACATGACCAGACATTTAATGCTGTAGAACAAAGATCTACGATAGACGTCTTCAAAGACACCTTGAGGACACTGATTCATCTGTCAGACAAGGAGCCTGTGGGCGTCTGACCACAATAGGTCACTCATAGATCTACATTACACACAAAAAACATGTAGCAAGGAAAAAAAAACACACGTGCCAACAAAATCCACTCAATTCAATCTCCGTGATGCTGTGAATGCAGTAAATGGATGTTGTGTGGCACCTTTGTCTGTAAGTGGGTTTAAATCCTTGTTAAGCGATTGCCCATAGATAAGAGATATCTTAAGAAATCAGTTGTCTCTGAGGTGATAAATGGGATTAGACATCAGGAAATCCACCTCAATATCTTTTTTTAATCTCTTATACAGTACAATACACAGTACAACAAAAAAAGACAGTAAAAGTGTTTAGGCTTCAGGTGTAACTAAATGTATGTATTGTTTTAAACAATATCAAACAATCTGATGTGATTATTACTATAGATTGCCAGTGCTTATCTCATGCGGTCATTGGGTGAGAGACAGGTACATTCTGGATAAATTGACAATCCATCTCAGTAAATGAATGATCAGATTAGTTAATATTAGAGATGTCTCAATCCACATTTTTTATCCTTTATACTGAACTGGAACATTTCCGTTAGAAAGTTTTAAACTCTCAGATATCAAACTCCACTTTGATCCACTTAGAACAACTGAAACGAGAAAAGAGACACTGTAAAATAAATAAATAAATAAATATTTATCCTTTTCTCACCGCCTGGAACTAAATCAGTCTTTTATTGAGGTTTTAGGTCAATTAGGAATAAAAAAGTTGCTTTTTTTATTGGTTTTTATAATAAAATGTAACTGTGCATTTAAACATTTTAAGAAAGCTCAATGTCTAAGTTGAATCAAGCTAAATTATCATTTGTTTCACATGTGGATGAATTTTAGGGCAAAATCAATAGGAACTCTGCAAGCATATTTGGTAGAGGATATTGAATCTTCTTAAGTCTGTTTGATCCGTATTGAAAGTTTACAAATGTCTGGAAGTGTCACATTCATCTCTTCAAACAGGTTTAATCTAAAGATTAAGCTGTTGTGTTTTTGGCAATCATTCAAATGTGCTTGTCTATGATCGGTTAGCCCACAATGGACAAAAACAAACTTGGAGAAGTGTCTCCATATTATGTTTGAACAATAAACATGATAGTGATGAATCCAATTACAATTAGAAATGTGTTTGTACATTATAGAGATATTTCTCAACCAGTGCATCCCAAATCAAAAGTGTATCATTGAACTTTGAATCAATTGAGTCTAATCTATTCACATGCCTCAAAGTGAGTAACAAGATCAAAATGGGGAACAAAAACCTATTCAGGTAGCAGTTAAACTTCATTTACCCCAAAAATTGTTTACCTGGCAACTAGTATAGGGCTCATAGTTTTTTTCAGTCATTCTAAAATCTGAGGTTTTTGGGTTTAATTATATATTTCTTAACATGCAGATAGTTAACATCTAAATTTAGACGGTTGTAGGCTACTAATCACCTCCACTTGCATCTGGTATAGTTTCAGTAACTGTCTCCTGAGAAAATGAAAATGTTTACCTCTTGCCTTTTTTACTCTTGGCCAGTGTGGGTCTTTTTTTCCCCTTTGTCCCACAGGAAAGACTCTTGAATTGTTCATTTGCCGAAATGGGAGAAGTTGAAGGTCGGGACATGAGTTTTTTCTGTCAGATTTGTAAAGATTATTCCCATCATGATCCTATTAGCCACGAGGAGAATGTGACTCCTTAAGATGGATTTATGGAAAAATAGTCATCCCCAAAAGAAAGAAAAAAAAAACACTGGTTAGTACATGAATCCACCCACCTTCTTTCACAGAACTTATTCCCTCTGCAAATTCAATTCAAGAGGCTACATTTGTGTTCTCAAGACCAGCAAGTCTGAAAGTCATAAGGCCACAAGTACCACTTTGCGTTCCCAGTAGGCTCTTTTTCATGAAACTTTAAGTCTGCTGATGCAGAGATAATTTGGCAAGGAATTAATCTGCCCAGCACCTCTTTGTAACCAGCCATAGCCCAGTCAGTGCAGAAGACACAACAAAGAAAAACTAATGGTAAATCTATCACGCATATCAACATAATATTCTGTTTTATATTTCCGCATTATTTGTTTTGGAATTGGATTTAACTTTTAGCAAACTAGACATCAAGGTCTCTTTAACATGTTCAGGGTGGGTTTGTTAATGAATAGATTAATTGTTGTGCACTCATCCTAATGAGTGAGGCTTACCTTCCGCTGTCCTTCCACAGTTTATTTTCCCCAGGTCAGATCCCCAGCTCAAGGACCCCATGGCTGGCGCCATATGTGAGCGGAGCAGGGGGTGGTGCACTGAAAGCCTGCTGGTCATGCCACTGAGCTCAGGTAGGTTCCCCGAGCCGGATCCCCCCCTACCGGGCACCCAGGGGAGAGGAGGTGTTAAAACCTGAAGGGCCTTTGCATAGTCCCCCTGAGCATGCAACCATCTGCTCCCCGCCCCCGCCCAGCTGGCCACCTTTGATCCCACCAAATTTGAGCTAAAATGAGTATGATGACTGAGGTCTTCCAGTTTGCGATGGAGAAGAGAGGGGAAGGAGGGTGAGAGGAAGAGCAGAGGCTCAGGAACTCAAAAAAACAAAGAAACTTGGTGATTGCATTTACCAAAAATACATGATTTTTGTAACAGGCATGTTTCCGCCAAAAAATAAATAAAGACATTGCTGTGAACGCAAATTTGGCTGCAGTTTTCAGTTCACAGTTTACCCACAAAGTTTCTTCAGGGTGAGGTCATAGAACAAAAACAACAGCAGTCTGACTGTGACCTAATACTGCTCGCTGAATGATGACAAAATAGCAGGTGGATTGTCTGATAATAGAAGAAAATAAATGGAATCCCACAATGTATCTCTGTTATCGGCCCAGGGCCTTCTAAGACCATGGTAATGTAAATTCAACTTCTCATATCCTTAATTAAAACATGTCTCTCAGACAGATGTAAACTTTAACTTGGGGTCAATTAAAGTTGATGTCAAATGATCAGAATTACTCTCTCACATAGAGCCATATGGCTCATTCTGTATGTGATTAGAGGAGGATTTTGAGCTGAATGACCATGTCCATGATGAAACGGCAAAGGAGCACACAATCAGCATTTTGCTGCTGTGACCTCGGGACCAAATTGATTCCACGGGAAAAAAATCATGTGAATAATTAAACGCATTGATTAAACAGTGTAATAATATTTAATTAAGAGACCTCATTAGAATTCCTCTCACATCACCATTAATGACTCATTAACACAATTAATTGATTAAGCTCTCTCTAATTCAATCTATAATGAGTACATGTTTTTAAAGAACTTAATTACGTAATTGGGACTTAAAAGAAGTTAAATGCAAAGATTCTAATGTAACCTACAAGAAAATGTATAACTTCCAAAAATCTAATCAATAGATGCAGCTGCAAAGGTTTGAATTGTATATACACAGTGGGAGATAGATTATTAGAAATCCCATCCATTTTTATTTGCATTGACATTTTTACTTATTTTCAGCTACATCTTGACAGTATTTTCTAAAAAGTTCACATGATTATTTTGCAGAAATTGCTACATATATTACATCATTTATTCTAGGTTAAATACTCAACTAAGAATGAATAAAAAATTTTACTGTAAGCATTTATTAGGTAGTGGCTTAAATATGAAGTTCACAAGTTTTAGCTGCATGTGACAAATGTATCACAAAAAATAATGTGAATAAAATTGCTTTCCTATCATTCACTAGCTTTAATGTTTGGTGGGGGGGGGGGTTTCAAATTCTTTCACATTACAATAAAAATCTCTAAGTATTTTATATAACCAACATAAAGGGTGTCATACTTCTAAGTGGAAGAAAACATTTACGTATAAAATCTGAAAATAATGGTGGCCATTTATACTTTTCACTCTAATTAAAATGTAGTTGTTGAAAATTATCTTAAAAATGGAAAGATACAGATCTGACATTTGAGATGAATCCTGAAAAGAAATATAGATTAGTGGTTCTCAAAGGGACTAGCAGAAGTCCATGAAAGCCCAGGCCTATCAATGTTGTAAATAATTTGACACCAACAAGATTGATAGAATATGAAATATGAAATTTTATTACAAAAGTGCACTGCAAATTTTTAAACTTCAAATATAAAAAACTAGGAATCTGAATAAATGAGTAAATAACCAGCCAGATAAGGCAAAATAAAAAAAGAAAATTGGCACAACAAAGATAAAACAATTAAATAGTGGGGATAAATAATATCAACTAAAATAAATAATACAAAATTATGCTTGGCTAATGCAAGATTAAAAGTGTAACACAGGTTTTCTGGTCTAATAAAGATGCTTTTGAGCCTTGCCTTGTGCAAACTCTGTCTAAAGGTCGTCCAGATCCAACGATCTTCACACATTGGACTCTATGGTAATCAGAGGAAGTCCAGAGAGTCTCTTCTGAGACATGGTTGACCAGAGGTATTTTTAAATAAGTTTCAAAGCGAAGAAGATTTGCTCTCCTGAGACAACAGTGACCGGTAGAGTTACAAGCAGACAAATAGCAATGCTGACGTTCCCATAAAGATCCAGAAGCTGTTCCTTGTATATGTAATCCAGTATTATTCTTGGACATGAGCCTACGGCATCAGGAAAGGTATAGATTGCAGCTCTTACTTCCAGAACCAAATCTTAACAATCTACATCATGTAATGTTTTCTCCAGGGTCTTGCAGTTGTCTATGAGTTTGCCACTTGGATCACTCTCTATCATGTTTTCTTTTGAGAACAGAAAATGATAAAGACCAAAAATTGTTCATTCAAGCTATTTAGGTTTTGTGTCCACTAAGGGGAGGAAAAACTCTCTCTCTGTGAAATACTGATTATTTTAATGCCAATCTCAACAACTCGAGTCATTCTTATAATAAACATAAATAAAATATTGCACAAACAAGCTTATAACCAAACTGGAAACAAACAAGTTTTTCTTTTCAGTGATTGGCTGGCTGGGGTTGCGCCCTGTTGATTATATACACAATATATACAATGTTTTTTTTTGTTTTTGTTTCGTACATATCATATGTATGAACTGTCAAATGCAAATGCCCCCCTCTGGGAACAATGAGGTTTATATCATCATCATAAATATTAATTATGCTTAGCTTTTTTCCCAAGTGTAAATTATTATTAATATTATTTTTTTATCATTATTATTATTAGGCTATTGTCCTTTTTATTATTTCCTTTTAATTATCACTCAATCAATCAATACAAATACTTTATTCATCCCAAGGGGAAATTAAATTATTAAATTATGGTTTCATTATTAGCTTATCTGGTTGTATTAACCCCTGTGGAGTTTTTGACAACAGTCAGTCGGTAAAAATGCACTTAGGTGGAGGTGGTGGAACTTTGCAAGGAAATAGTCCTCAGCGCGATTCAGTCAACTTTTTTTGTCTGTTTTGTTTGTTTGTTTGATTGTTTGTTTGTTGGTTTGTTTTTTCAATTTCCTGACATTACAACTTCTTGTAGTAGGGTCAGAGGCAGGTTAAAGGTAGATGGAGCAGACTGTGTGTCATTTCATTGAAAAAATAAATCCCCATCTTGTCGTTGTTGTGAAGTACAAGTTGGCAGCCCTTGGGGGCGCCCCTAGAGGCTGGAGATCGAAGCACCTGCCTGGCTTGCCTGTACGCACACCCCGCCCCTGGACTTTCCTTAACCTCCTTGATCCAACATGCCAGAGGCTGTTCACCTTGGAGACCTGCTGCGGATATGGGTACGGTCTGGCGCAAGATTTACACCTTCTGCTGTTTACCTAAATTGACAGGCTGGACAAGAGAATGATTATTCACAGAAGAAACAGTTGTGGTGACTCTGGGGGAGCTAAGAGCACCACAGCTCAGGTAAAGGGGAAGCTACCATTAGTTCTATTCTCAAATGCAGTCGTAATGAAACAGAAATCCTTTGTAAAATACAATTAAATCATATTCAGGAAGTCCCAGTCATAATCAAGAGATGAGTCTAATCAGCTTAGCAATGCATTTAAATGGACACATCATGATGCTCTTAATCAAATCCAACTGTTCTTGGTTGTTTTTTTACCTTGGAGGAGTAAAAAATGTTTATGTTGTGAAAACAAGTTAATTAGCTACAAATACTTTTATCAGTCAATAGTTGTTTGTGTATGAGGCAGTTTGGAAAATTAAAAAAAATATATTAACGGACCTTATATTAGACTAAAGAAAATACTTTTTTAGCTGTTTTATGATAATAAAACAACTAAAAGTTTCTATGAAATATATGCAGCAGACATACTTAGAATAAAAAAAGCACAAATAACATTTTATCTGTGGGGTTATGGATTTCTATGTAGAAATCCTTGACATAAAACATTTTCAGACTGCTTGATCTTTCGTCTTCAGAGGGAAGACGGCACAGTGTAGAAGTGACAGCTAAGGCAGGCCTGTGTGTGATCAGGACTGAGCTCCCCTGGTGGGATCCCTCACCCCTGTAGCTTGAACAATCCTCAGATGTGATCTGCCAGGCTAACAGACCTGCATAAATAAAATCGGTTATCTCCCTATCCCTATGCCTTCCTGTCCACACTTGGACTGCGTTTAATCACGCAAGGGACTGAAGGAATAGGACTGATTTTCTGATAGAATAATCAGGGAGCCTTCATGTGTCCTGGTCAAATGTATTAATCCTACCTTCCTGTGTGCTGGCCTTATCAGCTCCCAAAGCCCTCCTCTCATGGGATCTGAGCTGCAGTCTCAGCGCTCTATAATCTGCCCTGAGAAATTGTTAACAGGATGTAAATGCGTCCAGGGATGATATATGGGTTCTTGTATAACATACATGTTATTGTTAAGCTTTTTGCATGTAGCCTCTGAGATTATGCATGCGGAGAATTGGAGAGATGGTATTGATTGATGGAATAACAAATGTCAAATATCGTTTTAGATGCAAATGATCACACAGGGTTATTGGACAAATCTCTTTCTATTGTCTCTTTGCAGTTTATTGATACAGACAAGGATAAAATAGCATAAAGGTGAATGACCTCTTTGGCAGCTGTTTAATGGAATGCATAGTTCACACCTGAATTAAGATACGCATGGTCTTGAAAATGTGAAAAATCTTTTTCATGTTTTGTCTGGTAACAACAACAACACACTTCTTCATTCACATCATACTGCCTCCTTTGCCTTATATCACACAAAATACACAGAACATTATGTAAAGCTTGTACATATAAAGATTTTTTAAATGACACCCCACACATCTAAGCCATTAACCGTTTTGTTTAAAGGATTTAGGAATTATGAGTCCTGATGACTATTTAGACTTTTCAACTTGAAACTGTGCATACAGGTTTCCACCACTTTCTTTTACCCTGGCACTTGCCAGGCTCAGTGAGGTTTCATTTGCTATGAGTTTTCAGTTAATGAAGGAGTACTGCAAGACTTTGTTTCTATATAATCAATCTAAAATGTTCTTACTGCTGTTTAAACAGATTTTTGTTGTCTTTTATAAGATTTGTCAATCTCATTAAGAATGAAGTTTGATTCAGCGTCAACAGTATTATATTACAAAGAATTTCTATTTTGAGGCGTGCTTTTTATCTCTTTCTGTCAACATGAATATTGCATCACTGATGAATACTAGAAATGTACACAAGTATATGTGAATACTGTCAGCGGTAAGCACTGTAGTGAGTGTCTTATCGGCACTTCTAGTGATGTATATTTCTAAAGAAGACCGCTGTGCTTCCATTCGAACCCTACAAAATATTCATAAATCTGCATTCAAAACATTGTTCAGGCTTTTACTTTACTTTGTTTTGCAGTTCCTAGAACAGAAAAAGCCTTTGTTGTCACTTCCTGTCAAGGTTAGTTAGGACTCTGAATCACTTGCAATAAGACAGGAAGCTCTCAGATATTTCTGCAGTTCAGTAATTAGACCCCCCCACCACCCCCCACCTCCTTTTTCTCAATCCTGCAAATGGATGCAAAGACACTCAAAGTCCTGTCTCTCATGATTAAAGACAGCTCATTATCTGTGGCTACTCTGCGTCTGATCCAAGCCCCCACAGAGGAACACGTAGTATACAAAGAGAGATCTAGCTACTTGTTATCCAAAAGAAATTCTTTCCTTTTTGTATTTTATTACTTCCTAACAACCTTCCGGCAGAAGGAAGAATTGTAAATCATAAAAACCTTTTGGACAATTAAGTCCACAACTGTTCTAATGACAGCTTTTTAATCTTTGGTATACTTAGAAAGAACGAATTCTATCAAACCCAAATGGGGAGCAAATTTTTGTTTATGGTATAATTCAGACTGCTCTCTAAACTCTCAAGACTCTCAATTGAAAACTGAACAATAAAGAGAAGTTCACACAAACACATCTATTAATGTCTAAATTTAGCGTGGGGTCAATGAAATGAGCTAACAAGGCTTAACTTTCAATGTCTTTTTATAGATGAGAACTGTCCAAGGTTACGTAGTCACTGATGAACATGATAGTTTGTAAGAACATTTCTTTCTTTCTTTTCTTTCTGCGATTGTTTAATGTCATCACAAACAAGGCTAAAAATTTGGCTTCTTTGGTGACTACAAAGACCTCAAATCTGCCCTTCCTCACGCTTTTCTCTGTCTTCTCGAAATACCTTGAGAAGGTAAATAAAGATAATACAGACTTTCTAATTCCATGCCACAGCAGCTCAATCAGATTTACAGCAAGATTTTGTTTAGGGCACTCACAAACATATTATTTTATGTTTGACATCCCTTTTAGGGTTTTCTGGTAGAAAGCAAAACATCAAGCCACCCAAAAGCAGCTCCTACCCTTACCACAACCATGTTTGACTGATGTTATATAATAGTATAACGGCAGCATACTATTTGTTCAGGGATTTTAGTAATTAAGCAAGCTTTAGTAACATGAGCAACTTTCAATGTTTTCTTGTGGAAAAGTCTGGGATCTTCTGGGACCTTTAATATTGTTCCATGTTTTCTCCATCTCCAGATAATGGCTCTCACTGAGGTTTGCTGGAGACCTAAAGCCTTGGTACTTGGTTTCTGTCCTTTTACCAATGTATAGGACTCACTGAACTTTTCTGTTAGATCTGTTTGTCAATTCCATTTAGTAACATGTGCTTTAACTGTTTGTAGTTAAGTTATAGTAACAATGTATTTCATTTAAAACTAAAACATCTCTCCACCAAGCAAACTGGGTTGTAAAGTGAGCTTTTGAGGATGCTGTGAACTTGATGCTGCTTTCTAGCAGGATATCTGTCTGGAGAATTTGCCCCAAAACAAAGTAAAGGTTTTTGGAATGGCTTAATCTTAATCTTGTGTGCTATCGGGTAGGTTCTGGCAGGTCTAGCAGTAATTGTTCATTGGCATGAAAATTAAAGTAGATTTATAAAAAAATTTAACATAAACATTTCTTAATTTCTTGTTTTTAAAGGTGGTAAAAATATTTTTTATGGTATGAAGCCAAGTTGATTTGGATAATCTGGCTGTTGTTCTCTGATGTGGCATTTTTTGACATGAAACATTCAGGATTGACACTGAAGGAGAAACAGGAGAAATAGTTAAGGGAATATATTAAGCGAATATTTTTTTACTGTTTTTCAACACACACAAAATTATTTTTTTCAGCATGTAGCACTCCACTGGGGAGACCTTGACAGTTTCCTGCAGCAACATATCATAGGGACCTGACAGAAAGTGGCACGACGCAGGACTTGTTGCCACACCTAAAGGCTCTCCACTGGGATAAGGAGTCTCGAAAAAATTGGGCAATACATTTTGTCCAACAAATATAATTACATAAATTCCAATGTGTTGAGCTGATCTGCATGAAGGCAACCTTAAATGTAAATGTTGCAAATGAAGTTCTCAAATAATGAATAATTTCTGACCACTCTCAGCGGTATCTCCCAGCAAGAGAGCAATGAAATGTGGACATTTCTCAAGCTGGGGACTGATTAGATTGAGGATGGGGCTCGGCTGGAAGACCAAAATTGCGAGGGCTTCCCCAGGGAATAAATTTGCACCTGCCCCATCTACAAAAATGGCCCTTCTGTCTTTATCCAGAGCTGTGGGCATAATTAAAAACACATGGCTAATTTGCACACTTTGCTTATAAATTGGAATCCAGTCACCACTGAGTCTGTTAATTTACACAGGAAAGTACCGACAGAGCAGGACGACGGCACTCTGATGGGTTTGACAGCAGACTGGACAAAGAGCGGACACAGTGAAAACATCCACATGTGGAGTCGTACACATCTCACTAACTGCCTCTATCTCTGCTAGCATGCAGCTTACTTTGATTTAACAAACTAGAGGAATAATCCTATTGGTTTCATAGTGCAGAATAATCTCCATAAAGTGAAATCACAGAGGGAACGATAGCAGAGTGGAATCTTAGCATGCCTGTTCTGACAGGTGAGCGGATTGATGATTCCAAGAGAAAATGTACAATTTGACAGTTTTCATATTAAACAGACTTATCTAAAGCAAAGAGTATTAAGAGTGCCAAGTAAATCTGCCAATACTATCACAAATTGACCTGCCAATCACCCAACTGTGGCTTCAAAGGTATAGATAAGGCATTTAAGGTCATTTAAAGCAGATTCTGCATTATGTTGGCCTTCCTTCTTACCATTATCACAATCATGTTTTGCCCCCAACAAGAAAGAACCTCGGCTCCCACTAACATGAAAGACATCCTGGATAATTCTCCCAGGCACAAAAAAAAAATTTGGTAGCTGTTTCACAGCTGGGATTTTACAAACTGAAATAGGCCTTTAATGCTTCTTCCTCGTCTGAGGGCTCAGCAGCGGTTGGATCGCAGGACGGTTCTTCCTGAGGCTTATGAGGTAATCTCATTGATATTTATTCATCTAATGATGACGAATAATGTAAACTAATGGCTGCATTCAGTCCGAGATGACCCCAATGAGTCCCTCATATTAAAGTGGAGAATTGTGCATAAAAGGAGCTCCAAATCCTCAAGTCTGACACAGACTTAAGCTCCAACGCAGACCAATCCCAGCAAGGTATTAAAGTTTGCAAATGGTAGATAATACCACCAGATTCCAATGGGTATGTCCAGAAATGATCCAGTGAGGGGGAATTTAATCTCCTTGAAAATTGGATGTAAGTAAGACTTAAAGATTCAAATTTATTTTACGTAAAACTGATCAATGTCTCAAAGTCTCACATGGACTTTAAAACAAATTCCTTCTTCAAATAGCTAAGTACAAGCTCAATAATTACAAGCCACAATTCCGTTGTGACATTAAAAAGACAATGAAAATACAGCAGGAGTGGAAGTTTTCCCTATGACGGGCTGGAGACAGAAAGTCGAGGGCAGGGAGGGTTTTACTTTTTGGGAGACATCACTCCTCACCTTGAGATGGAGCTGTCGTACCTGACGGTGTGCTGCTGACAGGCGGTTTGTTTGAATTGGAGGTCAAGTAAGGAGAAGAGGAAGTGAAAAATGCCGAGGACACTCAAAGTTACTGATAGCAAGAAGGATGAGGTGACACTGTGATTTATTGACTCTTTTTAGGGGGTCATCTTGACCCGACGTTCCAGGTCACTGGAAGTCCTACGGGAAATCAGGACTTTTAAATTCTTATCTTCTCTTCATGCAGCAGGTTACATCTGATCTATTTTATTGCATTAAAATAATGCTTAAATACATAAATAAATAAAGAGACTTTACTGTGTATTATATTCATAGAGCAGCGGTTAAAGTGCTCCCTTTCTGTTCCTCCCTTAGCTGTTGTGTTTTTGTTTGCTTAACATTCACCAGCATCCATGTTGTCATCACTTGCAAAATGACTGAGCTTACAGCATAAAGCTATAAAGAGAAAGCACACAAAGCTGCTCATTTGGTATTGCATCATTACACAGAGATGCAGTCCAGACCGAATCCCCGCAGCTATCCAAACATGTAGCCTTTCATATCGCCTGTTGGCGGACGTTTGGTTTGCATGGCCATGGGGACAGCTGTTGACACTGTTACCACTGCATTTCCTGTTAAGTCTGCCAGCTGCCTCTCCTCTATTCTCCCTCCCCTCCCTGGAAGCATGGGTCAAACAAGTGTTACCAGCCGCCCCGACGACAGACAGCTCCTTTCTGCCTCTGGCTGTTACTGTATCGCTGAGCTGTTGTCCGACAAAGAAAACCAGGGAGCGTGGAGACCACAATGGCCCTGTAGCCTATCTCAACAAGCCCCATTCTTATTAACACACACTCTCTGTGTTGCAGGTTGAAAGTATAACTGGGTAGGGGCGTAGTAATGACAGTCCATATGCAACAAGCACAATGAGAACATGGCTCCAGGTGAGTGTACGTCGGGATTAAAGCTAAACAAAATGGTCACAGCTGAAAACACAGCAGTTGGTGCAATCTATGATGCTGATAAAACAAAACGCAACTGGCTATTAATGTCTGTAGAAACAATGAGCTTAAACCATGAAAATAACAAGAATACAAAAATCAAGAGACATAAAATGTTAATCCTGAATAAAATAGTGAATGATTTCATAGTTCTAAATGAAAGCATACTCGTCATCAAGCAACACGAGTTGTAACAATCCCGTACTGGTAACTTTTTCTCTGACATAGTTACTCTTAGTCGTAAGTGTGGGATAATTTCCACTTAGGTAAGCATATTTTACAAAACATTATTACAGTCTAATGTATTGCAGGGAAAATTAATAATCGTCAGGTGCCTCAGTTAGGAGAAGTTTGGTCTGATTTAATATCAAGAATATCAAGTATCTTTGTTTGTCAGTTTATGTTAATATCTAATTTCAGTTGGAGTTAAAAGTTTTGGTCTTTCCACACCTACACTCTGATTGCCAATAATCATATATGACTATACAAGTGAATGACTATTATGATCCTTCTTTAACTATTGACAGAGAAAAAAAGAAAACTGTATAAGTTATTAGTTTATTTGCATAGAAAAAAGCAGCAGCACTTTAGATGTAAATGTCATTTGAACACGTTTACAATGTATGTCTAGCCTAAAGAGAGGCCGAAAAGATGATTGCTTAATGCACAAGCATGTCTTCTTTCCACACTCCACTATTGATAATGAATTCTGATAGTCTGGATGAGGCTGGGGCTTTTAAGAGCAGACAATGAAAAAGTTTTTGCAGTTATCGATCGTGGCAGGTTTCTGTTCATGGGGTGGGGGTTGTTGTTGAGAAATTGTCACACGATTAAAGCACAGATTTGAGACAGCAAGACCGGCGGGAAGTGGGAAGAGATAAGAGGCAAAATAGGAGAGCAACCATGTTTAAAGAGGCCTGTGATCAGCCAATGTAATGAGAGAATGAAGTGACAGGTGTACTGTAGATAGAAACATAGCAAGAAAAGCAAGACTGGGTTACTCCTCCAAAGCTCTACAGCTAAAATTAGATCATTTTAGAAGATGTGAACAATGGGCTATTAGATCACTGAATAAACATTAAAAAGTATTAATATTCCAGGTTTTACAAATCCTAAATGCTTATACAAAATCTCATTTTAAAAGCAAGAAATACATAGCTTTACAAAGATGAAGGAGCTTTTCTGTCTAGGACCGAAATAACGCTGGGCAGCACTGAAGGAAGAGGCTAGCCATGAGTTAAAAAGGTGCAGGTGAAGGCATTTTTTGTCTTATGCTTTATAGACCTGCCAGTTCAGCTTTTCATGTTCCAAGCCGAAGTCTCAAGTATGAAGCCACAGCAAAAAAAAATACCCATCAGCCCCTTGTACGATCCGATAAATATAATAAACATCCTTGTGAAACAAATTGTTCATAAGCTACGTGTTTAATTTTTCAGATCTCCTTGAACCATATATTTCCTTATTAGTTTGGAGACGTTTGCTCGGCTTGAGTGGATGGATGACGCTGTCAGAGGCCTGGGCATTATGGCGGCTCTGTGTGAGTGATTTCTACCAAGAAAAGCCTATTAGGCCTGACAGGGGGATGATGATATTAGGCCATCATCATTCAGGAGACACCGCCCCCACCAACCCCACTATACCCTCATCCATCAGACAGCCCAAAACACCAAGCCATGCTCCCTCCTTTTCTTGCCCCCCCTCCACTCACTCCCTTTTCTTCCACACTACTTCACTTTTCCTTCCCTCATAGTCTCTCCTTTTCTTTTTACAGCCCTGTCCTTGCAGCCTGTTGTTTATTTTCATTGTTTTGTATCTTTCCACCATGGTCCCGCTCATCTCTTTCCCTCTTTTCAATCTCCCTCCCACGGCAAATGGAAAGACAAATTCTGCCCTTTTCTTAGCCCATGAAACATTTAACATTTAATTCCAGTTCTTGGCAGACGCAGGTAAAAAATGACCTAATGAATCTTACTTATAGTCTACCCTGAGTGCAATCATGAGCTAAATATGAGATCTCTGTCCCTTGGCCTGTATCCAATGTCTTCTTGGCCTTACCTGTTTCCTTCAAACTCACGGAGGATTGTGATTCTTTATCTTAAAGCTAAAATAATGGCCAGGTAAAACAGATCGAAATATTGTAGTGTAACCCATATGAAACAATGGTCTACTAAACCTGTGTGTGTAGTTTAAGTTGCAATACCAACAATGTCCAGTAGGGCGCAGTGTTTCGATCTGTGTCAGCTTGAGCCTGTGTAAAGGTCACAGTCAGCCATTTTGAAGCACACTCTTTGTATTGGTTTTGAGCAAAGCGAGCTTACTCTCTCTCATACGGCTGTGAACCAGAGAAGTGGCCATTTTTTACTGAGAAATCCCGATTGGTTTTTTTAATCATCTTCGAAATATGATGGCGAGCCCAGCCCATGGTGACTGCGAGTGCTGTTGAAAGGTGTGGCCAGCCCAACACATCGTCCCGTGGAACCTGACTGAACACTCATTACACATTGGATCCAGATAAGACGCAAATACATTTTACACTACCCGGGTAGTCAACGGTTGGAACAAAAAAGTAAAACCAACTGAACTGAACTCAAATCATAATTTTTGGGGAAGAGCTCTATTTTATTTTTCAGGTTTTTTATTTTATCTTATTGTATATTGGAGTACTGTTGTACAATTTTCAAGTGCATTTTCTACTTGCTGGAGTAATAAATTACCTGTTCATTCTTGCTCACTTCATACTGGTCCGCACTAGGGGCGCTACAGTAGCTTTTGCAATTATCCAAAATATGGCTTTAGAACCCAATTGGAAAAAGTGAATATGGAAATATGAATTGGAGTATAAAAAAAGGAAGTTAAGCTGAAACAGAAAAAAATTTGCACCATCACCTGAGTAATACACAAACCTCAATAGATCAGCGGAAGGTAACTTTTCCAAAAATATATGTACATTTCTTACATATTTGGTAAACTTGTCATCACAGTATAAAAATACACAGATAATCAGTGGAAAACAACAACAAACTGATATTGTCAGTGGTCCTACTGCAGTTTGAAGAACAACACAGTTCCCGGTCAGAAACAACCAATCAGAGCCAGGAGAATGGTCTTAGCACTGGCAATCACACTGGTGTCCACTCGTTTCTACAAGCTTTTTGACATGGTTTAGTTTTAGGCTGTGACAAGCAACTCAGGAGACAAATGATCAGAAAAAGAATAGTTATTAACAGAGGTTGAGTAATAAATGTGCACTGGAACAGTGTTGGCTTGGGACTCGGGAAACCAAGGACGTGGGGAACAGGAAGCACTGAGAGAGATGGACAGTTGAGTAGGTGATCCAGGTAACTAATATAATATGACTAGTATTATCAATGTGTAGCTTAGTTGAGTGGGGAATGTTTACTGCCAGGGAGAGATAACCGGATCTGGAGGGCTCTGGTTTCTGGGATTGTTGGTGTATCTGTTGGTTTGGTTGTTGTTGCAGGTTGGGGTGTTCTCTGATGGTTAGGGCTGCGGAATTGGATTCTGGAGTGGACAGGTAACGCTAACAGTCACTGAGAGGTTAGTGAAGCACAAGGAATCGGTGTATGGTGTATGGCATCCTTTAGCTGCCAATATAGCGCTAATTCGTCTTGGGAATGACATATACAAGTCCTGCACAGTGGTCAGAGGGATTTTACGACATTCTTCTAGCAGGATAAGGGACAGGTTACGACGTGATGCTGGTGGGGGAAAAGCTAGCTCCTTCAAAACACCCCAAAATGGCTCAATAATATTTAGATCTGGTGACTGTGCAGGATATGGGAGATTTTCAACTTCAGTTTCATGTTCATCTAACCAATCTTTCATCAGTCTTGCTGTGTGTATTGGTGCGTTGTCATCCTGATACATGGCACCGCCTTCAGGATACAATGTTTGAACCATTGGTTGCACATGGTGCTCCAGAATGGTTTGGTAGTCCTTGGCAGTGATGCACCCATCAAGCACAAGTATTGGGCCAAGGGAATGCCATGATATGGCAGCCCAAACCATCACTGATCCACCCCCATGCCTCACTTTGGGCATGAAACAGTCTGGGTGGTACGCTTCTTTGGGGCTTCTCCACAACATAATGCTCCTGGATGTGACATGCGACAAGACATGTATCCCATTGTCCACAGCCC
Organism: Orestias chungarensis; assembly: GCA_032876305.1. Lineage (NCBI taxonomy): Eukaryota > Metazoa > Chordata > Actinopteri > Cyprinodontiformes > Cyprinodontidae > Orestias > Orestias chungarensis. The sequence goes on along the minus strand of JAVLVB010000558.1, from coordinate 3,419,950 downwards.
AAGATTTGCGCTTCTTGCACTATTGAAACCAACGTTTCGGCATTGGCACGACTGACTAAAGGTTTGGCTATAGCAGCCCAGCCGTGTATATTGACCCTGTGTAGCTCCCGACGGACAGTTTTGGTGGAAACAGGAGAGTTGAGAAAACTGTGCTCTTACCCTGCTAATTGGACCTTCACACTCCGCTCTTACTGGTGCAATGTTAAATTAATCAAGATTGGCCACCAGGCTGGTCCAATTTACCCATCAAACTTCCCACACTAAAATGACAGATTTTTCAGTTTCATTGTCCAACCCCTGAATCCTTACAACAGCCTGTTGTCATAGTGGGTGCGAAACCCATTTGACGATGGAAAACACTTAACAAAACTATTATACTAAACAAAACATTTCACACAACATGTAACCACTTCCTTGAATTACCTACATTTTGAAACTTATTACTTTCTAGATCACCAATACTCTTTCAAACACTTAATACTGGCCTTAAAATGACATAGTGAGACAAGTTGTAAATTTCAGCAAACTCAATATTCTTTACCATTCAACAAAGTCACCAAGAGCTGATATCTGTATCTGTTATTGATTGAAAGGCTATTGATTTAAAAAGATTCTCTCTAATCTACTTGCAGTATGGATTTTAAATGGGATCTAGCGGCCTGTAATTATTTATATCAATAATTAATCATCTACTGAATTGGAAATATGCTTCAGTTACTCCCATAGAGGCATAACGACAAGAATGAGATGTCACAAGATTTTCGGGATATCTTTATAAAAACTTATTTTGAGTTTTCAAGGTTACTCAAATAAAAAAAAACAATATCATTGTAATTTTTATTCTAGCTAGATACGTTAGTCCAAATTTTACCTTTTGTGTATTGTATGTTTTATTCTTGATGGGTGCCTAAGTATATATACAGTATCATGGTTTTATTGGTGGCTTACATTCACTCTCCCTACTGGCTTGAAGTGTTTAAACTAAATACAAGTTCTAACGTAGGTGTAACTTATGAAAGAAAAAGGAAAGGATGGCTACAAAAAACATCCATAAAACAGTTCTACCAATTACAAACTCATGCCATTACTAAAGAATCAATCTACATTATTTGCAATAACCATAGCTTTTGCTCCAGGTTACCCCAAAATGCCCTTAATCATGCCAGATTAAAAAGATCACTGACACTTGGGGTTTTATGTCTTTGGTTTTTCACATATTCTAGCATTGAATGACTGTTTACTTCTAAATCTGTCAAATAGTAAGGAATTGGGTGTTTTATTTCCATATATTGTATGTTTGTTTTCCTCCCTTGAAACAGAAAGAAACAGCTTCCATGTTCATTAAAGAAAAAAAGGATATTTTAATTCGGGTTCCTTAAGCACTGCATACCTAAAGAACCTATTTTACAACATTAAGACCAATTTAACCTCCCCTGAGTAATGTCCGCCGTTAAGACTTTTCCCAGAAGGGTATTATGCATGTTCAAACAGCATCCACGGCTCACAGCTTTCCATCATTTTTCTTTGAACATTGTCAAAATTTTCACTGGATCCTTACAGGGTTTACTATGCAGATGCAGGTCATCTGTGTATTAAGATGCTCCTCCCATATAGTCTTTTTGATTGTCAGTCATAGGTAGTCTGTGGTCTGGTCAATTTAAAACTCTCATATTAAACATGTATATTCTCATTGTCCCTAAGGCAGCCACAAGGGACACAAATGATTGATAGTTTCCTGAAGGTTTTTTTTTATGGAATGATAATCTACTCTACACTGAGTATTTATATGTTTTTATTTGGTTAAATGTTTAAAAGTTGAAATTTCTCATTTTTGGGGGGGGTCTACTCAGTTAAAAATTCAAGCACACAGTAGCAGACTTTTCATAAAAGCTAATCACTTTCAGCTCTGGCCTGAAAATAGATTGGGATTACTTTGGATACAAATTTGTCAGGGTGATCAAAATGATGGCGGCAGACCCTCCATGGTGCAGAGCAGTAGCTATAAAGGTTTTATGCAAAACATAATTTTCTCCCGGCTTTCCATAATACAGTATAGACATTAATTAAAGGATTAATCTGCATTAAACCAGGCCACATATTTGCTGTTGTGTGTACAATCTTAAAGCAAAGTGAGGGAGAGCTCCTTCTAGTGACAGTTAACATTATGAAGCAATATACATTGATATTTGAAATAAATGCAGTTTGCACTTCAAACAAGAGGATATGAATTTAAAGATTAATATATAATAATAATAATAATACATTTTAATCAATATGTAAAATTCATGTTTAAAGTGTGGTTGGAGCTATTGCAGCTTGTGGTTTAATTGCAATTATTTACAAAAGAATTTAGGGAGTGTGTTTATCACTGTTATCCAGCCTGAGACCAAACACTGTAAGAAAAACAAATTAACAACAATTATGGCATCACACATTATCATGGTGAGTTTAATGTTAGAGAAATCCAGCAGTTTAGCAGTCTCAAAATCGCCAGACAAATGTGAATGGAGCTCTAGATTGGAAAATATTTTACAGAATGGATAAATTAACCTTCATTTCAACCCATGTTTTATGTCAGTTTGTTTTTTAAATTATAGGAAACAATAGATTCTAATCTCATGTAAAAATTAATTTGATAAAAAACGAATTTCTTAGGAATTGTATTGCACTCTAATTCTAATCTACTCCCATGTGGGATCGTTAACACTTATGATACATTATACAATATATTATGATGGAAGATCAAATTAAAATCTGTTTTTGAAACATCCTTTTTTAATATATAAAACTTTTATAAAATAAAATAAAAATGCGGGCACAACATGACCAAAGCTAAATAGATTGACAATGTGCAAAATCACTAGAGTAGATAGTGTATGTACCTTATTTACATTTTTTATTTCCATGGCTACACCATTTTTGCCTTGGTGCACCAGATTTTTTCAACTGCTGAAAAAAGAGAAAATCTTTAGTCCATTAAATACATACACATGCATACAACCTTACTTATTCAAATAATTGTAGCTTGACCCCTCATTGTATATCTAGTGCGCCTGTGAGTGTTTGTGCACTTTTGTCACTGAAACAAGATGGTGTCAGTCTTCAGCCCACCCCCTACTCTTTAGCCCTGCTCTTTCTCAACCTCCCAGTTTTCTCCGGCCTATTCAAAACCTGTCACTCACTGCAGTGAATTCCATTAAACCTTAAGGGTACCAAGCAGTCACCTGAAAGAGCGGGGAAAATATGCCATACTGGATTGTGAATCATTTCACGTGAATTCTGTTGTCTCTAAGCTTCTAAAAACCTAAAACCACTTCTTTTTTTTAAATCTGAACAAGGAAAGTAAGATCCTGGCAGAAAGTTGTGTATTAAATGAGAGCAGAAATGAAGAGTCAGCAGATCTGGCTGCTAGAGAAATGTGTCTGGGTCTGAATGTGCTGAAAGAATGAATGCGGGTCATGATTTATCAGGTCCAGAGAGCCACTTTCCACCTGTCCTGCTGCGCCCTGACGGCTGCAGCCTTTATGTAAAACAATCGCAACCTTTTCATTCCTCTTTTCCCAGCACAGCACTTTACTGTAGCCTGGAAGCCAGACGCTGCATTCTCTAAAGCCTGCCCACAGCCACAAAATGACCAAAGCTCTGTGTTTTATGGAACAGCGGGCAAAAAAAATGATCTCCACATGAAGGAAGGTTATTACTCTTTGAAGAACACTTTGTAATATAGGTATGGCGAGGAGTCATGATTAAAAACAAAGGGATGGTTCATTTGAAGCTCTATGACTAGAGGGGGGTTTGTAGATTTAGCTGAGTTGCAGGTATCTGTCATCGATCATGTTTCTGGCAATATATTAATAGAACCCCTACATCCTAACATTTGTAAAGTTGAGTTTATGTGTCATATAATTGGTGGCTACTGAAATCTTAATGCTTTCATCACCATTTTCATAATATAAATCAAAAGTTCTCCTCTGTAGAGGCAAAACATTAAATGTTATGAGAATTATGCTTTTTTCTGAATGTTTTTTTTGTCATGGTCAATTTCCTTTTGGAGAAAAGTAAGGGCATGAAAAGTATTCATGCCCTTTCGACTTTTATATATTTCCTTATGAAAAAATCCAATATTTGAACACATTTAACCTGAATTTTAGTCAATAAATCAAGAGAAACTAATGAATGATCGTGAAGTAGAATTAAATTTTGCAGATTGGTATTTAGTCCTTTTAGCTCTGAAACTCCTAAAATAAAATTACATGCAAATAACGGCCTTTAGAAGCAGTAGTAATTTAAATGAATTTAGGAATAGTTTGGTAGTGCGGTATTAGAGAGTATTTAGTGAAGAAACAACCCCATGAAGACCAATGAACAGCAGACAGGTGAGGGACTATGTTGAGAAGAAAGAGGGTTAGGTTATAAAACAATAATACAAGTTTTAAAAATAAAAGACACAAATGTTTTAATTATTATCTGAAACAAGAAAGAGAATGGCATGACTGTAAACTAAGACATGAGTGCCCACCTAAGCTAAGAGGCAGATTGAAGTATAATTAAGGAAACAGTGAAAAGATTTTGACTAACACTGAAGAAGCTGCAAGTATCAACAGCTCAGGTGGGAGAATCTGTTAAAAGGACAGCTATAAGTGTTGTACGGTATAAATCTGGCCTTTTTGAAGAACGGTAATTAGAGAACTTTTCTAAAAATACAAGCTCCAGAGGTTCCAGGCCATATACAGGAAACATGTGGAGGCAGGGTCTGTTGTCAAATAACACCATAAAGCTTCTGGTCTAGATGTAAAACGCTTAGGTAGAAACAAATAGTGCGTGTCTCCCTGAAAACCAGAGGGTTAAACATGTTGATGGCACCATCAAGCAGTAGGGAAGCTTTTTTTTAGCAGGACTAAAACTGCTTAGAGGTAACTGGGAGATAGGTGGAGCTGACTTTATACTTGCTATAATAAGTGAAAACAAAGACTTTTTAACAGAGAAATAACCCAAAACAGAGGGTGCACTAATACTGACATGGTTTTAATGCAGGCATGTCAAGGTTTTAGAATAACCCATTTAAGGTTCAGACCGTTTTTTTTTTTAAATATGAGCCAAAGTTCTTGTCCACATTTGATCCGTCTGACTGACCTTATGCTTTTTGCAATGAATGCAAATGCCACAGAACAGATTAATACATAATACAACAAATGCACAACACAGACTTCAGATGTTTACTGGGGTACTGTGTTGGTCCACCATGTAAACTTTATGGTGTGGATAAAAGCTGGAAAAAAAAAGTATTAGTACTTTAGCCAGGCTTTTTATGTTGAATTGAAAAATGCCCCCTTTCAGTTTAATGACTAGCCCATCAAGGTTTTTTTTGTTTTGTTTTTTTAAGGGCCCTGAGTGTGTGTCCAGCAAGGGACGGGCCCTGCTCACCCTGCGGTTTGATCCACTTTTGTTGCTGTTGACCTTGTGGAGGTAATGAGTGTCCCTACTCTGGATTGCAGTGTTTCAGAGATTGACAAGTGACCAGGACAAAAGCATTAAACTAACAAGCTGTTCAGTATCCATTATTATGAAGTGAACATTGGCCCGCTGGAGAGGTATAAACATCTCCACTGATCTGCTGATGGCAAGATAGAAATATTTTCTCTGGCCACTCACCACCATAAAGTGCGCCATTTCACAAAGACAGGGAGCAAACAATGAAAAGGAAAAAAAAGGCAAAGAGGTGTATAGGAGGCCTGACATTCTGCTCCTTTGGTAAATAATAGCACAGGCAAACTGGCCTATCTGTAACTTCTGGAGCCGCTGTCTGCCAAGATAAAATGTTGGGCCCGTTTCTACGGAGCCTTGGAAAAGATCAACACGGCTGATGGAGTTTTATTTGTCTTTAATGTCACACTCAGTCCGGGCTCTCTGAAAAACAATCTTGAGTAAACTCTAATGACAAGAATGCTCTTAGACACTTCAAATTGGACACTAAGCACAGCGCTGAAAAGCCATTGCACCCTGGTGGATCGCTAATCTGTTGAACCTCTGAAGTGTATAAGGGCGTGATGAAAAAAAGGACTCAGAAGCTCCTCACAATGTGGATTGATGATGCACGAGGCCAACTCTGTGTACCCTCATACAGTCCTGGGGACATATTCAACTTGCTTTGTGATTGTGATTTTGTTGCTGTTATTATTGTATTTGATCATTTGCAATCGGAGACTTCGCTCAAAGACGTACGCCATCTCTGTGCTGAAAAATATTAAATTGCATGTTTTAACAACGTAATTGCGCATTTTTATGTCTTGTTGACACCCATTCCTCGCATTCTGTCTTTTAACTGCGCTCCATTATGACTTCTCTCTTGTAAGCTGTGAATTAGATGCCTGCTTTTAGGTTTAAACGGAGGCGTATCCTTTTCTAAAGGGTCCTCGGATGAGCCCTCTGTCAAAGAGAGGGTGGGGGGGGAGTGGTGACAGACACTTGGTATGCTGTTATTTTGTGAACTACTCTGCTTAGTGTGAAAGGAGAGGGCATCTCTTCCCAGCAGGAAGTGGACAGCTCTCCCTCTAGTAATGATGCATAACTGGTGCGCTTTCTTTCTTGCAAGCCTCAATGAGGATGGCCCTGCAAAAACCTATTACAGGCAAGCTAATGTCAGAGAATAAGCTGCATTCAATATTATATTTTGGTCTTTTCCACAGTTTGATTTTACAAACATTCATCCCCCTTCACCATTGCTACAATGTCATCTATTGCCCTTTAACCACAAGACATTTTTCTGGCTTTCTGTCTGGTTTCCTCTTTAATTTGACCCTGGCTTGTTGCTGGTTCCCCTGGATTTCTGGGTGGCATAAACAAGCGCAGTGGGGAACTCCCGCAATGGTTAAAAATAAAGTTATTAAACTACTTTTTAAATTTACATTAAGAAACAAACTAGCAGCTTTCTACTACAAGCAATTTCAGTTAAAAAAATGAAATAACAACACAGTTAATATTACAAGTTGTTTAGCTCATCATTAGCTGCTGTGCTTCTGTTATAACTTGCTACTAACCTGGGAAATAGCCAAATACAAACTAGTGCTAACCAATGATCCGTTTCGTTATGTGACCCTTTTAGACAATTCTCTTGACTCAACAATTTTTTTTTCTTGCATGCAATTAATTGTTTCATCAACCACCAAGCGTCCTGCCAGTTTTAGATGTATCTCCGCTCCAACACAGTTGATTCAGATGGTCCAACTGGTTCTGCAGTGTGTTAAACTTTTGCAGAGGGCTGCTAATGAACCATCATTTGATTCCAACGTAAAGGTCCACAAAAAAAGTAAAAATGTTTTAGGTATATTATCTCATGCACAGTTTTTACAAATATTTGGCGGGTTGCATCATTAGTCCCTGAAACAACATCAGATTTGCAAATATGTGCTATTGTGAATTATTTATAGAAATAATGGTGTAGAGGTAGAGGCCATGTAAGAGCTATCCCACATTTGAGTTTGTTGTTTTCCCCCTTATCTCTCTACCAATTTCCGTTCTACTGGCTGTCAATAAAGCCCACTAGTGCCAAATGCTATTTAAAAAAACAAGCATCAAGATTTGTTTAACAAAATATGTAACTATTTATTTAAGAAAAAATTATGCAAACACATGAACAATCATGAGTTTTTTCCAATTAACCTATAATGAACCTTTAATGATTTTTAGGTGTATATGTATATTAAAAACTACTGGTGCAGTAAGGCATCATAAACAGAGAGAGGCCTTCAAAAGATAACTATTACTGCTAAATTAAAATCTGTAAGCACAGGCTAGATGGTAATAATGTTGTAGATCTCTTGAGCAACCAAAACCTGGGTGCTTAGCTTTATTTATTTGTCTCCAGGCGGCCTATCAGACTGTTTCACATGCTTTAACTGCCTCATGAAAATGTCTGTATTACTGCATTCATAATGTAGGTAATGCAGATTAGTGTCTGTTCAACCATATGGATGAGCACAAATGTGTGTTACGGTTTCTGATTTTGTAGAGCACCCATATTATTAGCATGATGTACGGCAGCAAAACAACAGCAGTAATGACTCTGCTGGAATATCCCAAGTCACGTCCTTCGTTGTTTGTCAGATATCTCTCTGCCTTGTGCTTCAACATTAAAATCCCATTACTAGGGGCCTCATTTTAGTGCATAATAGGGTTCATATTTCAAAACACTTCTTTGTTCCCTCAACTGTTGATTGTTATTCATGCATTGCAAAATATAATCTCCATATTCCTTACCAAACCTGCACTGATGTGTATCGCAAACTCTTGTGTTTCACCTACATATTCAAATCATAGCTTAAAGCGATATCATCAGGATTATTTTGCATTTAAACTTATGGTGTCAAAAATGTGAAAGAAATTCACATAAGCATCAAAAAGCTCTGAATGAGCATTATCTCACAAGACCAAAACATTGAAATAATATCTGAGGTTGTCTTGTATTGTGATATCTCAAATCATTACCAAACCAGGATTTTAGTGTGTTGATACGAATTTCAATTTTCTGGTTCTCTATGAAAAGGTGTGTTAAAGCCGTTTAGCCACCGTAACAGTAAGCAAAGGTGGCATTTTTTTATGAGATGATATTCACATAGTGATGTACCTCAGAAGCACGCTGCCAGTGTGGTTTCTTCTGCATTGGCCTGCCTAATTTCTAGGCGATTATGGATAACAACCACATTACAGCGTGATAATTCAAAGACCTAGCTTACCACTCAGTGGGGTGCCACTCAGGCACATTTCAAAGACCTACCTATTCAACAGCCCTCACTGGAAGCATGTTATGCATTACATGTGTCACCCAGGAAAGTGCCTCCTGTGCTCATCTGAGTCCCAGCCTGCTGCTTTCTAAAAAATTATAATAATAATAATAATGAAATAATCACAAACAGAATTACAAAATAAAAAAAGACAGAGAACTGAAAAATAAAAGAATACATTATATAAACCAATCATGAGCTGTTTGTTATGTTTTATATACTGGTTAAGGAAAAACAAATTGCAAATCCAAAACTTGATTTTTCTCCTCCTTCATTGTATGTTATGAACCATAATAACACAGTTAATATTTGTTAAGGATATATGCAATTGTATTCGGTTGTACCTTTATAAAATAACATTAATCCTAATTCATCTTTTTGCTAAATATGTTAAGTCATAATCAAGTCGCGTGTCAAGTATCTCAACATCAGATTGCAGTTCTTGAAACAGACTTTATTGGTTTCAGTTTTGGGAATTGAATGGAACTTCCTGATGCTTTGATACAAGAAAGCACCCCCATACCATTATGCTGCCAATACTGTGCCCTATTGTTGTGCGGGTGTTTTTTTCAGGGTAATGTGAAGTTTTTTCTCTCATCTGATGAGCGCACATTCTCCCAGTTGTTTGTTGAGATTTTCCAAGCTTTATAACCTAATCTAACCTGGCATTTTACTTTCTCCAACATCTCGCTGTCGTCATTGCTGGGTTTTGTTCCAATTTAAATTGCTGAGTTACTTATTTTCTCCATGAAACCATTGATGCCATCACAGAACAGTTGGATTTACACTTGGGGTTAAATGACACACAAATTGACTATTGATTTCTACTTATATGACTTCTAAAGATAACTGTGGTTCCCCTCGTGCATCATTCGTGCACTACAAGCATCTGTGTAACCAAAAACAAATTCCTTGTATGTGTGAGCATACTTGGCCAATAAAGCCTGATTCTGATCCTGATTCTGTGAAACCATCCCCTATGTTAAGTGCCCATTTTAATTCAAAGCTATAGTTTTTTTTTCATGCAAAAAAAAAATAATAATTTTTAGGGAAATGGCTACTTTTGCACAGCATGTAAGTACTCATAATAAACCCAAACTTGGATGCACATGCATGTGAGCAGGACATTCGCTTTCAGAGCCGATCATTTGTTTTACTGAAATACTGCATGATAGTTTTTGAGTATTTCACAGGTATTGCATTAATAAGCAGCTGTTTTTCTCATGCAGGTGTAAGGACGGCTGGCTACCGGGGTGTATTTATGTTTTTGCATAGCTTCACACCTGTTAATAGTGCACGTTTTGCCAATTAATTTTCCTGTTCCTCCAATAAGACATGGTGTCCTCCCACAGCTACCCTAATGACTGTTATCACACTACCTTGCAGAGCCGCAGCGGAGGAGTTATAATAACCGGCTTACACTAACACTGCAAGGCTTATGAATTTTCACGGGTGTTTCAAAGAAAATAATGCTAGTTAAAAAATATCAGCAGATCTGTATGCTATACTGGAGGGGAAACTTTGAAAAAACATAATGCATGTGTTTCATATTCCTTCTTTTTTTTTCTCCTATCATCAAAAACAAGGAGAAAAACATATATGGCTTCAACATAAACATCTATGAATGTATCATATTACAGTAGGTGACATATTCTTAACTATGTTTTCCTCAGATATTGATCCTGCTCTAAAAGCAGGTGAGAGCCTGCCAGACTTTTGCCTAAAACCTTCAACTTTCTTGAGAGATGAAAACATGCCAACCCTACCTCAAATAATAAACAGAAGATGTGGAGAACCTCATCTGGCCAAGAACAGAAGGCTTTGTGTCTAGGTGAAGGATTATTTTATTTCTGCTCCATTCCTTAAAATGGCCCCTCTGCCTCTTATAACTTTGAACTGTAGATATTTCCTACAAGCAAGCTCTCCCATTACTGGGAGCTAAATTAAGAGTATTTAAGTGACTATTAAAACACCAATGCTTCACTGCCTCTGGCTGGCAGCGCCTCGCCCTTTATCCATCCACTGCTTCTCATTAAAACAGCATAATTGCAGGTAAGCATCCTGCACTATCAACGTGTTTAATTACCAAAGTGAGCGAGGTTCATGGTGCCACACTGGCCCAAATAAACTTGGGTAGCAGCGGAATAAATAACAGTTATCATTAACAGTCCCATCCCGGTATATTACTGAGGGCAGGGCCTCTGCTGATACAACCTTATTAGCCAAAGAGAAATTAAAACATTACAGTATTCCCTCTAATGCTAATGATCTTCTGTCTCCTGAAATGTTTTTTAATTCAATAATTAATTAATTCTGCATTTATTGTAACGAAAAAATAATGTTTTAATGTCTAATCAAATAGTTTTTTTTTTATTAAGTAGTATAGAAGTGTGTTTTTTGAGCATTACAAATATAATGGCTGGGTCAACATTATTTACCAGATCACCCATAACCTATTTACGCCAACTGACTGCAACTCTCTCTGAGTTGATTAGACTCCTTTCACATTTATTCTTTTAATAAACTGTGATCATCTAGCCTGTTTCTCTGCCCTAGTGTTCATTTCTCTCTGTCTCCCCCATTAATTGGCCTTTTTATCTCAACTTTGTCTTTCTTGCCAGGCGTAAACCAAATCCATTACCTTCATCTATTTCATGCTCATTTCAAAGCAGCTGACAGGCAGACAGACAGGACCAGATTATTGAAAGCCTTTCAATGAGCAGTTTTCCTGCATCCATAGCCTGATTTTATATTTATGACCTTAGCTGCTGTTAACCCTGTCCTCGCTGGATACCACGCCTGATTTTTAAACGTTCACTCTAATTCGGTTTTTGGACTTCTTCCTCACATCTCGTCCATTGGATCCAGAACCTCAGATTATAGCTCCACTACTTTGTTTTTACAGTGATGTCCTGTTTCTGTCCATATAACCATCAGTCCTGTCAATTTCCTTGGTTTTTTAACTAGATTATTTTTAAATAAGATCCTGTCATCTCTCATTCCGCTTTGTTATTTCAGGTTTCGGGTGCTCTTGTCTCCGTCTGATTCTTTACAATAATACAGGTTGAACTACTATCTTATTCTTTTGTTAGTTTTATTTTTTGACTTTAATTCATTTTTATTTTAAATTAACATGATTGACACAAATAGCAATGTAAATACCCCTATGGGAATTAAGGTAACTGCAAGTTTGTTTGTTTTTTTCTATCAGTAAAATAAACATTTATGGAAATGTTAAAATTTCATGTAGAATCTACTTTACTTATATGCAATTTACTGAAACGCTTACAAATATGCCATAGTTCCATTGATTATGATTATGATTCCTATTCAGGCCCGTCCATTCCAATAAAGTATAAGAGATTAAACCCTCTAAACAAAGCACAAAAGTAACATCCTATTGGTCAAAGAAAACATGAATTAGTGTCACAAGGACACTACAAATTAAGGCAGACAGATCATCTTCATATCCAAGAACTACATATAAACACAACCAAATTGCAAAGCATTAACCAAAATTCAAATTTTCCACTTCTACAGACTGATTTTTAAAAAGTACGAATTCAATTTATATTGGGACTGACATTTGACAGAGCAGTAGACAGAGCACACAATATGCAGGCATGCAGCAGCCAACCCTTACTACATGTTTTGACCTGTTTCTCTGCTTGTTTTCTGTATAGATATTGCAAACAAAGGCCAACAACATCATGAAGATACTTTTAGAAAGAATTCTGACTATACCTATTAAAAAAAAATTGCTCGTCAAACTTGTTCAGTGAACCCCTATTGCAATCTAGGTATTTTTATGTCACTTCAACAATTAAGTGCAACACACAGTATAAATCACAAAAGATATTTTTCTACTTCTCCCTGCTTCGTGTAAAATGACATGTGACGCTGTTTTGTTTTCTTTAAACTGTGTCCTTGTGGGCAGGATAGTACACGAAGATATGTCAGCCCTGTTCTCGTGTAAAGGTTTAACAAGGGCTAATCGGCTCTCAGATTCTACCTTTGTCATCTGCCATCCCCTAATATGTGCTAACTGGATAGATATTGTATGGGAATGCTTTTACTTTTTAACCTTCCTCTGAACAGAATTTCTGCCTGCTCTTGATCCCTCCATTTTATATATTTTAGCTCCTTTAAACCCCCTCAAAGCTTCTTAGTAACAGTTGGTCGATCAAAGCCATCACAGCCTTTCCATTCCTTCCCTGAACTGGAGAACAACTCTAAGATTCTCTTTAAAGGGGACCTGGGGCAAAAAATAAAATGCCATTGTTTGGCTTAGATCTGGCTCTGAAAACCAAAATGCCCCATTGTTAAGCTGGAGCACGTCGTGTTGGAGCTTGTAAGTGCTGATTTCATTCATTAAACTAAAAGGCTTGGCCCTCACCCAAAATACAGCTGTATGATAGGACTTGACTGAAAAATGGGGAAACTCTGCGGAGAACTTAGCAGTGGTGTTACGATTCTACCTTTAAAAAAATCAATTATTAAAGATAACATAATCAATATAATGCTACTAGTAGCAATGCTAGTACTGCTACAACAAAAAATGATATCAGTAATGATATTATGAGGAAGAATAAAATACTACGACGAGATCGCTAAAAAAAATATGTAAAAGTTTAAACCTCAGATTGGTTTTTTTTATTGTTGTTTTATTTTTGTAAACCATCTGCAGGTTGTTGTTTTTTTCTATATTTTTGAATGCTTATCCATTTGTTTGAGTGTGTGTGTGACTGGGCCTTATTTATATGCTTTTTGTGCACGTGTGTGTGTGTTTGTGTGTCCCTGTGAGTGTGTGGAGCTGTATCATTTGTGGGTCTGGGTCTAAGGAGGGGCCCAGAATCAAAGATCACAAAAAGTGTGTGACAGCTGACAATTTCATGCTTTTGATTAAGATTTGTTGATACGACTGGTCCCTGGGTCTGTCCCGAGCTCACTCCAGGGATTCTCCGCAGCCCCCGTTGTACCTGAGACAGTGCAACTCATCAGCTGACAGAATATGGCGCCTTCTCCCCGCTGAAACCCCAGTAATTAGAGTCTGGGCAACATGCAGAAAAAACACCTACAGAGAGGGCCATCTCATGGACATCACCAATTATGCAGCCATTTTTGCTCCTGGTTGCAACCAGCTTCTGTTGTAATGACACACAAACACACAACTGAGTGCACACGCTGCAAAGAACATTTTTACAAACATGCATGTGCACATCTGGCTACCGTGACATCATTACAGGAGCAAATCCAGTTAAATCTTGACAAATGCTTATTATTGAGTGATTTCAGCACAAAGTGTATGATTTTCGTGATTTTTCTTACTTCCCACTCTTAACACGGCCTTCAGATTCACACCTTTTTTACACTTGTGATAGTTTTCTGATTTTTCACACATTCAATGAAACAAACCCCAGAGTTTCACTGTGGTAACTTGAATGTGCTGTGATGTGCAGCAAAACTTAAATTATTTTGACAGTGAAACTTGCTGACATTAATATTCCCTCTTCGCAGACGTTTTTTTTTTTGGGTATTCCTATTAAATCAACCTTGAATAATACAACATTAAGTGGTCTATTATCTTTGGAGGGGAGAAAAAAAGCATGCTTAAATTTAACTCCAGCCAGAAGATTCTGTTGACTGCAGGCTAATGTCTTTAAAACACCTTCACCGCGTAGAAAAAGAGGATGAAAAGTTAATTGCAGCATTTGCTCATCGGTTAGACAGAGGGGCCACTCAAAACGTCCCCTCATTTGTGAATTAGAGACACACATTTAGCCACAGGAAACGTGGAGTGAGATTGCTCTCCGTGAAGAGGAGGTTAAGTGCACTAATGGAACGCAGTTAAGTGTTTGTTATTGTTGCTCTGATATTTCTTTTCTCTCCTTCTGTGTTTATAGCTGGTGTTCATAGATGTAAATTTTTTAAAGGTATAAATGCTGCTCCTTTAATTCATCAGGCCACTTATAAACAGTGATTTAGCGTGATGGTAAGTGGTTCTGAATTTCTTGTCGGCCATCTTTTCAACAATAAGCTGGTATGGCTCCATATAGACACGGAAGAGCATTCAGCAGCCTTTAAAGAAGGTCTATACTTCCAAGTTCTTCAAATTTACTGAATGTTAGTAAAAATGTATTGTCTTTAAATGTACCTTTAACTTGTTCAGTAATGAAATGTAATTTTTTTAATGCTTTGAAAAAATCTATCTTTTTTTTTTAATCCAAAAATTTCATAAAACATTAAAATGCAGCAGTTTTTCTCATAATGATATTATGCATTTATATTCAAGTACTTTGCGTTGTTTCCCTACAATGTTATTTGGGAAGTTAGAAGCTAAATAAATCTAAACAACAGCTCTAACCCAAAAAATATTTTTTTTTTTTTACTGTTTTTGAAGAAGTGGGGACTATTTTTAATGTCTGAGTCAAAATCAGGTCACGTTTTTTACATTTCTGTGAACAAAAACAAGCTGATTTATAGATCTGAATTGAAAGTAACTAATAAGACCTTTTTTTTTTTTTACTACAAATCAGTTTTAAATTAAGTATAAATATATATTTTAGCATCTTGGAAAATTGAAATGATTTACTCCCATAAGAGCAAGTCAACTACCAGTCTCTAGCAGGAGTTTAGGTAAGCCAAAAACAAACCTCTACAGTCTTCAGACAACTCCATATGCATCTGTTTTAAACCTAAAACTAAGAAGTTGCAATTACCCATGTTTTTTTCTCAGTATATGCCAAATTTTGCTTTCCAACTGTCCCTAACATTGGTTAAATAATGAATACTTTGTATCCATGAGTCTTTCCTTCCGAGAGGTGGGAATTAATGGGATGCATTGTGGCAACTATTGTTAGCTTCTTCAAAGCACAGGGAAAGAGTAAAATGCTTGAAATTGTATTTGTCATGTTTAAAATAAGTCTGGGGCATATAGCCAACCGAGGCCTCAAAAGGGGGGAAAATCCTTGGTTCCTCTCTGAGCTGGCTTTGACACAGATCTTAAGCATAACATGTCACCTCTTGCAGAATAAAACAACCCTGGCAAAGCTGGTAGACTTTTGGAGCAACCCCTCATAATGAGAAATTGGTGTAATTGATGTCACACTGTGGCAAGATTGGGATCATTTCTCAGTTTCTTCTCTTTGTTTGATGCCATTTCAGAAATACGGCCTCTGAACTTTAACAGTCATTTATTCTTTCATTTCCTTCTCTAAACAAAACCGGAGCCCTTCTTTCTGCTCATCACCTTGCCTGTACGAGAGAAACATCATCTTGTCACGAATGTAACAAAACCATTAAATGTGCAGCATTAAAGGAGGACGAGAAGCAATTAGCCAAGAAATTACTCTGATCTTGGTGACATTTGGAGGAAATTGTAACACAATATGCACCACCGAGGCTTGATTGACAGACTAATCCAAGTTTGATGGGTGCGGGCCTACGTTCAGCGAGCAGAGCAGGTCGCCGGGAGATAACGAGTACAGCTGCACAACCCTGATAGCTATGTCCGCTACTATTCGTCACTGGGCAAATTCCTCTGGTTTAAAACGATGATGAAAGTATCGACCATTAATGACAGGATCATCTTCCTGCCTGAAATAAATGCTCTAATCCCTTTTGCCAGGTCCATGAATTCCTAATATGACTTATATAAACTGGGGAAATAAATCAGTGTTAGCTCAGTTGTGTTTGAAAAACTGCACCCCGGCTTTTTGCCCCGTGTTTGAAATGCAAGACAGGCAACTGAGGACATCTTGGCTTAAGCCTCAACATTCAATAAGTTATTGTTAATAAATTAACTGTCTCACTGAAATAAGAATTGCAAATAAGTGAAGAATAAGGCTGAAATCTAACATAGTCATTGTTAATCATTCGCTGTGTATGACCATTGGTGGATTTTAACAAATGTGGCAACCTTTCATTGGCCACCTCTTCATTTGGTTGATGCAAATAGTGTCCTCTTTGCATTTTTATTGCAGTAACGCTTTAAAGCCTGATTTAAGAAATACTAAGATATTAGTATACATCAAAAAAAGAAACTGTTAATTAGATTTTAACAATACATATGGGTAACTATTTTTGTAGTAGAATTGATGCATTACCCATTAATGATTTTGTGTTTTTATTTTATTTTATTTTATTTTTTTGCGTTATCCCCAAATCAAATCCATATTAGTTATACAGACTAAAATCCTCCATGAAAATAACTGATGCATTGAGTCATAAAATATATAAGAATAAGTTAAATATCACAAATGATACACACGAAACTGTTTTTCAATTATATTGATTCTTAAAAGTTTTGTCTTTTGTTTTCGACAGTTTTGATACAGAAGGTACCAACTTTGTTTAGGAGGTTAGAGTCTCAGAGTTATATTTATCAAAAATAATACATCATATATGTATATAAGTGATAAATGGAAAAACGTCCAACTTAAATGCAGATCTTATGCTAGTTTATAAAAAAATCAACTACAAAAAATATATTTATGATAAAATTTAATCTATATTACACCTCCTTTTTCTACTTGGACAAATCTCTACACAATTTACTGTTAAAAAAAAAAAAAAGATGTGTGGACCATTTTATGTCTCATCTCTCCTCTTTAGGAGTGTCGTCACAATGCTACCTAAACATAGTATTTAGGATGAGTGGAAAGCCAAATTAAATGGCTGATGAATATTTCATAAACTGGACACAAGGTTTTGGCTGATGGGAGAGTGAAAGGCTCTCAACCTGAAGGGGTGCCTCCATTCACAGTGCCAATTATATCAAGCACTGCAGTTAATTGCAAAATAAAGACATGCTTGGCTGAGGAGTTCTTCAGTGGTGGGACATATTTCAACAAAAGTAGCTGGTTTTTTGTTTGTTGTTTGTCTTTTTTTTTTTCAAACGTGCAGGATTATGTTAGTATTATGTTATGGAATGAAATAGCAGATAATGAATCAATTAAATAGTGCTTATAAAATTATTTTAGTACCGACTTTATTTTGTATAGTCTTGTACTCCAGCTTTCTTTAATTTAATTTAGGATTTGAAATTAGCATTGCGAGTGAGTATTGAGGTGTGTTTCTTTGAATATTTTCAGAGTTCAGACTAAGTTTGCTTTTCAATTATCCCACTCCCTTAAATGTACATAAAAAATTTAACTGTGTTTTTAAAATGTTTTAAAAAAAGAAGCATTAAATTGAAAGTCTACCTCAAATAATTGATTTAGAAGATAAGATAAGATAAGATAAGATAAGATAAGATAAGATAAGATAAGATAAGATAAGATAAGATAGACTTTAATGATCCCGGAGGAAATTGTTTTGCCAGGGTTACAGAGTATCAAATAACAATTAACACGACACACTCATCTCACATACAACACAGTACAGTACACAATCAACATATAACAATAACTACACTACTATTTATCCCTCCTGCAGATGGAAG